>OZ018310.1:1932292-2332055 GCA_963969455.1 Arge pagana
GATTCTTTTCTACCAGCGCTATTGCAACGACGCTGCGTATCCTCCTCACTGCCAACTAAGGATACTTTATACTCCCACATCTCCTTCTTATTACGTCCCGAGATCATTCAGACACCGCTGGTCGTATCACGCGCGCATTACGACTCTGTACCCCGCACAAATCCAACTTTACAATCTAATCCCATCGGCCTTCAATTTGTCCAGGATCCTCGGAACATGACGCGGATCTCCGGCTTTCGCTCGTACGATCCGCAATAAAGTGTTGCGCGATGCTCGTCGTTCCGCTTTCACGCGAATGAAGCGATCGAGTCCCGCCGGTTCTGGTCACGGGAACTCGAGAGGTGGTGCTGGACCCGAAAAATCCTGAAATCCCGATTATTTGTCTGGCGCTTCTTCGGCCTTCTGCTAATAGGCTCCATTTCTTGATGATGATCGAGGTCGCCACTTCCTCGTTACTCTCCTCCGTGTACCGACTTCATCCCGATATTAAACGATGCCCTCACTTTGTCAAGCGGAGTTTTTCACCGCGGATACACCGAACCCGCGTCGGAGGGAGCGAGTGTTTTTTCTGCGATACATTTATTAAGTAGATACACGAGTTTGGTGTCCGCAAGTTCGACCTCGCCGTTGGAATCTATACATGCCCGATGATTCGTATCCTGCATCGGCATGAATATGAATATCGCCGGTAACTTGGTACCTACTCTCCCGCTGAACTTTTACGCATGGCCGAGTGTGCGTGCAGATGTGTTCGTACACGCAGTTAATGCGGCGTATGCTAATCCAGATTGATTTAGTGGCTACTTTGCGTCGTAAATCCCGGCAAATGGACCATTGCGCGAAGGGCTTGCTGGGGTGCGGTTCATGGGAGTTGCTGGATCATACGAGGTCCGTACGTCGCATTGGTCACAATGAGCCCGGAGTTGGATTCATCGTTGCGTAATGTCCCGCGGAAACAGAAATAGCACCGTTGCGGACTGCGAATTGTTTTCGTCTCGCGGGTTGGAAATTTCGCCGGAGATCGGCTCTCGCAGGGGAAAGACGCCCGGGGGATGGCAAAAAAACAGAGAAACCCGAAGACAAAAACATAAAAGACACCGGAGGGCGAGGATGAAAAGCAGACGAGGCAGTGGGAAAAGGAGATGTAGCGAACGAGGGAGAAAGAAAAATAAACAAACAAGGAAGTATTTGAAAGGTAAAGAAGATGAAAAAAACATTACAGTGGCCACAACGTCCGCGCGGTCAATATAGTTATTTATGGACGGGACCTGTTCGTAATTTGCATAGGCCACAAAAGGTACCGATAGCCAGATGAATCTCCGAGATAACAGCGGTGTGCGCCTCTCAATCCTTCTCTCTTCTCATTCTTTTCCCCTCCTTCTCGCCCTCTCATCTCAAATATCCCTCCACCTCTCTCTCTCTCTCTGTCTCTCTATTCATCTCACTCGATGTACGGCTCTCAATTTCGCCGGCGAAATAATATTTTTGAAGGATCGGGTCAAATCTGAGAGCAGTGTCCACGCAAAGTCAATGGTCAACGACCTGCACCAGCGTTTCGCTGCATTCTACACCTATTCGCAATTCCCACTCGTTGCGTCTCGCTGAACCTGGGGCTTCGTGGTCCTCGCATTGCTGCGAAACCCAATCACCCAGACCAGAACAGTCTCCGCGTGCACCAAGCGAAGGTGAAGCTCGCTGCGCTCACGCGAGTAAGGATTTGAAGTTGAGACAAATAGGACGAGAGAGTACTCGCGTGTGAATTCATTCGCAGTACTCGATTGATGATTATTCTCGCATCGACGAGGTCGAAGCTCCGCAGTTGGAGCTTCGTACTCTCCAAATCCCCATTCTACCCCATTTTCGACAACATCGTAGTACATTCGTCAACGTCTAGAATCTTCAACCGCGCAGGACCTCCCTCCAGCGATGTTACAGCGATGGAAATTTTGGTCTTCAAGTCTGTGGCTTCGAATCTTCCGAAAACGGAGTGTCTCGATTGTTGTCGCGCACGCTACCCTCTTGGAAACACATCGATGCAAGTTCACATCCTCTTAAAAGGGAACTTGGCCAGCTACCACTTCTTTCTTCTAGTTTGTTGAGCATTGCTTGCAACAAGTACCATTCAAGGAATCAACAAGGACCTTGGACGTCTTTTGGACAGACATCGCTTGCGCAAGCGAGGAAAGACGTTCACGAGTCAGTTTTCAGGGGGAGCACACGACCAAAAGAGGAGACGACACCGAACCCCTGTGACCAGGAAACGGATGGAATCGTTGATTCTTTTCTCGGGGATCGTTGCGACTGGATGAAAAATGTCTCGCGTCAGTGGAATTATTTGTTGGCGGGTCAAAAATCAGCGGGTTTCGTTTTATAGGACCCTTTCTCATGCGTGACACAAAGTTGATGCAAAAGTATGCCGTAGGATCAGGTTGGGATCACGTTCCTTACATACGTCGACGACGCCGCGTACGAAGGACTGCGTGGGCAGGTGGATGACCCGCGGTCATTTGAACGGTTCAAGCAAGTGCGTCGGCCCACCAGCGCGGGACGAGCAGCGTAGCTGCGGGCGAGGCTGGAGGCTGCGGTGTGTTTCTCTCTCTCCGTGGGTCGTTCCGTTGCTAGAGCTCGCGTTGAAACCCGCGAGCGCGAAGCGGTTGGAAAAAGATGATTCCAAGGTTGATAATTGGCATTTTCCGGCATCGTTACCACTCGTTATTCCTTCGTCGTTTGTCACTTCGTTCTTCCCGGCACGATTCCGCCGCTATCGAGCGACCATCGGGGACAGAGAACGATCCTAATCGCTTAATCTGTCCGGTATGTTAAACTTTTTTTCACCGTCAGAAAACCCAACTCCCCGCTATCGAAAGAGTTGATCTCGGTGTCCCGGGGTATTTCCTCGCCGAGATTACGCCCTCCGAAAACTGGTGCGTCGATACGTCGCCGCGACTCCGAGGCCACCGGAGACGATGATGCGAGTGACAGTTTCGATTCGTCACACGGAAACGAACAGTGGTCTCGTCGTTCCTCGTCTCCGCCTCTCTCTCTCTTCCTCTCCGAGTGGCCTGCGAACAGAGCGGGATTCTCGGACCGTCGATTACCCATCGATGAAATGGCAAACTTCCACGGAAGTTGTAATCTGCCGAGCTGCTGAACGCACCTTTCGCGCTACCGCTACTTTCTAACACTTCGGAACTATCATTCCTGGACTCCGTCCCGTACGCTTCTCAGCTGCGTCGAGAGAAACGGACGGTATTTTCCTGAACTATCATTAGCAAATGCTGCTGGGCGATGTAGCTCTATTCGTATTAACACCTTGCTCGGTAATAACATCCGATGGTCGGGTAGAAGAAGCTGATCTCAAAAGCGCCCGAGCGATTTGTCCTTTTTTCACGCGACTACGATTACGACGAGCTGGAGCATCACGTGGATGGTGAAAGCTTGACTGCGATAACTATATTCTAACTTCGACGTTTATTTGACAGCTTGATGTGCAATGATCAGCGCTATAGTAAGGCAATCGAGAGAGTACTGAGCTCTTTCAGTATCTCGAAGGGAAGCTATTGTCGGTACGTCGCACGAGAACATCGCGAAAGACATGGAGGAAACCCTCGAATCATATATTCCGGACGAACGTGGACGCGTAATTTGCCCATGTCGGCGTTTAACTCGCAAATTATCCGGAATCCTTCGTTTCCAGAACTCTCATGGTCTCAAGTGGTGACCGTTCAAGATCCGCTGCATTGGGATACAATGCTCGAGTTGTAAGCGCTCGATATGCGGATGTAGATGCCGAAGTTTCGGGTAGATCAGAGGAATCAGGATCTACAAGCTCGGAATCGTCCTTGCCGTGAATACAATTCTACAGAGTCCGGGAATCTGTGGAACTCGAAGGGACGAGAGTGGAAACGGCGTGGGGAGCTTCGAAGCGTAGAACAGTTGGCGTATAAGGATTGGAAAAATTTGGTGGAAGATCATTTCGATGGTATTTGTCTACGTCGTTGAGTTTTCGCGTCGTTCGCTGCACGCTCGCTTCGTATCCCCGTGGCTCTAAGTAAGAATTGTAAGTATCTCGGTAAGAATTGGCTCTACTTTCCAGAGGCTGGGCCGGAGTTGGCTTCGGCCTCGGCTGCATGGTAGCCGATGGTAGCTACGGTGTGGTAGCCCAAGGCTACTAGAAGATTGCCGCCAGACAGGTGGGTGAAGTGGAAGAGACTCCTGACTGCGGCTGACTCCGGCTGACTCCGGCTGACTCGGCTGACTGGCTCTCTTGGTTCGGTTTCAAAGTCTCTCCGTGGTATAATCGTATGGAGGTCGATAGAAGTGCGCGGCAGAGGTGAGCCCGGTATACGTGCACGGCGAGCCGCGCTAGCACACGGACGAGGAGCGAGGAGAGGAGGAGAGGCGAGGAGGGTCCGCGCGCACAGGGCTCTGGGCCTCGTGGTACCGACCCCCTTCGGACCCCGTTCTTCTGGGTCCACTTACCAGCACGCGAGCCTCCCGGAGCTCCCAAACGAAAGCATTAACCATGGATTTATTCGGAGGGCCCGAAATTGCCCGATTACGGTATTACACCCGGCTTGAGTTGTAAAACTGATGTTCTGGCCCGCGCCCCGTAAGACTATACTCCTTTCTCAGTCAAAAGGGTGGCAATTTGTGGTAATATCGCGAATGGCAAGGTAGCCACGAACAGATATTTTATACACAATGTTATAGGATCGTAAACGTTGGAAAATTTCACAAAATTATTCCACTTTTTAGCTCGTCGGCTCCACGGAATCCTCGTTCCACCCCCTCCCAGGGATCCGACCATCCCTCGTCAATTCCGTATCCACGCTTTCGGCGACATTCGCCCGTCACTTATCCGTCCTCCCGAGATTGGTACGCGAGGCGAACGACGCGACGTACAGCCGTTGCCTGTCCTCTCCGAGTGAGTCCCTACAAGCGCGCGAGAGACGAATCGACCCAGGATCCCGGGAACGCGATGCGCGGAGACAACCCGCACCGAGGTGGAACAGGACAACCCGAAAGATCTCATCTGCTACGACTTTGTTGAAACCTTCGTACCGGTATTGCAGCTCAATGGAACGAGCTTGCATCACGCGCGTTCTTCCCGCAGCCAGCTCTAACTCCGACAAATAAGCGAAGGATGCCGTAACGACTTCCTTATGTTTGTCTATTATCACACTGTTTGCAGGAATCCACTCGACACACACGGTTCTCCCGTCTTCTTCCTGCTCTCTCTCTCTCTCTCTCTCCCTCTTGATTCTTCTATTCCATCCTCTCCTCCCCGCGTCTTCCTACCTTCGCATGACGAACAGATGGATCGCGATGACGCGTACCCACTCTTCCTCACTCGTCTCGCTCATCTCTCGACTCCCCCGTTTTTGTCATCCCATTTCCGTAACCCGTCCTCTTTGCATCTCTGCCAAAGGATGCATCGTTATCAAACTATCTTCCTTCTCCTCGCCATGGCCTCACCTCCGCGCGCTTGCGATGCAACTCGTTTTTTTTTTCTCCACTTTTTCTTCAACTTAGCATTCTTTCTTGCCGTTGAGCGTCCTCGCTGCAAACTCGTAACGATGATCACTCCCAGGGAATCGCCTTCGTCTCGAGCTCCTTCGCGTTTCACCTGACGCATCCTCGTCTCACTCGTATGATCCGTAGCAAAAACGTACCTTCCGAAAGAAAGGCACAGCCACGCGAAAGGCCCAAGCAGAAGATGAACATCCATACTTTCAAGGTCACGAAACGTGACTAACGCGTTGTCGGCTACCTGACATCCACGGAGCTGGAACGACTACCTATCGAGAAAACTATTCCAAAACAGGAGCTGTCCTCGGGTGGAACAATTAATCATTGGTTGGTCATAACAGGGACCGTTATCGTTCTTTTTCCTCCTGGTAGCTCGGGGTGTCCATTTCGATGGCCTACGTAGATAGCCGGGTTCTGCTCCGCTTCTGTATATTTACTTCGACAAAGTCAAATGGCCCGTTTACGACGAACGTGACACGCGCGAGTAGCTTGAAAAATCTGTTGTTTTTTGGTTTTGTCGAAGTTTCTGCTCGGTCTACCGTTCGATGAGAATTCCGCGGAGACTCTACGCGACTCCGGTCCTCGCAGGCATGCGAACGATTCGGGACACGCGTGGTAAAAAGGCACGGCATAGGTAGCCCGGTATAACGATCTACACGTGTATTAGATACTTTTGTCATTGTCAATATTCAAGAGGCATAGATTATCTATCAGTGAGCGATGGACGCTGTTTCTGCCCTCGGCAGTGGATATACGAGATACGGATGCTACCGACGATTGGGCCCTCGTCTACCGTATTGTTTTCAGATTATACGAACGAGATACCATACCCATGTATAATAACGAGTGCTAGAGAAATGAAATACTCGCGCAGCTTCCGTCGTCGATGTCACCGCGCGGTAGGAATCATATTGACCTTGTAATAGCGTCTTCGTCAGCCTTTTTCGCTGCTCTCGCGCCGCCTCTTCCGCCACTGCGGACACTACTTTGCGAAACCAACATTTCCGTTCCTGAACATCTTCCTTCAGGATGATCGAAGATCTATTGGCATTTCGTTTCTCTGGAAAATCACGTCTGCTCCTATATTCTCTACGCTCCTTCGCTTCCACCGGACCAACGTTGGGATTCCCAGCCTCAGCTGACCCCAGAATCCACGATTCACGAAATCGCGTCGCGTCCAACCGAACATCCGGGTCAAAACTCATCGGAGTATCTCCCGACCAATTTCCAAATTCGATCGCTTCAACGGTATCCAGATGCTTCGTTGCGTGCGCCTAATAATCCACGACGAGTCGTATCTTCGCGCCGAGTCGATTGTTACACGAAAAGGAGTCGATTCTCTCGAGGAACATCGATGTCCCTCATTCGTCAGATGCAACGACCGGGTAATAGACAGCGGGCAAGGATGTTGAATTCTCTTATCAGAATATCGCCGAGGCCTCGGGACTCATCGTACGTCGTCGTCGGTGCCATAGATGCATCGACGATAGGACGACGCGGAGCACACGACGAGCAAACAAACAATTACAGTCACCCACACTTTGCCGCAAATACGTCCGCGCGATGTTCGATCGTGTAGGGAGCCGACGATCGTAGTTGATCGAAGTCGATGGTGGCGATGATGGCTCCCGTGGCGGGAGGATCTCGAAACGGCACACAACGATCAGGTAGGTCTCCTCGTAGGTTCGAGAGACCTGACGAAATCGCTCCGTCACTTGGGGAATATTCAATACGTATACTTAGGTATTCCTGTCCGGTAGATCTATACCGTCCCGCGTCCACTTGTCTCTCGTCTCGCGTGGAATGCCGGGGGACGCGACACGCGTTATCAACGATAACGAAAGAATTCCCGTCTCCGGCTCGGGCACGCGGTTTTATTTTCGCGGTCCATCGCGATTCGATCATACCTGCTGAAATAAGCATGAAACAATCGATCAAGTTGAGCAGATCCACTCCGACACCGTCGCTAGTCGACGGACCAAGAAACAAATCGGTGACGAGTCCTCTCCTACTCCAAAAACCAGCCACGTGAGGTACATCCTCGCGAAATGAGACTGAAATAAAAAACTCGAGCATCTCAAGGTCATTTTCGATGCGATTGAAATTATTTCGAACGATTACAATATATTTCCTCAAGCTGTATAGCCGCACTGCTCGTTGACACGATGTTTCTTAGGTTTTCGCCTCAAAATGTAGTAGCTCACGCGTGAATTGAACACGAATTCAATTGTACAAATTTAAATCAGACGAATGAAAAATTCGCTAGCATCAGAAAATTCCATGCCATTCGATGCCATTCAAATGCATTTCACGAGTTTGAGACGTTCTTCGAATGTTCTCCGAACCGTATTCATCGTAGTGATACTAGACTGCTGGAAATGTCGATTAGCATCTTATTAGTGATAAAATTTGGTCCATTCTGTTGTGAACATTGTTGGCGGATACTTTTTTTCAAATTCCTTCGATCGATAGGAGTACAGGTGATATTGAAACGCTAGGCTGTCGCGAGAGAGACGACTGTTCGTATTGTTCGATGTTCCTGGGCGAAATCAGCGCGGATCGTTGTTCCGCGAAGTGACGTGAATCGCCACGTCTCGGAAGGACGTCTCGTAGGTCAGGCTACCAGCCTCGATGACGCCTCGTTCCGAGATCTGTTAGAACGCCAATTGAATTTCATCGGTGAAACGGCACGTGTAATTCGCGTGTAACGGTAAATATTGTTCCATTGTTGTTCTGTACCGGGGGCATTGGTATCCAAGAGGCGGAGAATGCGTCGCGTCGCTCGGGATGGGTAAGTGAACCCTCTTCTGGCATCGATTCAAACCTTCTCGGTAGCTTTCAATGCTTTGACTACGGCCTCCGCCTTCGGCAAGCACCTCGTTGTCCCGTTGTTTATATAACGACGACCAGAAACCTGTCTCCCGCGTGGATAACATTCGACTCTCCTCTCGTCGATCGCAAATCATCGACGACAAACGACGAGCTTTCATCGTTTTCTTCAAAGTTTCATTTCGTAGAATTTCGAAAAAATACTCGCAAAAACGCGATTGCGGATAAAAAAAGCTCGCGAAAATCTTTTCGCGAGTTCCTCGCATTATTTGGGTGTTAGCTAGGAGCTTTCTCGAGTATGAAAGCTCTCTGGACCGAGGTAATGCGCGTTTTCGTAATTCGGCTTTTCGTGTTCGTTGGCCAGTTCGAACAGCTGCGAATCGTGTCGAGTAGTATCGCGTTCGCGGTTCGTGGAAGAACTCTCGTTCGCGCGAAGGATGTCACAAAGTGGCCATCAGTCGAGTAGGCCTAATCGCCTGGTATCGTAGTTAACCATCGAGTGGTTCTCACCTTCCTGTGCAAAGTGGCCCTCGCAGCCATCGCTTCCGGTATCCTTGCGCGTAGGCGACTGGTAGATGTACGCGTCCTACTAATAGCTCGCGGAGGCTTGCCGGTTTATTACCGAAGACGACCGGGTCGTTTCAGAACTCCCGACTTCGTCTCCGTGCAATCAGAAAGCATCAGCGTAATGCTACACCAACGGCCAAAAGTAATCAGCCATTTCAACAATTTTCTGCAACAACCTTCCCAAAGGCTCCGTATTTTTTGCGCGCCTGCTCTCGTTCTCCGCGTCTCAAGAAGTGGTCAGAATTTTTTCGCGGAAAATTCCATCAAAGATGGCGGCCGCGAAATCGTGGAGCAGAATGTTCCATGAAAAAAGTGTTCTCCAGTCCGGAGAACGAGACTGAAGTGGTCGCCCGCATCGGGGAACGCGAATTTTTCTGGTTCGGGACAACGAAAGAGGTGGAGAACGATCGTTTTGCAGCTGGACGAGAAAACAAATGATGGGAAAAAGAGTAGATCGGTATGGTACAAAAAATGAGTCTTTATCCGGATCGATACGTCGTATCTGCCCACACCGTCGACTGCTACCGATTTCGCGCGAAGTGATTAAGGATTTACGATTTTCAAACTCATTAGGCCGGCTCGATTTCCAGAGGTTATTTCTGCTCGTTACCGATCTGTTAATTGAAAGCTGCGCGGCGAGCGTAAATATTTCATGGAAAATAACGAGCATGTATAATTATTACGTTCGAAAAATGTCCGGAGAACCGGTATGGGATCGTGAATCGGTTGCCGATCGGTTGCCGATCGGTTGCCGATCGCCGCCGAATAAAATCTGGCATCGACGCGGATGATTGACATCGGTGATGGGAGAATCGTATAAACCGAATAACGATACGTCGACGAATATTCCCGGCTCGACGGTCACTCCAGATCGATCGTACCGATTCTTGATCGCTATTAATCACGCAACGGGATCATTATTAAGACGTCGATCCGACGATAACGATATCGAGGGACACCGACCACCGCCGAGTCTTAAGACTCGTGAGAAAAAAACTTTCGCAATTTATTGTAACGACGTACCTGACGCCCGATCGGTCTTGGTGTCGCCCGCGAATTTCGGCTCGACATCTCAATCGGCCAAAATTTATCGCTCCTCTTTTTTTTGTCCCCCCCTTATTTTCTCCACAACCAGCGATCATGCCCCCTTTTCCGCGTATTTTTCTCGCCCCGGTCGTGATATTTGCGGTGTCCAACCGCTTTTCCGTCGCGTTTCTCCCCGGCCAATTGTAATTCCGCGACAAAAGTTTTATACCTCGGTAACATTTTTTATCCCCAGCGTGTGTTCCCTCACACACGCGCACGCTCGCTTTCCAAAGCCTAATAAGTAGCGTAAGTGGCAGCGACGGTTCTGCTAAGTGACGGTTAGAGATAAAATCTATTCCAAACTAGTCAGCTGTCCCAGAAGCGCGTACAATCTGAATATCGTTGATGCGGTCATTGAATATACTTCCAATTGATACTGTTAAAAAAAATGTTAAAAAAATACCTAATCGTGTATTATTATTACAGGCACGTTTTTCGTTTCCAAGAGAGAACAAGACAAGCAGCTAAAGTGCATGACTTGATCCTTTCATTCATGCATATTTCCCCTGCGCCGATTGGTACTTGGAGTCTTCGGGGTCGCTGATTACCAATCCGACATGCAATTTCCGAAATTTCCAATATAGTGGACGTCCAGTTTTATGTATCTTTCTACTCAATATTTTGGCCTCAATTCAGTCACTTGGGGGATTTTTGAATGACTGAAGTCATAAATTTATAACTTCTAAATAGCAAATGCCATCTTCTCTCTCTGTGTCTGTATTCGTGTATCTCTCTTAGCGCTATCCGGAACTAACGACGTTGACGTAAAGAGCTTTTAGTTCCACTTTTGTTTTTTTTTTCTGTTTCTTGTGATTTTTATTTTTCTTCTGCTTGTTTGGTTTTTTTAATATCCCTATTTATGACAGAGGCATTGGTTTGATTTTAGAGCTGTGAGGTGATTTTTTGAAGGGTGGGACCGTGGCGGTGTGACTGTGACTGAAGGGTTAATATCTGACGCCCCCTGAGGCTACGTCGTTTTCTTATCGAAATCCTGTAATCCTGGAAAAAGGGACGAGCGAAATTACGCGGGGTAAACTTGGGAGAGTATTTTCACCGGTAGAAAGTGAATCGAATGCCCCGTTCTGTTACGCGAGGATATCTGATGTTAACTGGCGTGTGTCGACGTTGTAATTGATACCGAACGTCCGTTCGTTTCAATCTAGATGCTTTGATAAGGACCCTCGAAATAAATGACTTGTGATGGAACGGGATCAAAACGAAAGTGAATTTCCTCGGCGTATTGTTTCATTATTACCCAGTCGAGCTACAGCACCGTGCGCACTTTTCCCTTCGTCTACTCGCCCGCGGAGAACATTCTACGCCTATAAAAAACTGCGGACACGAGGTGAAAATCGTTCGGAAACGGGAGCGAAGAACACTGTGGTAAGAGAATCGAAAGAACGGGGAGAAACCTACTTTATCCGCCGGGCTATAAAGAATGAAGTATGCGAGCCGAAGAATGCGAGGGATATATATTTCCCGCCTCGTTCTAATATCCATATAAATAACGAGGGTTGGTCGAATTGATCCAAAACGTTGCGCGAGTAGTTTATTACCCTCTTCTTTCTCGTTCCTCTTCTACCCTCTTCTGCCCTCTTTCTCGCCCGAATAATGCGGAGGGTGTTGAGAAAGCGCGGCCGCCGCGAATCCAGGAATAGTCAGCAATTTTCGCCGCGATTCGCGGTCAACTTTGACCCAGACACGGGACAGTGACAAATGGCATCCCGTTCTCAAGTTCTATTTCCTTCCTACCCGACTTATCTATAGCCAAAGTTTAGCAAAGAATTCACCTCCCTTTTTCTCTTCCTTCTTCGAGCGACCCGCAACTCTTCTCTTTCGCCTCGTACCCAACTGTTTCTTCTTTCGGATCGCATCTCGCCTTTGTACCCCTCAAGTTTCGATTTTCCACCCGAAACTGCGACCCAGTCGAGATGGCCTCCAATTCACGATTCTTTTCCCAACTTCTCATCTCGATTCCGCGTCGTGAGGCAAATCCTTAGATCCCAATCTCTCGCTTACTCTCTCAATTCCAGTAACAGAACAGAAATACACAAATCAGCGAGTTTTTTTTGAAAAAAAATCTAGGTATCGAGGTGTGTAAGTGCACTCTGCTAATTTTTCATTTACAAAGCATTCTCCATCCAGCCACCAATTTTTCCCGATGTAACCGAAAATTCTGAAAGAAAATTATAGGCTTCTACGCGTTGGATGGACTCTTCGTGTTTTTTCCCCCGGATTTTTTGGAGCTCCGACTAGGAGAAGATAAATTTTACACCGTTGTGCGAATGATATCGTGAAAAGAAAAAGGAAGAGAAGAATACAGTGAGACGAGAGAAATGAGAGAGGCGTTTGTGAGTCAGTGAGTCGTTCGAAGGCGTCGGCGTAGGCGCGCGCCACGTGTGACGCGCCTTTTCGACAAGGTCCTCGTCGATCTTCTGGTCCCCGTCCTTCTACGTTTGGTCTCTCTCCAGCTTTTCCTCTCTCTCTCTCTCAGTTATAAATACAATGCGGTCGAATTTACACACTTTCAGTTTCGAATCATCGGTGCTGTTTTTACGAATCGTCGACTTTCGTTTGTTTCTAATCGAGCGAGCACGATGATGCGTGGTCGATAGATCTCTTGGATCTTCTCGACCGCGAGGATCGCGGAGGGAAAGATGCTGGGGAAAGTATTGCAGCGAACGCGTGATTTTCCGTCGTTATCTTCGGCGGGATGCTACGAGATACGGCGTATCGTGCAGCGTTGCTTGATTACAGTATCCTAAGAAAGGTCGACTCGGCGGGGGGCACCACGCCTCTGCAGGTACGCGCGGACGTTCTTTACTCGATCGCGACTCGGAAGGGAAGAAAAATGAGCGTGGTAAATTCTCTGGAATATTCCACGGCGTTGCGCAATTTCTCATCAGCGTTCGGTGCGTTTCAATTAGAAATAGCCTGATAATAGAATCAACAGAAAATTACAAGCATCCATCATCTGCTCTCCAAAATCGGGAGGGAAGTTTTGGTGCGGAATAAAATTTCGGAATGCCTACTTGTTTAATTGTTTATAATTTTATTGTCGGGTGAAATTAGTTGCTAGAAAAAAATGGGACCAGATCACTTTTTCGAATGGTTCGAATACTCGATTGGAACACTTGGAAAAAAATCCCGCGCCCAGCGATAAGGCCGCGCAGCCTCGGACGAGCGTGTAAGTTGTGCGAATTTGTTCGTCGGAAATCTGTTTGCGTAGCATATAAACTGTTTTCGCGACGCGCAGTCGCGCATCTATTTCGAGACGGCGGGTCTCGCGCGCGCTAATGCTCCGTAGGCTAAGCTACCGTAGGCTCATTAGAATACTAAAAGCTATTGAAGCTCGTAAGAGAGCCGAGGCGTTCCAAGTTTCGCCAGGCAACGGTCACAGAGACGCCAGGCATCGACTATTGTCCGAAGAAATCAGCGGACCGCAGGCGGTAGCCGCGTGCGCTGCTACCACAACGCACAACGGCGACGGGGAGACGGCAATACGCCGCCGCACGGTGAACCCAGCGAAACTAAACGGCGTGGCCCCTGGCGACGCGTGCAGCCATTGATGGCATAATACACTCGATACTATGATAATTTATCGTGCCATTGTCTCCGAGCGTGTGCTTGCGGTACGGTACTTACATTTTCTCGGTGTCTAGCCGGTTGTAACCCAACAACGGTATATCTTCGACGCGTAGGACGCCGTTGGCGAATTTATGCGCGACGCCTCTGTCCGTCTCCGCCAGGCTCAACCCTCTCGCTCGCTCGTCTCTTTTGCCATCTCGCGAAAAAGGAAAGAAACGAACTTTTTCATTCTCTCTCCTTCGAGAAAGCTCCCTCCCTGCACCGTAACAAAAGTCTGTCGTTGGGTAAAGTGTAAAAAACGTCGCGCCGAATATTCAACATCTCAGTGCGTTTTCCCAGTTCATTTTCCAACGCGCGCGAATATCAAAGTACCTACACATTTTATACGTTGCTCTCGCCTTGCACCGCGTTACATTCAGCACAGAGCTTGGAATAACGCTAATTTTGTGTAAAAAATAAAAAATCGTCGACCCAAATTTCGACGGAATTTTTTTTACCGTGTAGACAGGTAGTCGAAGGTGGCCGCAGCTGGAAAAAAAATATTCTATTCAGTAATAGAAATAATTCAACGTGCCCTCGAGCATGCGCTGTGCACTGGCTCATTCGAGCGAGCTTTTATCATTTAATCGTTTACGCGGCTAGTTTGTTCCATCCATGACTTTTGTACGAGGTGGCGAACCTGGCTGGAAGTTTTCCGCTCTCATATCGACGAATTCGCCAAATTTGATGGAAAAAACATCGGTCGTATGCGATTTCATCGCGAGATGTTTGAGACTCGTCGGCATTTTTTTCGGCCACATCGATTTATTTGACGAATCAAGGCGATCGAGGCCAGCGAATATCGGTGGGCTGATTCGACTTGGGAAAAGGAAAATGAAAAAAAAAAAATGGCGGATGTTAGGAAGAGCGGACAATGGAGAAATTTAATGAAAGTCACAAATAATTTAATGGGTGTGTTTTACTCATCGGCTAATTCGACGTTTACCTCGCGGTCACTGTGGTCTCGACTCTCGTATGTTTTTCCCCGTTTTTGTCTCTTTTTTTGTCCCCCATTTTTGCGAGCCGCGCGCTTTTTTGCGACGACGACGTTCTAATCGCTCGGCGAAGGACCTGCTGCCTGGGTAACCTCGCGAAAAGGTTTCTCACATTCTCGAGAGACGCGTAGTTTTATGGAGCTGGACGAGCGGCGACCGCACATCTGGGAAGCTTATAAACAACGCTTCCAGCTCGAAACCGCAGGACACTTAAATTTCGAAGCGTACGACCCGCAGATATGCGTACGCGCGTTCAGCGAATGCGAAATGTCTCCGCGAATCGATCTTCAATTTTTTTTACGAAAATCGAATCCTTCCGCACACGCATATTCCTCCCCCCCAACTTTCACTTCCCGTGCTTTTATTATTTGTCGCCCATTTTCTCTCGCCTGTTCTCCGACGTTGCTCGGGAAATTTCCCAAATTTTTCGAACACCCTGTAGAAAGTCCGCGCTGCACGGTGGAAGAGTTATCGAAGCGACTCTACTACTACCCACTGCCATTATGGCATGTCGAGATCAGGCGTGTACACGATTTGTCTCGTTCTCCGTTAATTACGCCTTCGTACGAAACTTTTCTTGCCTCGCGTCTTCTTCATCGCGTGTCCGTCCTTCTTCCCTATATTTACTCGCCGCTCGCGACGTCCTCGGATCCCCGCTCGAAAATGGAGTGACACGTCGTAGCTAAGTACTCGTAATAAGCGATAAAAATCACAAATCCAGATACCACTTCCAGATCTCATTCTCTACGTTACGACCAGCGTTCACCCTCCGTTCTCCATTTTTTTTCATCCCCGGAAAAAAATGCATCGTCACACGCTTCGTGCTCAGAAAATCACGCTCCCATAAAATTACCACAACAAATTATTACACGTGACAAAATAATCGCTCCACAAATATTTCTATTCTCCGCGAAGGCTACAAACTACTCTGGGATTTTGACAAAATCGAAAAAATGTTGTTTCGGCTTCAAATGTACCGTGGTAAAATTTTATGCACGGCCGGACCGGTATCTCGAAAAGTCTTTGTCCGATTGTCTTGAAATTTGGACTGTATATTCACAAATACTTTCTCCGCAACGGTGCGTAGGATTTTTCCTATCCCGCATACTTTATCTAATATTAAAAATGTTCAAGTGATTTTTTTTTCGGTTCAAAAATAACTAATTTTCCAAAGATCACTATTCACGTTCAAACGTCCGCCATTTTTTCATGGATCAATATTTTCAAAATCGGGTATGAAAGAGACCAGATTAGAGTACCTGATTTTATAATCTTTCTGTTCTCTTTTCAGATGATTCTTGAAGAAACGGCAGTGGTTATCGTTTACGCAGATTTTCTACAATGCTCCAAGAATCATACATACAATATCCTCGTATATTTTTGATATTTTCAAATAAAAAAAATCAAACATTTTTCTGAATGTGTCTACTTTTAGATAGTTAAACTCCCAATCCGAAATTTCAAACAATCTTCCTTAAAAACTTGCACAAAAATGACCTTTTTCCGGCTCCTGGGTGTATATCTTTGCTCAAGGTCAAATTGATCTAAAGAAAAAAAAGCGAAATATTTGAAGAACTTTACATCTCGTAAGACGATAGTTTATCTATATAATACTCTTGTCAAATCAACTCCGATGTATTGCTCTACTATCTAGACATCATACACTTTAAGTAACATAAAAAAAAAACTTGAATTGATTCAACATAAGCTCCTAAGATATTTTTCATTCAAATCTGGTGATCAAATGAGTTATTCAGATCTTGACTGTAAAATGTTCATAAGTTAAATGATCTACTTTTTACTCACAAGATAATTACAAACAACACCAAATAAGTACTCATCGAGAAAACCCAATGTACTTGGATGAAACAACTTACATCGTATTTTTGTGTATAAAGATTTGATGTCCGTTTATTAAATGGATAGAAGAAATAGTAGGTAAGAAAAGAAATGAATTCGAAGAGAAGAGAGGAAAGGGCGAGAAGAATGCAGAGTTGGAGTTGGATTTGTGGAAGAACGAGGATGCAGCGTTGGAAAATGAGGGGAAATTATTACGGAGAGGAATGGAAGGGGGGGGGGGAATAAATGGAAAAGATACGAGGAGGGGGTGTTGGAAAATGGAGTGAGAAATTGGAAAACGAATGACGGACGCGACGGCGCATGTAGGCCGTAAAACGACGTGTTGGACACGGGGCTGTTCGACTGGAGGTTATAAAGCATCGTGGGACATCTTTATTGAACGAGCGATAGTCCGGCTAGAGTATTTTCCAACTTGTAAATACTATAGATGAGTTGTAGGGCTTTTTTTTCTCGCCTGGGACACGTCGATGCTACGCTGCGCGCGTCAGCTGCCCACGTTTTCACGTATTCGGGGGGAAATTAATTCCTGTCCTCGGTCATTCGGCTATCTGCTGCCTACGATTGCCTCCCTGCCAGCATCCACTCCGTACGAGCGTCCCGATTGAGCGTTCTCTTTAAATGGATTTCCACTCGCGACGATCCCTCGAGTTACGGCTAACATCTCAGATCTGTCTTTCCGAATCACTCGGTGGCGATAAAAAATACCTTCAGCGGTGAAATGACCACAGCGGAAGAATGTTCCAGAGCCTCGGAAACATTCCTGCCACGATTGAGACGTTCGAAAATCCGAGTTCGGAAATTCTTCAAGGTCATTCGCTCCGATTTCCCTGCTTTCGCGCGACAAACTCGATAGTTGCTCGCCATTTTCGTCGACATTCTCGCCTGCGCGAAGAATATGAGAAGCGGCGAGGAATTTTTTCGATTTTGGGATGAGAAAAATATGCTTTCGAAAAATTGCAAAAAACGGCGCGGTAAGCGGGCGCACTTTCGGCTGTCGCGCGACTTACGGGTTGTATCGCGAATGAAATCATTCCTCGAGATGCGCGAGCCCGAAGAACGAGCAGCGTGATTGATAAAATGTTGTTTCTCCTTCGCTCCCACCTTTCTTTCGAATAACGATCGGGTTACGCGTATAATTGGCAGTATGGCAGGGTGAACCCGATGGAACGAGGATGGCGGAACATCGATAGTAATGAGAGGGCTGCGCTCGCAACTAATTATATTTTCGTCAGGACTCAACGGTGCCTGACGTTGATTGCTCTTACTTTCTTAAAATCTCCGGCGCAGCCTCCGTCAGATGCAATCTTGCCCGGCGAATCGAAAATACGAATTCCAACAACAAAACTACGCCTTCGCAACCCAACCCAACGCGACTCAAAATTCATTTCACCAGGCTAGAAAATACACCAGAAACGAAACGAGCACCGATAGATCAATTTGTAGATCAATGACTCTTTTCTAAAAAAAAAAATCAAAAATATCTGCAACAACGAACAAACCGTTTGTCCGATTGTAAAGGAAATGCGCTGAATCTGCTACCACGAAAAGTGCGTGCCCACGCGACTCGCTCGCACGGTCTACAAAAAGCTCTGCGTGCTGCTGCAAAAGCTTCCCAGTAGCCTGTGAAGCTTCGAAAATTCTTAGAGAGTATTTTTGCGGAGAAGCGTCGTTCTCGATGTACTTGTAACGCAAAAACTGCATTTTCGACAAATCCACCTCGGTTTATTCTCATCGAGAAGACTTTTTTTGTTTGGCCTGCAGATTTTGCAGAGTCGTGGTACGCGGAGTAAAATGATACGTGAAATTATAATGTCGTGGACACATCTCTATCGCTGTTGATCAAGCACTCGTCGTCGGTGTTTGATGATGGTTGATAACTTCGTGATTAATACGAGACGTTGAGCCTCTTTCCGCCGGTTAATCACGAACGTAACGAGGTACACAATTAACCTCCATTGATTGCCACCATTGTCCATCTAACAAAACCATCGTTCGCGAAGACTACCATCTTCTCTGAGTTTTCACTCGCTGTAGAAAAAAGCAAGAGAAAAAAAAACGGGAAAAAAGTGCCATTTTGCATCGTTACGCTCGAAACTCGGGGAAACGCGGATGTCTCGTCTTCGATTTCTCCCGTTTCGCGATTGCCTCTGCATTGCCTTCCGCTCGTATCGGGGAGAAGGGGAGGAAAGAGAGAGAGAGAGAGAGAGAGAGAGAGAGAGAGAGAGAGAGAGAGAGAGCAGACTCCGCAAAACCGCCGCGTAATTCTCATGGTGAATTTTATCTCCGGTCAACTGCCTCCTGGGAGTCGCAGCAGAGGCGACTTCGATGTGTGCTGCTGCCGCTGCTCGCGCTCGTATCTCGGGGTGTACCACGCCGCAGAATCTCCTCCCGTACCGCAAAACTTGTTAATTTCCTCGCAACGTCGTCGCGATGTCTTCCGAGGAAATTTCCGGAGGTCAGTCTCACGCCACCCGGAAGCTCGGGAGCGGAAACTAGGAGGATACCGCGCCGACACGACGCGACCACCTTCGACTCGCGAGGTACGAATATACTTCGAAGCCAGCGGATATTCCGACTTGGAAAAGCTTCTCGGATTCAGATTTTCTAGCTCGCCGCGATCCACGGTCTCTTTTTCATCGTGGGAATACCGATTTATCGGGCCGCGAACCGCGGAGATACGACGGGCGCGGGGACTTTTGTCGCGCCGAGGCCAGAGTCCTCCGCGGAGGCATTCAATGCTGATTTCTGCTAATTCCAAGAGTAATGTAGTAGCTTCTATTGGTACTGCAACTTCGATCGTTCCTCGGTCGCCGATCGCCGAAGCTATCCTCAAATGGTTCGCGTACGAGTAATTGTTTCGCTACGGTATTCCCGGCTCCTCGTATATATTCGATCCGGCAGGCAATCGCTCGTGGTTTCCGCGCTACCGATAGAGAAACGATACGATTGTAGATTTTGATACGCTTGGCTCGACTCCTCGCGACAATTATCACGTTGCCGTGGACGATTTTATCCGACTCATGATCCGCATCCAATTCCCTCGAATGTGATCTCATTTGCCGTGACTCCGATTCCCAACGATCAGAGAATCGTCTGTAGTCGCACGAACGAGGATCGTTTTCGATTACACGGAATCGCGAACCTAATCCACCTACCAACACGGACCCTAATCGCTACCCCTCTACTACAGAGGACGCTGATTTCGAATCTGGTGTCCGTTTGGCCCCATCGCATCACAGTCAAGGGCATCTCAAGGTCAAATCGAGAATTCCATGGCGTTCTCTCGATTTGACCTTGAGATGCCCTTGACCGTGACCCAAGTCTGGTCCGGGTGGCTTGCTTGATTAGGTTCGTGCTCCTGTGTCATCGTGAGGTACACACAAACTGATGCGTCTGCGCGGAGAGCTTTCAGCTTTCATCGGGGCTGTAGAAAGAGTCGAATCAAATGGCAGCTCGCCTCGCAAATTCGGCTAAAATCCTCCCTTCGTGAATGTCCAAAGCTCGAGTGAACCCCGTTAATCGGATATCCAACTCGTGGAGCTTTTTCTCCCAACTCCACATCAATCTTCACGCAACTGTCTCTGTACAAATACCCTCGTGCTTTTTTATTCCTGTTACGAAATTCCTCTTTAATCGAAATCTCGTTCAACGATTCGATTACCGATCCGTATATCGTCCAAAAAAAACCGATTTCCATCGCCGCAGCGACCAAAGCATTTTCTTTCGGAATATTCGAGAGAAACAGATCCACGAATTGTACTTGCTGTCGTGAAATCGCTTTTTCCACAATCTCCGTCACACAATTACTCCAGACCATTGCACAATGTCGAAAGTGTCGTCGCGTGTAGTTAAACATCGAAGCTCAACTGCTCTTTTCGTATCTCAATATGTGTAAAATATGTAAAATATGTTACATAAAATATGTAAATAGTACGTAAGATTCGTGAATCATATACGGATATAGAATCGTTGAACGGTTCGAAAAAGCAGGAAACTGGGATGATTGCTGGTGCGATGCTTAATGATCTCGCGTTGCATGGGCGAACAGCTCCAACGGGTTTGGAATGTTTAAGGACGGGATTTATCGACGCGTGTTCACGCGATCGAAATCTCGATCGAAAACAGAAGACAATCGGGGGAGAAGTCGGGGGAGGAAGGGAAAACGCGAATGAAACCCAAATTCAACCACCTACGTCCTCTTGTCCTTCTACGCGAGAGACATGACTAACGTCTTGTTCGAAGACGATGAATAGTCATTTATTGTAATGTGCCTCCACCTTGGCGTCGCGTCTCGTGGTTCCCCGGGCGTGAGGCGAGAATAGAAATTGTTGTCGGTAGGCAGAGACGGGTAGGTTGGCTCCGGGTAGGTAGAGAGGTGCCGTAAGTAGGTGGGTAGGGCATCGAAGTCTCCGTGGTGAAAAGAGATCGGACGATCCCGAGACGAGGCCGTCTTCCCGAGACGGACTGTTCGCGAGTATCTGAAATTGATTTTTGCGCCGCGGCAAACACGGTCGGGGCGAAAACGACGGCCTCTCGTTTTTCGTCTCGTGCATTTTGTTTTTCGGATATATCGCAGCGATGGGACGTCGCGAGAGACGGGAACCCATTCATTCGTTCGCGAGGATTCACCGGATCGTTGAGATCCGAGGCACGTAGAGGTCGTCTCGTTAACACCAACGATGTCGATGCGAATGCCAAGTGCACCGCGTTAGAGGTGAAGACTAGCTCCCTCCGACCGAGGAGAACGCATCCGGGCATCGGCGTGTCCACGGTCCTTCGAGTAGCCTTCGAGTACGCCTGTCCCGAGACGAGCAGAGGTAACGGATTGCCGCTGCTCCCTCGACTTCGCCTCGCGTTTCCAGACGACGAACACTCCCGGGGCGAACGCTGGAGAGGTACAAATAGACCCGATCACGTCTATCGTCTATCAATTATCAGCGAGGCAAAAAACTCCGCGACCGTATACGGTACGGAATGAAAAAGCTCCGCTTGTAATTTCATTTCCTCTCCAACGTCACATCTAGTAAAATACTCTCGGGTGACCTGGATTTAACCTTCGATTTATTCAGAATCATTCGACGAGCTTTCATCTCAAAAAAAACCCTCGACTATGCTTCGAAAACAATACTTTCACCAAAGCTAATAAAATTTTCTGTCTGTTTAAGAATTTCCTAGTCGTGATGTGAATTTTGTTCGCAGAACGTTTTTCCCTCGATAAGGGGAAACGAAATTTTGGCAAGTCGAACCAATCTAATAAAACTCTATATCAAACAGGTTTGATCCAATGTCCAATATTTTCGGTTTATTTGCTGATTTACGATTTCGAAAATCCGACGAGTTTTGATTTACGACGAAATTTTCTTTCATTTCGAATACATCCACACTATCTACACTGATAATATAATAAAGAGGTAAAGTTTCTCAGTGTTTGAGTTCGTTTGTGGGAAGTAATCTCTCGAACTACCAAACCGATTTTGAAAATTCTTTCACCAGTAGAAAGCTACATTATTCCCGAGTGACATAGGCTATATTTGATGGCAATTATCAATATTTTTCACTGTGTAATAACAGTATTTATCAATAAATTCCGAGAAAAACTGGCCGATGCGTTGATTTATCAGCGTTCGCTGACTAAATGATTTGATGCAGGTGAATATAATGTTCAACAAAAATATTTTTCTTCAGTATTTCTTCCCAAAAGCATAAATTATCTATTTTTCAAAATAACCACACAAAAAACTCCATAGCATATTGAATATAAAAGATAGATATCTTCTTCCTCGGACTTACGTTGAAAGTATAAAAAAAGTATATGGTGATATTAAGATGTATTTTCCGCAAGAAATAAAGGTCATCGTGTAGTTCGACTACTTTTCCGGAAAACGATGAAAAAAATTTCGCAGAATTTTCCCTCAAGCGGCAATCCATGCATTTTTCAAAGTGCTGTCTGTTTTTCCTCATATTTTATCAGACTTTACGCGTTGTCGGTTATTTTTTGTTGACGAAAGGTCGATTGACAAAAAGATCAGCCTCCCCGGCGGGATATCACTAGAAGTGACCAATCGCAGCAGTTCAGATTTTTTTTCCCAGCGTTTTTCGGAAAAGTACTCCAACTACATAATTACCGAAGTAGAATAAATACGATAGTAAGATAAATACGCGCGAGATAATTTCATCGCGGGTAAAAATGTTTGAAGTGGGCACGGGTCAGCTAGCAACGCGGAGTCGGTGATGGCCGATCGGAAGGATGGATGCACTCATTATGGGACGATTTCGCGAAAAAGCATTCCGCAGTTGGTCGTTGGAATGCGCGAAGGCGCCACGACGGAGGGTCTTCGACACCTTGCCGAACAGCTACTCACCATGTAGGGTAACGCGAGCGTCCTCCTCCTTCGCGGCTAGGCTAAGTATCCTCGGCATGCAAAAGGAGCACGGGGAACCATCAGGACAGAACAGTAGCCCTTCGTTGACGCGAAGAAACTCGCGTGACATCGGCGCGTGAGAGGAGGACATTCGGATAAAAAGAAGAGGGACGAAACAAACGCGCGGTCCCTTAACAATCGCTGCTCTCCCGAGCCGCGTGTCTCGGAAATCGAGCGGACCCGATAGGAAAAACGAGCATAAGGAAAGGAACGAGCAAGAAAAAAGGGAGGAGTCGAAAAAACCGAGCAGGAAAACGGCAAAAAGGTTACTTTCGTTGTCGGTAGGCGCGACGTATGGAAGGTCAACGAAGGTGCCCGTTGGAAATCGAGGGCGGAGGAAATTGGCGGGAGAATTTTTGTGCTCAACGCCATTTTTTGGGATCGGTGGAGTAGTTTTCCGAGGCATGGGAGCACCTCGACGCGGACACCTCGAGCATCGCGCTAACCGATCTCGCGAGGTGGGAAAGGAGACGCGAAGCGAGGAAGGAGCAGGAGAACGGGGATGGCGAAGAGTCGCGAGGAGCGTGTTTCTCGCGTATTATCATAATTTATAAATTATAAAGCATCGTTTCGTCTGTGTGCCTTTGGAGGCGCGCGGGGTTGAGGATTGCCGCGGCGCGGCGTGCAACTCGGTGCGATGTAGGTGTGAATAATAACCCGCCCCTGGCTCCGACCGATCGATTTCAATTTAATTAACAACCTTCGATCGCCATAACTCACTAATTATACGATTCGAGATTCAGCGACTGGCCGGCCCGTCGAAACGGGAAAAAAACATTCCCGAACCGAGAAATAAAAAGAGCGGACGAACCGGAGGGAAAAAAACGCAAGATAAACATCCAGAGTCATTTCGCGTCGCGTGAGCAAACAATCTCATTTTTTTCCAATCGCCTTTCGTTTTTGCAGCGATAGACTTTTTGCCGCGGTAAAAAATGAACGTTGCTTCGTTTCCGCTCCGGTCTTTTATTATTGACGAGTCTATCCGAGGTACGGCTAATCGATCATAATAACTCGGACTAGATCGCTAAAATATCGGCGTAGTGAAATAAACACGCGATTGCGAACTTCTGCAGATAATTGATGAAACTCTGGTTAAAAACTAAAACGAAAACTACCGAACCAAGATGGCGCAATTTGGTGAAAAATTACAGTACGATACCACCGAAATTCTCCCTCGAAAATTTGTATCATACATTTTTCTATCACGTCTCGGTTCTGTGATAAGAATTTTTGTCAAAATAGTTCAAATTCAGGATTTTTTGAATTTGTTTTCCGCGTAAGCAGTGTATATACGTACAAAATGCGCGCAGTTAGTTGAAAACTTCTCTTTTAATTGTTCACGTTCCCTATCAAATGTTTACTAATACTTTTATAACTTGTAGCTGTCACAATAGCATTTTTCACTGAAAAACTCGAATTGCGGTATTTTTTAACTTTTTTGTCACTCTTGTTACTTTTATAGTATCGCTTTTCAATTGAGTGCACATGGTATGAGAAATCAAATAAAATCGAAACAATGAGGAGCAGAATTTTTTTTCTTTTGGCAGATCATTGTAATGAACCAGCGAGAAAGTTGAGGTTCGAAATTTCCGTTTTTCAAAGCTTTTTCTTAAATTCAATTCTCCTACCGAAAAATCTGATCAGATCAAATCTGAAAATACAGCCTTCGAGCTTTGGAATGCTTCTAATTTGAATGAGCTACCATAGCCAGTTGTCCAATTTTCCGGGGTGTTTCTCAGCAGAGTGTTTCTGTAGGTAGCATAAATTATACTTCGAAAAAACACGCTTTCATGGTAAACCGAAGTAAAAATTAAAAAATAAATTTCAAATCAAGAACAAAACAATTACAAAAAAAATGAATGTCATTGTAAAAAAGCGTAGGTTTATTGCTTTTATATTATTTATTTTATTACATACCAAGCTGATGAAAGCGTGTTAAAAAATGGGCGCAGTTTGGTGCGAAGAAAAAATCTGATGAAAGCGGCGAATACGAAGGAATATTCATGGTTCGTTTTCGAAGGTGCCGCGAAAGTAATAATTGTTAGTAAATTCGATGGCACGAGCGGGGAGATTGAAAAATGCGGCGGCTACGTATTTTTCTTACAATTAGACGATTTCCGTCGCCGATCTCGTCTCGCGTGTCCTCCGCACGCTCGTAGAAATTCCTCGTCCGCGTGCGTCTCGTACGCGTGGTCTTTCTCCTTAGATTTATGCGGGCGGCACCGCGGATGGTATAGCGGAACGATTTATTAATTGCTCGTTAGCGGTTGCGATCGCGCGATATATCACTCATTGATTTGTTATGATAATTATTATATGGCATCGGGTCCGTACTACTTTTGCGCCCGGCATTTCCTCGCCGGTGATTTTTCTTCGGGCACGAACGACCGCACCTCGCCGGGTTGTATCGCCTCATTCCCAATTGCTCGAGCCCGCAGCGTTAATAAAATTAATAGAAATACTTTTGCCACGAATTCCTACGGCTCCCTCACCTTAAAAACAAGATTTATCGACAACATCGCGTGGGTGATTCCAACACGCGGTTTCGAACCGGCGTACCTCAACGAGACTGTATTTATAGCCATCGACAAATCATGAGACTCCGGCGAAAGAAAAATCGTGGCCGAGTGAAAAAAGCGCTTGATAATTGAAAACACTGCTCGCCCTGTTCGTTTCCGATCTCCACGTTCGCGCGTCCCGAAATTCGCAGATTTGCAGGAGAATTCGTCAAAAATGAAAGCCATCAAAAACCGAATCCACAATTTCTACAAAAAACTAAACATTAAACAGGAACCAGGAATTTGAAATAAAGGCTCTCAACAGTAGCTGACAAAACTATCGAGGCACTCGGTATTTCTTCAAAAATTTCAATAGTCCGAGTGGACGTTCAATAGTTTGGTCACTAGTGACTATGGCGTAACCATTGAACTAGGGGTCATCGAAGACGTTTATTTATGGTTCCAGTAATATTTTCAGTAGTGATGAATAAAACTGTTGACTGTATTTCACTCTTGAAAACGTTCACTATTGCTTCCTTGATCCATTCACTAGTGAAGAATAAAACTATTGACTCAATTTAAACTACTGAAGACGTTCACTATTGGTTCCACTACTCCTTTCAGTAGTGAGCAGCTATCATTAAATCCCTATTGATTATTGTCCTCAACTATTGAAGATATTCGCTACATTGGGTGGTACCACTGGTGGAAGTTGTTAGTAGTACTACTGTTGGAAACTATTGAGCAGCACTACTCATAGAGACTCCTGAACAGCACTACTCGTGGAGACTATTGACAGCACTGTCGGTGGAACAGTAGTGAGGTCTAATTCACTACTGAGAAAATCCTGTGCGAATGATCAATAGTTTTTCACTAGTTCTCAACAGTTCTTGCAATAGTTTTCAATAGTTTTCAATAGTTTTTTAGTAGTTTCCGATTAGTTTCTCGATGATTCTCTGGCACTGTCGTCAGGGGTGTTGCGAGTTGTTCTCGACGTTTTATTCTATACGGATATTAGAAGGGTTGAGGGGACTCGAATTTGACGAGGAAAAATCAAGATGAATTCAAATTTAAATTCCAAGGCTGGGTAGGTGATCGCTAGAGCGTGAATTTGGAACGAAATCTTAGTGAAATTGAATGCACAGCGAACTTCGATGAATCACATCGGCGGAGTAGACGATCATTCATCAAACGCAACTAACTCGTTCGCTCGATTAAGTCGAGGGGAAGTCGAGCGTGGGAGGGATTATTACGCGCGGTGAAAGTTTCCGCGAAACGAGTTTAAGCAATCATTTATTGTCGTTGCGCGAGCCCACGCGTCGAAACCTTCACGGAAAGCATCTTGCTCGGTGCCGAACAGTATTCCACTGACCGAACGAAAATCCGTTAATATCCCGAAATTCCGCGCGCACGTGTCGTCACGATAAACTACCCCTGCTTCTGCCTCCTCTGCCATTCTGCCTGAAGGCTGTTGTCGTCGAGTCGCGATTTTATTCGGCGTTTACGAGGAAGCCGATCGAACGACCAGGTCGCGCATTCCTAGGTGCGCGTCTACGTCCGACGACGTGCGACTCGGAGACGAAGCAGATCGTTGCCAACGAGCGAGCCGCAAGGACGTTGCTTAATTCATTAGAGGCCGACGCTACCAGCAACGTGTCAGTCCTTCTCGTTGGCAGAGACTCGCGACGTCTGTGGCGTCAGTCTTCCCGGTAACATGCCATAGCAAAAACTATATATCCCGGAATATTGTACAAGTTTTCTCCAGGTTTGTACGCGGAATCCCGAATTTTGTACGAGTTTCTGAGGGAAGACGCCGACTCCTACGCCGTGACAAAGATTCCGTCGAATGTGACACAAAAATTTGTGTCATGAATTTTTTTACACAACATTAGTGTTATCTCAACACGCTCGGTGCGTAGTGATAAGGCAACACGGCTCTGTGTTACGAGTCGCACAAACCAATGTGAGAGTAGGTAACATTTGAAAAGTGTTACTTTAGTGCCAAATAACATTTTGGTTTGTTAGAAAACGCACTGTGAGAACAACACTAATCTACACACGCTAAAATGTTGAATATTCTACACACGAATTTGTGCACTTCGCACGATGATGGAATTTTTTACTGTGTATGATTCTGGGAGGCTGTTTTCGCCTCGCAGCGTTTTTTTGCACACAACAATGTTACTCTTAACATACTCAGCACAGAAATTTCCGTCAAATGTACCACAAGAATTTGTGTTAACGATTTTGGTTTAGACAAAATTAATAAAGTAGTGATGAAGTAAAACAGCTCTGTGTTAAAAGTAACACAGACCAATTGTAGAGTAACGTTTGAAAAGTGTTACTTGAGTATCAAACAACATTTCTGTGCGTTGACAAACGAAATGTGGAAACAACACTAACGATCACGCTAAAATGTTGAATATTCTACACAAAAATTTGCGCACTTCGCACGATGATGGAATTTTTTTCAGCGCGTACAGCTGCGTTACTTCGTCGACACAAACGGAGTGCGCGGAGATGATAGATATTTTGAGTAAAGAAGGCGTTGAAAGATCGATGTCAAATTTGCGAGGAAAAATGGAGAGGCTTGGTTGGTAGTCGCGCCTCCGATCTCGCGATTCGGGTGTTTCGCGACTAGAAAGACTGGGATGAGGGCGCGATGTTGCGGATTTATCGCTACCTTAGGAACACCGTACGAGTTCATGCCGAGGATAGAAGTTACGATAAGTGGTGTTCGATCCGCACGGCAGGAAGGAAATAACGACGAAGGCAAAGAATCGCGCGGAGAAAACGGCGCGCCGGGGGGAGAAGCTGACCTGACCGCGTTTGCAACACGTGTCAGGTAATATTACTTGTAAAACTTTATCCGCGCGATAACGCGTCATCGAATGAGGCATAGCACCCTGCACTGAAATTATGATGTCTCCGTGTATTTATCGCGAGCGGAGCGCGAGCTGCGGAACGTCGAGGCTAGTACGAAGCGTAGAGGAAACGTCGAAGGAGCGATCCGAAATGAAAGATCCACCAAACAAGATAACGAAAACGTGTTACTGCACGCAATCAAGTTCGACAACGGCTCAAAAATGTGAAAATTATTGCTCCGCGTTTTTCGTTTTCCTTCGCTCCTCTTCACTTTCGCATTTGTCCACACTTTTCTACACTGTTTCCGAATTTTCTGCTTCCTTCGTACATTTTTGCACTTTTTTGCACCCCCGAAATGGCGAATTTTCTGACTCGTTGTAAGTTTGTGAACGTGAATTTCGCGTTTTTTAAAACTCGTCATATCAGCCAGTCTCAAATCGACAGCATTGCTTTGTGCACTGTTCATAATTTCATTCTGGTTATATAACAATTTTTTTCAAATTTTTCCCTCTCCGTTGTCGATTTGCGAGTAACGAGAAAAGTCGGTCCTCGTTTTACCGAAGCGACTTCTCTCCCCCGCCGAGGGGAGCCTCGTGTCAGAAATCCGAGGAGCGAGATTCCCCGCTCCTGATTCGTTCTCGTGTATCGGCCCGTTTATCTTTAACTCGCATCAATTACTACCCGTCGTCCCGGGTCTTTTGCGGTAAAGTTGTCCATTTAAGCGAGAGACCGAGCGAAGCTTTCCTGAGCTCCCGCGATTCTGGCGTTTCACGAGACAATCTTCGCCGCTAACGTCACTCCCTGAACCTTTGGATCTTCGTCCCACGTCTTCCCCACCCGGCCCTTACTTTATCTTTCCTGCGTCGCCTCGCGTCCGTGAGATCTTCTCTCCCGCGATGGGTATGCCCACTTTGTTCCGCAACAGAATACACGTTTAATCGAGGATCAATGATCAGTCCAATTAGTAGAGCGCGGGCCTTCAACGGAGAACAAATACTCCTCCACAAAGAAATGAATAAATACGACCGATAATTCGCTGAATTGTCCGAGACGTAGCGGGGACAAAAAATCCATCGAACGACCGCCTCGCAACCCGATGACAATTTTTTTACACTCTTTTTGCTTCTCTTCTCACTTCTCATTTCCATCCCATCCAAATCGATCTCCCGTCTCACCACGATGTTTTCCCCCTCGTACCTCGCAGACTCGTACACAGCAAGAAAACCTCCGTCACTGAGCAACATGCACAAATTTTAGTGCAGAATATTTAACATTTTAGTGTGATCGTTAGTGTTGCTCTCACAGTCAGTTTTTCAACACACCAAAATGTTATTTGATACTAAAGTAACACTTTTTAAATGTTACTCGTGTTGTGTACAGTGTACAGTGTAAAGTGTAAAGTGTAAAGTGTAAAGTGTAAAGTGTAAAGTGTAAAGTGTAAAGTGCAAAGTGCAAAGTGCAAAGTGTAAAGTGTAAAGTGTAAAGACTAAAGTGTAAAGTGTAAAGTGTAAGGTGTAAGGTGTAAGTGTACATTTTTGTGTTAAGTTTGACGGACATTTTTGTATGGTGTATTGAATTTGATGAAATACGCGGATACTTTGTACGCGAGCGGTTGACGAGCTTCCAGCTGTGTTTGTCATCGATATGATACGGGGATAAGTATTTAATTGACAAACGAACGTACAATACGGTCGGCGGAGAGACGCGGCCTTTTCGATAAATCGGCAAAGGAGTAGCCCGAAGATGCAGGACGATGATTGCAATTAGTGAAGCGGCGGGAGTTCTCTACGGTCGCTTTCCGACTCCGGGACTCGGGATTTGCGAGGGCCAATACCCTCGCTCCCATATGCCTTCGGTTCTTCGGCGTTCGTTTGCCCCTTCAATGGACCCGTATCAAATCCATTTCACCCAATTACCTACATTCAAGCTGTAAAAAGACGTTTCGCATTGTCCGCCCTGCTACTCGTCGCTTGCCGCGCAACGCAATCAAAGCCATACACGGACGCGAGAACAAGCGATAGCCGCGTTTGCTTTCAAATTTGAAACGATGAAGAGTCGAATATTTTTCAAAATAATTCATCTTGTTTGGCAGTTTTCAGTTTTTGTTAGTTCTTATTTCGTTTGATTATCCCTCTTTTTTTCCCGAGCGATTTCGTCGCCGCTCCCGGAAAGTCACGATTGTTGGGGTTCCTCGAGGTGATGGAGCCTTCCGCGCAGGTTCTCACCGCGGACGGCACCCCTCGAAATAAGAGAGATTCGGTGGGTCGAGCTTCGAGCATTTTTTAATGCACGCTCCGGCATTCGCTTTGCCGTTGTTTCTCGGTGGGTTTTAGTGGGATGTAAATTGTTGAGGGTGAGACTCGTTGTCTTCGATCGTTCGTGGCGCCGAGATAAGGTGGAAAACGAGGATCACGGATGGGTACGTCTATAGGCTCGTTAAATAATAATTTACCGCGCTCTCGCTCAAGAGTCGAAGTCGGATCGCGCGCTGATTTTATTACGATGGTTTAAGAATATAGCTAATTATTTTCATTTATTCCTTCGATTTTCACGTTTATGGTTATGTAAATTATTTCCTAATGGAAGGCCCTCTCTAGCCCTTCCTCGTACCACCCCGTTAAAACGTTCAACGACGAGCTCGTATCTCTCGTACCTAATTGAGCCAGCAGACCCTTACCGAGAGATATCCGCTATAAATTCGTCTCAAGACTCTCGAATCTCTCGCCCCGACTGCGCACTTCTAGTCCGAAAGACCGCGAGCCACGAAATCGATATTCATCATTTTTATTCGCTCCATCTAATCGACGCTAACCTCCCTGTACCTTCTTCACCTTCTTCTTCCGCACATTCGTCGCTGCTTCCTCTCGTTCTCCGATAACAACAGCAACAACAACAACAATAATAACTATAACAATAATAATAATAATAATAATAATAAGAGGAATGATGATGATGATGAACGCAGCGTTTGTAGGAGAGGGAAGGAGAAACGGCGATGGAAAGTAGAAGAAAATGTATATTATCCGCGTAATCGCGGACGGGAATCTCGGACATCTGGCAAGGTGAACGTGCATTTCGGAAAGATTTAAGGGGTCGCTCGTAATGTCCCAATAAATCGTGCCGTTTCGTCACCGGGGTCAAGAAATACGCAGGGAAATCTAGATGAACCCGTGGCGATCGTATCGCGGGATTCCTGTTCTGTAAATTCCTAGATATCGCCGCTCATCTCGTCGAAGGAGCGGAGAGGAAAGACGAATGGGGGGGGGGGAGGAGTGGATCCTAGCCGAGATCATTTATGACATCGCGCGTTCTCTTCGCGGGCGGAGTTTTCAGCCCTGTTTTCTGGAAAAGAAGGAAATTCCGTTTCTCAAACGGCGAGAGCATCTTATCTGGATGATGGTAGCGGTTTTGGTCTCCGTGAAGCGGAAAACACGGAGATTTCCTCTAGAAACATGGAAGATCGAATAGCCTCCCGAGCATTTGCTGGAAGTGGGAAAACAAACGGGAAAAAGCTCGAAGAGAATGTATGGATTATCGAATGAACGCGCCGAAGAGAGAGAGAGGAAGTCGGTCGCGGTGGACAGTTTCAATCTGCACGCGTCAGAAACTACGCTCGATCGCAACGGTCTCCTAAAATTCGCATCTACTCGGGAAATTGCTTCCGATTCAATTTGGAACTGTAACAGCAATCACCCGCTTCGATGAGGTCCACCGATTACAGGAGATTCATCGGTGTAACGAGCTTCAAAAACCACACGACTTGATAGCCGAGAACCACGGAGTACGAGGAAAACCAGCCTGGAGGATCGGAATCTCCATCGAGATCTACGAGGCTAGAAGTACCACGTTCGAAATAATATTAACGTAAAAGAACTAGGATGAATTTCAAACGTTTTTTTTTTAAGCATTTCCAAATGCATTTGCTAATCCAGAAATCGATGGCGGAAAATTCTGCAATTTTTTTTTCGGTGGATATTCGAATATTTGTTATATTCCAAACTACTCTGTCTGTTTCTAAATATGTAGACGTTGAAATTCGTTCGATACCGATTTTATTTTAGACGTAGAGGCGGTTCACTTGAAAAATGAAGAAGAATCGGATTTTTCCTCGGAATCCGGAGTTTGCGAGAAGAAAAACGTAGGAGAAATAATTTCGGAGCGGAGAGAACTCGGAATGGAATTGGGACTCGTGGGACGCGTTACAGAAACGAGTTGGAACCGACGATGTCTGTAAATGTAGCGGTTCGAGCCGCGAGGTAACTAGTTTTAGCGGTTAACGTCGCGAAGCGAAGGGGTATGTAATCAAACAGTTGATCCAGATACACAATCGCATCTGCCGTGACGTTACACGACCAGATAGACTAGGCGAACTAAATTCCAACATCCAGATTCTAGAAGCGCTGAAATGGGAAAGAGACTCCGCTGTCCATCGTTACAGCGGAACGCAATTCGCGACAGAATTACACGCGTCCCGGTGTCGAGTGGATCTGACGGTTCGCCTCGTCTCTCTTAATTGCAATCGCGGGCAAAGCTATCGAACAATCGTCACCGGCGAAACGGAAATTTGAGAACTCTTCCAGCATTTCCATAGCAATTCGAATTTTCCTGTAATTTAGGCGAGAGTTTCCTCAATTTCACGCGAGTGTGTTGAGGAGTTTCGGAATTTCGCTGATTTTCACTCGCAATATGGATAGTCAAGGTCACAGAGGCGGCGTGAAGGCAGCGAGGGCAGGGGAGGACACGGGCGTGGTTTTACGGTGATAACTCGAGAACCGTTGGTTTTAGAGCAACGGAGCTCTGAATGTAAAACAAAGATCGTAAAATTTCGCGTAAAAAAGAATTCGTAAGGTTTTTTTGTACAGCGCATAGTTTTGCGGGAAATCGAGGTGGAATAGAGCCGAGGGTGGGCCAGCTCCGTGGTGTCGATCGGAAGAAAGACGTCGGCGTTGGGCGCCGAGCGTTATGGAAGTAATTATCGAGATTATAGTCGAACAATTCGATTATCTCGTCGTAAAAATTCCTCGTCTCGGTGTTTCTCGTTCTTTGATAGGTCTGACGTGAGAAGCCTTTCGTTTATTGGCAGAAAAACGAGCTGATAAAAAAGAGAGAGAGGTAACGATGGTCGAGGAAAGAAAGGGCGAAGGACAAGAAGTACGACCGCCACGGCAATAGCCGTTTTCTTGCGGCCATCTTCGAGCTTGAATTATAAAGACGTCTGCCTCGGACGCCCGATGGTGGAAGCCCGTTGTTCTTCTGGGTGCCGCTGGGATGCGGCAGGTTACTTCTTACCAACTTCGACCGAGGTCATTAATCGTCTTCTCAATTAGTCTTACTATTGAACATCGATTGATTGTCGTACACAAAGTTAAATGGTATCGCGCAACGAAGATTCGAGCGAACCACCGATCATTTGTTCGCCCTGACATTTTGCACGGCCGCGATTATTCCAAGTTTCCGCAAATTGCAACGCGACAAACTGAAAATCTGGAATCCGATAAAATTTTCGTTTGCAAACTTCAGATTCTAATGAACAAAATCTGCAAATAAATTTTGCCAAAACGTGAAATCTGTCTATCTGCCACCGAAAATTTGATCTCCCGTCGGTCTGCGGTTTAGACTCGGTGGATTCGTTAAAAACCGAGATTCTGACAACCGATCATCGAAAACGTAATATTCATTTCGCTCAGCGAGCAAAATTCTTAATATAATTTGCCGATCTAGACGTACGAATTTTTCACGCTGCAATCCAAAGTTGAAAATCGAGTCTTTCTAAAAAAAAAAAAAGGTAGAAAGGCGAATGCTTCCAAGACCGAGGCTCGTACGGGAATATATCTAGCAGTGTGAAAAAATACGTGTTCGAGTGACCTAACCTCATCAGCATAAACTCACCTGGCCAGCATAAATAACGATAATTACCCACACCTCCCCATATTTTTCATCGAACATTAGCTCACTCCGAGGCTGGGTAAATCACCTCCGAGTAGGGGTAAATTACCATGGAGATTACTAGGTGCAGATGTGGATTCGAAATTTCTTTAATATTTCATCAAACTCGAAATATTCAACTCTCAGGTCATATTTTCCATCCCCAAAAATGTTCAAATTACGGTTTGGAATATATTACCAGGTCGCGATGATCGCCTCGCGTACGGGGTACGCGATAACTCTTGCGCGCGAGTCTCGAATCGTTTCACTCCCAGCTCTGCATGGAAGCCAACACGCAGAGTCCCCGAGCATCGACACGTTTTCACGCAAGACTGGAAAATACGGAGACAACCAGTCGAAACATCCATGTACTTCGAGAAGTCTTCGTCCGACCGATTGGTCAAACCGCGACGGATGAGCGTAAAAAAGATTCGCTCGGTGATCCCAAAATTTCGCGAGAGTGGGTCAATTGTAGAGACAGGAAGGAATCGAGATTTGGTGTTTTCGGGGTAAAGTTGCGAGGCGGGGTGAGACTCGGCGTCGCTGCTGCCGCCGAAGAACCCTCGACGCGTCTCCGCCGAGCGCATGGTAGCTGGTCGCCGCGTTACGCGACAACGATGATTGTCGTTCGCGCGCTATGCAAAGGGTGTACACCGAGTGCCAGCGGTGCGGAATAAGAAGAAGACGATGAAGAAGAAGCCGAGTATTTATAGCGACGTTCAACCGCGAGACGTCAGAGTCGAGAGAGAGAATGATCTTAAGGACCGCTAAGACTTAATTAGTCGGTCTACCCTCGGACGCGTCGCGACCGACGCTGAACGGTCTTCGCGTTACGAGGACAAAATTTTCCATATCCAGTACCGCGACCGATTCGGTCGGCGATTAAATTGTTAAATAATTTAATTATCAAATTATGCTAACCAGGCGTCGTAAAAGGCCGGAGAACACCTCGGCGCGGAGGTAAGTAAGTAAGACGTAAACGGAATGAAAAAAAAGCTCCGCGTTTATTTTCTTTGTCTCGAGCGACGCCTTTTTCTTTCTTCGTTTTCATAACCGTATCTTCCGCTCCCCGAGTCTCCCTCGGCGTCTCGCCTATCCTCCTCTTTTTTCCTCTTTTTTCCTCTTTTTCTCTCGTGGCCTCGTTTCCCCTCCCCCTCGTCGCGCCAATTCCGTTCATCCCTCCCGTAGACCCCGAGCGTAGGATGCTTTTGCAAACACCCAATAAATCAAGGAACCAAAGAGTCAAGAGCCTCGGTCTCGCTTGATTCACCGCCATGCAGCTCGTCCGTAAGTGAGACAGTTTTACGCTCGGTTTTTATAGCCCGCCGCGGTGTCTTGCGTCGCCGCCCTCTCCGGAGACACTATAGCCGCCGATGAGCCAAAGAAACTCCGGCTCGCTCCTTCTCATCCTTTTTATTATGCCCTTCGCCTTCTCTCCATTCTCCGTTTCCTCGTCCTTCTGCCGCTCGCGGCTCGATTTTATCGCCAATCGCGTCCGAATCATCTTCTGCGTCCGCGTCGTCATCCTCACCGTCGTCATCGTCCTCGTCGGCGCGCGCGCTTCGGAAACTTGCTCGTCCCATCGAGAAACTTCCCTTCGCGATGGAATTAACCGAACGCTTCACCCAGTGATCCAAAAATTATTGACCGAGTGGACCGATCTCCTCTTTTAGATGGTAGTCGAAGGAGAAACGGCTTACGCTCGTCCTTCAATTTTTTCTTCCCAACGAAAAAATAAATAACGGAGCGATCGAGATGAGCAGATGTCTGGGAACAGCTGACGACTCTTTATAATTTTCAGATCGATTCGCCACCGATATTGCGCTCGGGAATATCGCCACGCACTTTTGTGATTTCCTGAAATGAAAATCATGGATTTTCGGCAATGATGATTTCGGCTTGGAAGATTCAGATTCCAGTGAAACAAATGTGCCATAAACTTTCCTACAATGTAAAATCCCATTCACCGATCTGGATCTCGCGGAACAACAAAATTTTGACTTCCGATCATCGAAAAAAAAAGTTCATTCTGCTCAGCGAGAAAATCGATCTTTAGAAATCAGAAAATGTGGTTTTAAAAGTTCACAATGCTGTTTTCCGGAATGAATAAAGGTTTTCCAAGACTAATGCGATTTTCCGACCCGAAAACACGAATTTTTCACGTAGCAATCTGAACCTAAAAGATTAAAGGTCTTCGTAAAAAAAAAGTGTATCTGACAGCACACTATAAAAAGATACTTCGCCAAATTCTGTTATAGCCCCCCCCACCAAATTACAATAATAACAACAATACCAATAATAATCATAATAACAATAATAATAATAATATAAACAATAATAATAATATTAATATTAATAATAACAATAGTAATAATAATAATATTTAGCAAATTTGGTCTGATAACTTTAGGGGCCACAATTTCCGGACCCAATTTTTCCAGTCCGTGATAGCGTCGTGCTCGTGCCCAATTCGCTATGTATTAATTGTGTAGTCAAATGTTCTTGCGCTCACGCGCGGATCAGCAATTTTTTGTCAACTCCTTCCATCCTTTACTCGGCTCAGCGATATTTATTATGCGATTTTCAACCATTTTCGAGCAGTTTTGGTGGGGGGTTATGACAGGAAAGAAGGAATTGTTGATTTTTATTCTGCGACGCTGATCAAATACGATTTGGCCTTTTTTGACCCACGTTGCTGATGACCACCGTCGTTGCTACTCGATGCTCGATCGTCGTTTCCATCACCCGTTCAGTGTCGCGCAAGAATCACGACTGTTGATATACACAGCAGTAAAATCGAGCTCGCCAGATAACGCAGGCACGAGAGGAATAAAAGATGAGTGAAATAAAAAACGACGATCGAAGAGCCAGACACTCGCTGACATATAAAAGCTTCGGTAGGTACGTCAATGGCGCGACGATCCTGATTGTTTCGGCGGGATGGTCGTAACCCGTCGTCGTTCGTGGTGTAAAGAGAGACGAGCAGCCAAGTTTCGGTGGGCAGCGTCGACGCGTGGAAGTCTTAACGATGAATTGTTCTGGAAACTCGCAGGAACAAGAGAAGGTGGCCAAATCTTCGCGACCAGTCGATCGTCAGCTTCGTTTTTTTACCCCCCCCCCCCCCCCCCCCCGACCATTCGCCGTTATTGACCGGTGGATTCTGAAAACGAAATCTTCTCGGGGGGCAAACGCCATTGGAATTACAAATTTCGCCACATGGCACGCGCCCTGGGCACGGACAAGCGTAATATTAGAGATTTTGCGAAATACCGATGCCTCGAGCCGTCGCAGATGCTGGACCAGCGATTTTCTTACATTTTATTACACCAAACCTCATCCTCTCCCGTCGACAAATTGTAGGCGGCGAAGGAGCTCGCGTCTCGTTGCCCAGAATTCTCCGGCCAAATACTAGGCTCTACGACCTCGAGATCTAGTGTCTCGTTTTACCCCGCCACAAACAGAGCTGCATTCCGAAAAAAATACTTTCCATTTTACGATTTTCACCGCCGGCGCAATTTGTACGGGGAATTCAGTTCCGAACCTATCGATCGAGACCAACCAACTCTCTTCCAATAAGCCTGGTTCATTTTTGAAACGAACGATTTCGCTGGCTTCTCTTCCAAAACTACTTCAGTTTTCAGAACAATTGCCATCGGTTCGAGGATTGTGACGCTCTTCAATGGAATTTCCAAGGTCCGAAGAGAATTTGAAAATTCACTGCTCACGCGAGTTCCTCGAGTCCTGCGGAGTTCTCCGCATTTTTCCCCGCAGTGAAAATCTACTCCTTGCTTTGACCAAAGTTTAATCATTAGAAGCGGAAAAAATTATTCGTTGAATAAAGATGTCGATTAATTTCGTTGATGCAGTGTAGGTAAAACATGCTGTATGTTGACAGCATCGTCCCATTTCGCGTTACATTCGAGAACACTTGGAAAAATTTGTCATCATTCGCTCGGCGATTTTTATTTCATGCCTCATTTCCACTCGTCGCGTTCGCACGTCAACTTGGAGCTCGGGTGCTCCGATCTGTCGAGGTGAAAGCTCTAGCCGGGAGACGCTGAACGGGTGAGGAAACGAATTTGCAAAAAGTGATTGAAGAAAATTGCACGGAGAGCGATTTCAGCGTCGAACATCGAAGTCGGGGCTGGAAAAATTGCGGATTATTTACGCGATAGCGATGACCGATTTACGACAGAGTTCGTCGAGCCTCGCGGAGGGAAGAGAAAATAGAAAAGATAGATTCGATGCCTAATCTTGGCGTCTCTCGCGTCTCTTTGTGATCTTTGAAGTGCCATAAATCGTGGAGTAAAGATACCATCCGACGGTCACGGTGTGGCGTCCAGGAGGTCAAAGCGCCGACAGAGACGATGTCAGTCAACACCTTCGCTCGACCTCGGCTGCTGACCCTGACGACGCGTCGACACCCACGCGTTTCTTATCATCCGGTCATAAGAACGGACTCGTCAGATTTTTGGAATTCCAAGGCATCTCTCTCTCCCTCTCTCTCCCTCTCTCTCTCTCTCTCTCTCTCTCTCTGTCTTCCGTATCTACATAGATGCGCGGCATCGATGAATCGGCACCAATTATCCGAAAACGAGACTCGCGAGCGGCGAGACATCGTTGGCAACGATCTCGTTGCACGCTGTTCGCGCGGCCGCGATGATTTCACGGAAGCGGATCGTTCCTCGGTGGTATCTGATATCCACACTGTTATTATCTCCTTGTTATTACCTGCCGCTGCCAGTGATCACTGATAACCGACGCAGATCCTCGATCCTGATCGTAATTACTTTATTTTTATTCTTTCCATCATCTTCGTACGCGCGAGTAGAAAACGATGGCGGCGGAAGAAAAACGGTGCATCGACGCGGAGACATCGAAAGCGCGTCGAGTTTTCAGCGATGGCGAGAATATAAAAGCTCCGAAGCAAGAAACGCGAAAGTGTTGAAAAAAATGGAGATGAGAATATAAATTCTCGCGTCGAATTCCCAATTCCTCGAGTTGAATCAGATTAATCGAAGAATGAGCATTATACTATAATATTGTAGCTGAAAATAGCATCGATTTTCTGTCGAATCGTCGGCACACCAAAAGTCCGAGCGAGATTCGAATTTGTTGTAAAAATCGTGCGAATCGCGTAAATGCGATTCGGATTGGTGAGAGAAGAGCAAACATTTCTGTTCGGACTGAGAACCGCTGAAGTGGCCGGTGCCCTGTTGTCTGTCCATGCGCATGCTACGCGAGTTATTTGACTCTCGATCCAATGACGTCAGGGAATATCTAACGTCGGCGACTTTTTATTCTGTCATTTAACGTCGCTTTATGCCTGACATTCGGCCATAAACTACGCGACACATCCAACGCGATGCAATTACTTCGTCTGACATTCTCTTACCGATATTCCCTCAAAAGATAGGTTGCGCTCGTATTTTTCATCTTTTTGTTCGTCAGATTAAGAATTCCTAAACGTTATTCACCCAAAATCAATTAAGTCCAGTGTCTTGCGACGTTTATCACGAGGCGACGGCGACTTTCCGAGTTTTACTACGTTTCGAGTCGCTTTTTCAAAATTTTCTTGAGAAAAATGTATCCCTTTCGGTTATCCGCCTTCCAAATCCAAAAATTGGAGATCAGTTTTTCTCGCCGTGTCGAGATCTACCGAGAATGTGGGGAAGCTATTCGTAGATCGCTACCTTATCGGCTGGGGAACCACTCGCGGGGCTGTAGAGATCTACGCTATCGACCGTCGGTAAAAGGTCGACGAGTACGCGAAACGTACGTTGAATATGGGCTGCTTCTTTATTTCCATGAATTTTGAAACTCTGGTCGATAAAAAAAAATGAGAAAAAAGTGTTCGCTGGTAGATTTCTGTCCTACCGACCGCGTCAGAGCTAGTCGATTTCTTCCACCGTCGGAGAGTTACCGACGGAGCCTGCGGTTGCGTCGAAGCTCTGCGGGGTGACGCCACTGGTCTGATAAAGCTTCGTTATGATTGGTGCGCAGACCTGCGGGGAACCCCAATGAATCGCGGAGAAGAACTGACTCGGAGTGTGTTGAGTATTTTACGCACCTTCTCCGCCTCCTTGAGCCTGGCTTCGAACTCTTCCTTCTCGGCAGACAAATTCGCGTCCATCCATTTGATGATCTCCGTGCATTTCGCGGAGATCAGTTGTCGGTCGGCTTCCGGAATTTTACTCGCCACGCTCTCGTCTTCTATGGTGTTCTTCATGTTGAAGCAGTACGATTCCAAGTCGTTTTTCGCCGCGATTCGATCCCTCTGCTTCTCATCCTCGCTGCGGTATTCCTCGGCCTCTTTCACCATGCGATCGATGTCTTCCTTGCTCAAACGACCCTTATCGTTCGTTATCGTAATCTTGTTCTCCCTGTTCGTCGAGCTTTCCACTGCTGCGACGTTCAGGATGCCGTTCGCATCGATGTCGAAAGTCACCTGAGATCAACATCCGAGACAAAAATCACGAGGCTAAACAGTTGCTCTACTGATGGAAAAGAGAATAGAGGAAAACAGAGAAGAAGAAGTCCCCGAAGAGTTGTCCTCGCTGAAACGTGTCGAAATGCACAGTTTTGCAGGATAAACATTTTTTTGAACGGCGGATTTGGACAGCTTCCTAGTTTCAAGAGTCGTATGAAGACGTCCTTGAACAACGAATCGACAATTTCATAGACGACAGCGTTAGAATGATAAAACTCGCAGCTTTACGATGCACAGCGTTAACGGATGCATGAATCATACAATAAAATCGATACCCTCGCGAACGGCGAAGCTAGCAGCTGCGGTATTAGCTGTCTCGTAGTCAGCGGCACGAACATACTTAAAACTACAGAGATACCTACCACAGTGCGCCAACGTTATTCGTTTCTCCGCGAACGATAGGATCGGCGATGGCAAAAAGTGTCGCGGGCTCGCAGCTGGTACAAAAAATACCATAAATCCAAAAGCGTTGCGCGCAACTCGAAGGGAGCTGTCCGAATTTCTTGGGAATATTTGCTGTTACCGTTGCAAGCTCGAGTGACGGTGAAGCGCGTCAGATACGGAAGTTCTACGCGTGAAAAAGTTACCAGACTGTCTGACGAACGATGAAAGAGATGAGTGGTCTGGTGACGATGAAATCAGCCAACTCGGCAAGGACAGAACAGATATGAACGTTGGAATTATCAGGCGGCGAATAATGGAGAGGAAGGAGATAAAAAGCGTGAAAAGCGACGAGAAGCATGCATCAACTTCCGGGAACTAACCTCTATTTGTGGAAGGCCACGTGGCGCCGGCGGGATCCCTGCGAGGTCGAATTTCCCGAGTAGATTATTATCCTTGGTCATAGCGCGTTCGCCTTCGTAAACTTGGATCAAGACGCTGGATTGATTGTCGGAATAGGTGGTGAAGGACTGAGTTTGTTTCGTGGGGATTGTCGTGTTGCGTTTAATAAGGGCTGTCATGACGCCACCAGCGGTCTCAATCCCGAGGGATAAAGGTGTTACATCGAGGAGTAGAAGGTCTTGGACAGCAGCGGACTGATCCCCGTGCAAAATGGCGGCTTGTACGGCGGCACCGTAGGCCACAGCCTCGTCAGGATTGATCGATTTGTTCAGTTCCTTGCCATTAAACAGGTCCTGGGGACGAGAGAGAGAGAGAGAGAGAGAGAGAGAGGAGGGGGAGAGAGAGGTAAGAGGCCGTTGAAGGATTAGAAGGATAAAACTGGTTGCCACCTCTGACGTCCCTCCGCATCCGTCAGCCTTGGCTGAGCCCTGATCGATCCTTCCCCACCGCATCCCTACCCTCTAATTACTTGCAAAAGTTTCTGGATCCTCGGTATCCTCGTGGATCCCCCGACCAGAACGATGTCCTGGATCTGAGCCTTGTCCATCTTAGCGTCCCTCAAAGACTTCTCAACGGGCTCCAGCGTGTTCCTGAACAAATCGGCATTCAGCTCCTCGAATCTGGCGCGGGTTATAGACGTGTAGAAGTCGACGTTGTCCAGAAGCGAATCGATCTCGATGCTGGCCTGAGTGGACGACGACAGAGTCCTTTTCGCGCGTTCGCACGCGGTCCTCAGCCTTCGCACGGCCCGTTTGTTGCTCGTCAAGTCTCGTTTGTACTTCTTCTTGAACTCTTGAGCGAAATGATCGACCAAACGGTTGTCGAAGTCTTCCCCGCCCAAATGAGTGTCTCCGGCTGTAGCCTTCACCTAAATCCGCAGCAAATCGCTCAAAAAAATCGGTTCCAGACCAGAATTCGCGAAACGATGCTCGCGTTCCGCTACTCCGGACTCGGAGGCTGGTATTTTGGGAAAGAAATCCCCTTCGAAATTTTCGTAATCCCATTCGATTTCGAAAAGGCACGCGAGGGATCTTTCCGGCAGGTGATAAAAGCCAACGGGATATATTCATTTGGTACCTCGAATATGCCCTCCTCTATTGTCAGGATTGAGACGTCGAAGGTGCCGCCACCAAGGTCAAAGATCAGCACGTTTCTTTCGCCGCGACCCTTCTTGTCGAGCCCGTAAGCTATGGCTGCTGCGGTCGGCTCGTTAATAATCCTCAAGACATTCAGTCCTGAAATCGTACCGGCATCCTTCGTCGCTTGACGTTGAGAATCATTGAAGTAAGCGGGCACGGTTACGACGGCATTTGTAATTGTCGAGCCCAGGTAGGCCTCGGCCGTTTCCTTCATCTTCGTGAGGACCATCGACGAGATTTCTTCGGGGAAAAACGACTTGCTCTCGCCCTGAAACAAGGAAAGAACTTCTCATCGCGAACGCGCATCATCGACGATTAATTCGCGGAATCATCATCTCGAGCTAATCTCTCAGTTCTTCGCGCCTCCCGCATAAAACTGCTCTACATTTCCTCGTAACTGTCTCCCACCTCGTTGTTACTCGATGAACAGATATTCATCATCCGTTCCTTAAGCGCCTCGCTCCTCGCTCCTGATCGAAGCCCAACTTCGCGCGCCAATGGAAAAATGGGCTTTGGACCGCGGGGTCGTGGAACGAGCAGCGATATTTGCCCCACATTCTGTGTCTATTTCCTTCTCCCCGCAGCTTTCTCGATAGGTAAATCAGGAAGGATCCCAGATAACGCGACAGCATCCGGTATCGCGGATCGTAACTGCGCCCCCGACCCAACACCATTCCCACCCACCGCGTGCCCGATCGCTCCCGCAGTTATTATTGGACATCGAGTGTATACCTTTTTTTCCTTTTATCCGGAGCGCTTCGCGCTCTCTGACCAAGAACAGCCGAGCGACTACCGGAAATTGCAATTTTTCGCGCAAAATTTACGACCACGGCTCGTACAAAACTACGCTGCGACACCTGCAGTCCTTGACAATCTCGAATGAAGAAAAAACATCGAACCAGCTTACCGCGAAAGCTCCATGCCAAAAATCTTGAACCTGCCCGTGCAGTGACCGTCAAGCTCTCGAGTCTAATTCTACTATACGTAGAGATTTTCCGTCCCTCCCTTATTTTTCCCAGTCGATTGATGCCAGAACGTTGGAAATCGGATTTTTTGTCTAGTTTTTTTTTCCAGTATCGAACCGAGTGCTCGTATAAGTACATCTAGCTTTACATTATATGCCATCTTCGGTCGTCATTAATTCGCTGTACCATTATAATTGGCACGTGGATAAATTGTTTCCCATATTTCCTACTCTGCGGCGTGGAAATAGTAGATGCCTACCTTGTAATCCACTTGAATCTTCGGTTTGGAATTGTCATTGATGACAATGAATGGCCAGTGCTTCATATCGGCCTGAACGGAAGCATCGTCGAATCGCCTTCCGATCAGTCTTTTCGCATCTGAAAAAATGATGAACCCCCAAAATCTTCCAAAATTTCCGTAAATTCGACTAGCGTTTCCGGTAACAAATGGGGGAAGGCAGAGCAGAATACGAACAAAGCAGAGGAGTTGACCTTTTTTTTGGAGGATCTCAATAAAAATTTTAGGACAGGAGAGATCTTTCGAGGAAAATTCCTACCGAAAATCGTGTTCGTCGGATTCATGGCGACTTGGTTTTTTGCAGCGTCGCCGATCAGACGCTCGGTGTCCGTGAAAGCGACGTAACTCGGTGTGGTTCGATTTCCTTGATCGTTCGCTATTATTTCAACTTTGCCGTGATGGAATACGCCGACGCAGGAATAGGTTGTCCCAAGGTCGATGCCTACAGCTGCCGATGCCATTATCTGCACGCAGAGGAAGAATTCAGGAGAAACCACCGTCGTTATCCATCGTTTTCCCCGACGTCTCTATCTATCTCTATCGTCCACGCAAACTTTTCTCGCTCGACTAACTTTCCCGTAAACGCACGCGCCTCGACTCACCGAGATGCAATTTTGAATCGATGATTTTCGAAAGACACGAAATTTTGTTTCCTGATTTATTCCAGCCGAACGAATTTACGTTTTGGATGATTGATTCATTTGTGCCGGTCGAAACATGAAAAGTGAAGTTTGCCGTTTTATTTATCGATTGTTTGATCGATGCACTGCGATCGCACGCGCTCGATCACGGTCTTCTCTCCTCCGCGTGGTCTCGCGTCCGACCATTTTCCATTCCTATTTCTAGATCCCCTCCGCGTTTCCTAGGTATTTTACATTTCGTATTTCTCGACCTACAGCTCATAATTTACGTCGCTCATTTTTCATTTTACAATTTATGTCTCATTCCGTGTTGCGTATGTTATATTTCGGATCTCTTTACATTCAAACGTTTACGTTTCTTGCCGAGTCTCTCTCGCTCGTCTCTTCGCTTGCGGTTTTTCTCACATCTCGCGTTCGAAGTTCCACGGATTTAATCGAGAGGTCGATCCGCGTGTTTCGAGCTCGTATTTTCTGAAGGAGATCTCATCTTCCTCCCTTTAGTTTCTCAAGGTTATCTTATTTTCGTTTTCATTTCCATCCTCCTTTTTTTTGACTGTCCGACCGTTTTTTTTCGGACCCGTATTTTTCATTGCCGCTCGACGCTCAACTGTGCTTTCGGCCCTCGCTCGAAGATTCTGTTTCTTGTCTATCGATCGCCACCACGCGAGTGAGAAAGTAGGTGGGACAATCCACGCGTTATTCACCACCAAGTTTCTCGCAGAGGGCTGAAAAAGACGCAAAGGGAATTCTCGAAGGTCGCAAATTTAATATCTGCCGCGCCGAACAAGAATCACTTTTCCTTAGCCCGACTCCGTAAAGGACAGCGGACAGCCGAGAGGAACGACGTGGTCGAGGAAGCCAGTTTAATATCTCCGCCGTCCCCGCGGCGATCCTGCTCTCATCTTTCCGAGAATTAAGATCAACCCTACGAAGGGATCATTTTCCGCGGCCAATCTTCATCACCTCGAGGCTAGCGCTCGTCAAATGTCGAAAGAATCGGATCACGATCCGACCCATCAAACATTTTATTCCCCCTGTAAAAGAATTCCCAAATAACTAGACATTGTTCATTGCCAATTTCTCTCTGCCAATATACACTGCTTTTAGGACAGTGTACTTTGTTTGTTCAACTTGAACAATGAACTCTCTATCTATCCATCTGTCTGTCTGTCTGCCTGTCTGCCTGTCTGCCTGTCTGCCTGTCTGTCTGTCTGTCTGTCTGTCTGTCTGTCTGTCTGTCCGTCTGTCCGTCTGTCTGTTCATCTATCTATCTATCTATCTATCTATCTATCCATCCATCCATCCATCCATCCATCTATCTATCTATGTATCTATCTATCTATCTATCTATCTATTTATCTATCTGTCTATCTGTCTATCTGTCTATCTATCTATCTATCTATCTATCTATCTATCTATCTATCTATCTATCTATTTATCTGTCTATCTATCTATCTGTCTGTCCGTCTACCTATCGATCCAACGACGCGTGTTTTTACGAAAACACGTAAAAAAATGGACGAAGAGATCTCGAACGATGTAGCCGTAATTTGTTTACCCTCCGCAACGACCGAGATTCGGCGCGGATTAAAACCGGACAAAGGAGGGTGGAGGAGGCGGAAGAGAAAGGGACAGGCTGACATAGCCCTTATCCTTTCATCGTCCATCCTTCTGCACGCGGGGCAACGTACGACGTCGGAGTGATTGAATCTATATCGGACGCGATCTCTCGCGTCATCCACGCGCCAAGAACCACCCCGCACGCCATTCGTTCGTTATTATGCCGTTCTCCGCAACAACGTCACCCGTCGCCCTTCTTCCTCTCATAAATACTATGCCCCCGCCCCCGCGGTAAACACGAGCGCGTAAAATTGCCGCTGTAATACGAGGATCCAGCCTTCCCCGATCGTCCCTTCATACCAGTCGCGAGGTACGCGGAGCCGAATATAGCGTGTAAACACGAGTACCCCGCTTATTATTTCGTGCTCGGTATATCCAACACCTCCGAGCGGACAGGATAAGAACACCGAGGATTCCGCGAGAGAAAAATCGACGGCGCAAAGCTTCGGAATCCATCGAGCGAAATTTCGCTACGCTGGAGACAAATTTCGCGACAGACCTCCGTTCCCTCGCGATCAAACATCGAAATGAAAGCAAACAAGATCGAAGAAAGCGGCGCGAAGATGATATTCGCCCCAACATTCACCCGTTTCTACCATGACAATGAGATGCGCCGGTGATCTTTCCCAAATCTACCGTAGGTAAACCCTGTTCCTCGTTTTTTGCACCTCGTTTTCTCCTTCTCGTATCTCAAAGTAGATTCCTACTGAGTGAGACGTCACGCGGCAGAAAAAACTCACCCGCATTCGGTCGAAAAGAAGAAATGGACGGCGCAATTTATCGGATGAGCATTTCAAGCGTCCCCGTGGCGAAAATCCGAATCTCTACGCGTATAAACATACATATTCGTGTATTATATTTTTTCATGCAGATTTATATAATAAATGTATAATGTAAAATTAATAATCAGCCAGGAACAGACTGTCTACTTATAATTTTTAATTCGTAACTTTAACAATGAGAGAGTCTAAAAATTATTTGAAAATAACTGAGAAAAGAAAAAATGGTATTCATAATAATTAATGGAGGGCACAAAATTTTTCGAATTTTCAATAATAGAAAAAGAGTAATAATTATGAAGATCCACCAGGCTGGGAGAGAGTTAAATGGATATTAGCTTGCAGTGAAAATATTTTAGAATTTACCTGGAAGGTTCTTCCAAAGGGGACAGAAAGATGTCGAAAATTGGGGAACTCGACAATAATTTTTGTTCCAAGCTATCCGATTGCTCCATACACGTATTTATACCGTACATATATGTAAATACGTGCGTGTATGGATATATCAGAGGATCCTGGTTCTGGCATCGTTCGGTAGCGGAGCGAAGCTCTTTACCGCGGTACATAGCGATGGTCTTCGCTGCCACCGTTCGCTGCTCGGGATGTCGGAGATTCGGAGGCGGTGCCCGTGGTTCTGTTGCGGTAGGATTTAAAGCTGTGAAATTTATCGTCCGAGAGGCGGACGCGGTTCGTACGGAGAACCGACAGAGAAATAGAGAGAGAGAGAGAGAGAACCAGAGAGAGCCAAAGAGAGAGAGAGAGAGAGAGAGAGCTTCGCGACCATTTCAAACCGAACGAGTCGACGAGCGTTGCATATCCGGGATATCGAATCGTTTGGATTAGAATCAAGAGCAAACGCGGAGCGGATTCATCTTCGTCCGTCGCCCCGTTTGGATCCTCTTCCGCTAACAACGCGTCGCTGATCGAGCTTTCGACCGTGAGATCGCGTGGTACGGGAGAATCTCGACGAGTGGGTGAATTCAAACTCTCGCGAAGAGGCTTCGACGAGTCGGGAGGAAAACGAAGATTGTTTGGATTCGCGAATTAAACGATTTCGTCTCCGGCGATTGATTTTCGGGGGAAATGGAGTTCCACGCGAATTGGAGAACGACCTTGAGATCGACTTTGGTACGGGTAAAAAATGCGACTAGGCGAACCAAACGGAGGGGAATGAAACCGGCTAGGCTTGATGGATTCTCAATGAAAATTGAGTCAACTCAGTTTCGTTTTTATCGAAAACGCCGTCGCCGTTGACGTGCGATCCACTCCTGTCCGTCCCAAAAAGCGGAGAGGGTCCGTTTAGACGAAGCTCTTTTAGCGACGATTCGTTGTCGTTAATATTCATTCGCGAGCGAGTCGCCCGACTTGTTTTCTCTATGGGATTTCGGATTACCCCGTGATGGGAGACCATCAGCGGCTACGGAGCGCCGCGACGGTGTTGTTGACGCTCACCGTCAGCCGGAAGAGGAAGACGACGCGACGAAGATCACCCGCTCGCTTTTTTTCCATCCGGGAATAAAAATGCGATAGTCGGTGGCGGAGACATTAGCCTGGGTATACAGATACGCGCGTTTCCTTACGGCTCCTTCGGCGAAGGGTGAAAGGGAAACAAATACGGCCGCGACTCCTAGATCCGGGCGATCGGCTGTCCTCGGGTAAACAAATAAATCCTCGCAGCCGTGACTCTCGAAGCGATATCTCGGAGAAAATCGAAAATCTCCAGATCCGACCCCGTAAATCACGGCGCCGCGGCTCGTTGCCCTAAATCTAAGATTCATGGCGCGATTGGCGATCGTGAAAAATTATTCCGATTAAAGAAATCAAGGAACAGGGATTCGCGATCCTATCGGCTCCTCGCCGTTTTTTCTTCCCTCTCTCTTTTCCGATCGCATTTCCTAGCGTTTCTCCTCCATTCTTCAAGTTTCTCTCCAAAACCAAAATATACGTTTTGTTGCTTTTTTTACGCACTTTCCAAATTCGTTTACAGAATCAAAATCGGATTATCCGCGGGGCGTCCAGACGTCCGTGAAAATGGTGTGCTAATTTTTTTAAACTCGAATTATACAAAAACTATTGATCTCGCAGCATCCAATTTTCGCACGCTGAAAGTATGTCTAAACCACTACTATTTTACGAAAGTTGAGCTCTGCGAGTCAAAAAATGACGAAGATATGATTTTTCGCAAAAAATCCTGAATTTTCCGGATTTTCTCCGCTTCTGAGTATCCGATCGGAGCGTGCGTCCGCTCGTTTTATTTGTTGTTCAATTACCTACAACTTTTTCATTGGAAATATGATGATTGCATCGTAACTTTCAACGCTATGCGCGAAATACTGAAAAAAGTGCAGTTTTTTCGCTTTTATTGTTAATAATTAATTAATGATACCGAGATTCGAGTCGAAAATTATGCAAAAATGGTCTCTGAGTGATGGAAAAAAGCTATTTCAACTACGTCGTCCCTCTCGATTTCGGTAGCGTGACTCTGGTTGGCCGAATGCAATTAATCGAAATCCGTCGCGTTATTCTGATTTTTGCGGAATTACATTCGATATAACGAAGTCAATCACAATTATTTTCCCATCATTCGCGATATTCCCATCATTTCGCACCTGATCATGACGACTGATCGATAGGCAATCGCGCTGCATTTGAAGAAGGTACGAATTCCTCGGCTGTTCAGTACGCTCGGGCATTCGTTTCCACGAAAATCCTTCTGTGCTCGGTCGTTTTGACAAATATTCGCACGATGCCTCGAGCGTTGGAAATACGAAGCGATAAAAAAAATAGAACATCGATGAAATTTGCAGGCAACAGCTCGAAAATTGGCCCAGGGTTTGTCGAGGCTGATGAAAGTAGGTGAGAATTCACGCCGACGCAAAGATATTCGATCGGGGAAACGGATACATTCCGCGCGAGTGGTTTTCCAATTGCATTTGTAGCTGTTGTTAAGGTTTTTCTGTCGGATGGAGAATTTCGCGAAAAGCGAGGTCGTAGACTTTTTGCCGAAATAACGCGCAGCGTGGGCGAATATTTATTGCTTTTGAACGGGCTGGTTCATCGACTTCGCGGAATCATCAACGGGCTATTATTGTAGTTTTAATTGCAGGAAAACGGGTGAAATATGTATTCATCGGGTTTTACGATTGCGACGCATATTTCGAGGGCAAATATATCGGATCCGGCGCATATTTGAAATTTCATCCAATTTCGAAGCAATTACAACGCTATTGCTTTCATTTCGTGAATTTCGATCATGGATTCTCGCTCCAATTTATTACCGACAATGCTTCTCATTTTTCGCGTCTACGTATGCCTTTTTTCACAAATCGTTCCTATTTATCCGTTCACAACTTTTTTCTCTCTCGATTCGCCGAAAACAATTTCTTCACGTTCCACCAGCTTTATTTTGCAATTCTCATCCTCGCCAATATTTGCCCCACCATTTTTGTTCCATGGAATCACCTTTTTTCAGCTGGTTTTCGCTACTTTGGAAAAGTTTTTCTGAAACTCGGTTAAAATTAGAGGAACGAATTTTACGCTCGATTCGATTTGGACTTTTTTTTCTTTTCGTCTCCATCTTCGTCGGCTGTCGTTGCAAATGCGAATCAGTCGCACGCGTCGATGCATACTTCTCCGCCAGAGAAATGGCACCTGTCGAAGATGGAAGATTTTTAGTGGCGTCGAGTTGGACGCCGGGATCGAACGCGTCGTCTCCGCGGGATCCTGAGAGCTTCCGGTACGTCGGATCGGAGTCGGAGGTAGACACGGCGCTAGAGACACCGTCAATAGAATACATTTCAGCTAGGAAAATTCGTAGGTAGCTCCGGCAAAACGCGGCGGCGGAAGTCTGCCCGCGGAATAAACATTCGAAACGTACCTGAATACGAAGAGCCAACGATACCGCGCTTTTTATCATCTCAGCCATCGACAAAATCGAAACGAACTACCGCATCTCTTCCCCAAACCCCGCTACTTCCTCGCCGCCGATAACGACTGAGGCCAAAAAAAAAAAAAAAACACCTCGCATCCTTCTTTCTCCGTCTGCTTCCACAATTTTTTCACTCGCCGATAGGAGAATTAATTTGCAGTTTCCCCTATCGCCTCGTGAAATCCAAAACTGAACGGAGAATTACGAAACGTGGAGCATTTTCGAATAGAGTCGAGCATTTCTGTGGAAAGTAGAAAAATGCAGAATAAGAACCGCGAAGCAACGATTTTTGCTTTGGATGGAACTCCAACTTTTTGGGGGGGATTTTTTAGAGCTTCGACGGTGGAGTAAGGTTTTTTCAAAAAATGAAAAAAGTACGAACAGATGAAGAACCGTGGTCGGCTGGCCGGTTGAATTATAGCGGTAATCGGAATACGTAGGACGAATGGTAGTAGCGACGCGGTGTACGCGACGCGTCGTCGTTATTTGCGATGCATATAAATGTATCGGAAACGTTCGCATAGTTGCATGAATCACAGCAATTATCGTTTCTAGTTTCTCTCTCGTCCAGCGCGGCGCAGGTAGAACGGCGGTTTTATACGGAATGGTCGCAATATCCGCGCAAGGTCTGTCGTCGATACGAAGCATAAAACGTTACCTGAAACCGGGGGACAATAAAACACGGGCAGAAAACAGCAATAATGATATTATACACTACACGCGACTCCGTTAATTGCCGGTGATCAATAATAGGGCAACGAAGAACGGAGAACGGAGAACGGAGAACGGAGAACGGGGAACGGGGAACGGGGGGTTACTGGCACCGCGTCGCCGGTCCCGATTTCGACTTCCGGTCATTGGCGACAGTCGTAAAATATCTTCGTTTTAATTACGGAACTATTACAATTTTTACAGCCCGCAACATCGATGAGTTCTCAAATTGATTAGCACTTTCGCGGCCAATCGTAAAGATCGAGTTGTTCTCGTCGCCGAAGTGATCGTAGTCTGCGGCTCGAATCGCAATAACATTAACGAATTGGTTAATAACGACGAGTGGAGAGAGGCAAAAATGGGTCGTAAAAATGTGATAATTCGTCATTTTCAGGAGTGATTCCATTTACCTGAGAGCTGCGTGATCGTTGATCGCGCAGTGTTTGGTTATCCGCTTCTTTTCCTTCCTCTCCTTTTCCCCAGCGTAGGATGTCGAGAACGGGAATCGCGGAAAAGTGGAGAATACCTGTTTGCTTGTTTGCCGGTATTTAATCGACGCCCGGGCTCGCCGGAGTCGAGTTCCGATAACGTTATAATTAAACGGGGACTCAATTTAATCCTGGGCTCTTGAAATCAAAGCCTTGCCTTCGCTAGGATTCAAGGATCGGCGTGCGCCGAAGCGTTGCCGACCAAGATTCTTAATAGGCAATCAAACTTGCCGGATCCTATTTTACCTGCGTTTATCAATACCTATCCTACATTTCGCGAGCGACGTGATTCATCGGCGATATCTTCGCGCACGCGATATCGCCCAATTTAACGTACTTCCAATGACCTTGAATCGACTTATCAATCGAATTTACAGATCATCCCGAGAATTCCCCCTGTATTTTGGAATTCTATACCTTGTAGGCACTTTTTCCCTCGGAAACGCGATCATCTCTACCGGCTCCGATAAAAATTACGTTCCTCCCCGCGAAGAATACAAAGTTCGCCTCGTAGATTTCGACGCTCGACGTTTATTGTCCAAATTCGAGTAGACGCGACGCGCGCATAAAAATACGAATTCCAAGGCGAGTCGAACATCGCGAGGTGGATAGATACATTTGATGGATTTCATCGCTGCGAGTTCAACGTACCGCAGGCTAGTGCTTTCCTACAGTTTACTCGCGTCTATTCCAAACTTCCATCATCAACGCGTGCTCGGATGGACGTCGGCGGAGAAATGAACGTCGGACAGTGAAGTTTTGCGTGGTCGGAATGATTTGCAGCCTTCTTATTCCAGATATACGATCGACGAGGTGTTTCAGACTGCTGTTTTATTTTTGTTTGAAAATCCGGATCCTCACATTCCTCGAATCCATTTCTGACTTCAGACATATCAATAGACGAGTTTTCACCAGCGTCGTAAACTCTTCCAAATCGTTGGCTCCCCCCACCAAAAATGCTACAAAAACATTGAAAGCTGCCCTACTAGACTTTGCCAAGTTAGCCGAACCAATTCTGTTTATTCCATGAAGATGCGAATCGCCGATTCTCGAAATATTCCTCACCTCAGGAAGAAACCTATGCAGCTTCAAGCTTAGCACGAAAAATCAATTTTTCGCGTATTAATCGAATGGAGAAAAAAAGAATCCGCCTTGCGACACCTCTTAGACTCGTCGCAGAGGGCTGATCAAATTACGAGACTAGCGATAGCTTCGAGTGGTGCGAGGAAAAAAATATCTTTCGCCTTCCGGCGTAGCCTACTGTACGATGCGTTTTTGGGCTATTGTTATTATTATTATTATTATTATTGGCATTATTATTTGGCGGGGGGTATAACGGAGAAGACTCGCGATGCTTCAGCCAGTTCGATTCGTCTGTGTAGCGACGAGGCGGGGGAACAGCATCGTCAAAAGAGCGATTCGTACGCGGAGGTCGACTTGAAATTACGAGCATCTTACGTTTGTCGGAAAGGTGCGCGGTTGATAAGAATGCGATAAGACTAGATCGATAAATCGCGTCGTAATTGCGTCAATAGCCGAACACGCCGGATGCCATATCTGTGGGAACGAGGCGCGAGGTCCTCGGCTCGCACAGATAGCGCGTCCACGAATCGGTATCTCGTCGTAGTTGTTAGTCACCTTCGTGTTTGCGTTAATCGTCCGAATATTGACTAATCGTACGCGAGTCGTAAACGAGTTCGTGTGAGCACGCCGCCAGGTAAGACGCGTTACGAAATGTTTATTGAGAAGATAGTCGTTTATTGGAAGAAGCCACGTCGCGCGGCTTTATCACGGCGAGGGGTTGAGACCGACGATAAGTCGGTTTCCAGTTGTTATTAATAATCGGAGAATCGCAGAATCCCCGAGGCTCGTCATCCGTGTTCCCTCGCGGCAACGCGAACCTTGAGGTGAGCGCGTCGAGATCGTTCGATTGACCGGTAACCGGAGAACAACGAACGCCGTCATCTTTAATAAGCAAACGCAGACCCACGCGAACGAAGTCCACTCCCACGTGCCGATGATCGAATTGGAAACGACGCAGGTTTTATGCAACGACTCGCGTCATCCTCGGAGCATCCGAACTCTAAATCATGTCGTTGCCTTTCTACCGGCAACGCAACGCGCCAAGGCCGTCGGCATTTGTTTCCAAAGCTTGTTCACCGATTCTCGTTACTCTTCGCGCCAGACCTGCTTACGCGGAATATTCGACGACCGGAGCGAAACTTACTTTTCCTAGACGTTCTCCAAACGCTCCAAACGTTGGTCCAAACCAGCGATTCGCGCTTGAATACCGGAGCATTTCTCTAACGAAACGTCTATGCCCTCGGCTGGAGTTTCCGATTTTATCCCCATACCACGAAATCTGAAGCTTGGTTGGCACGAGTCAGTACAATGCGTTCTGCAGTACTCGACGTAGCCTACACAAATCTGTTGCAGATCTCTCTCGGGCATTTTTGTTTTATCCCGTTTCTCCGTGCTTCACGGTGAATCACCGCACCATTTTTCACCCACCAGCGTCCTGCCCTTCAGTTTCTCCCGGGGACATTCGCGCGGGGCAAAGAAAAGAGAAGACCAAATTGGCACCACCCGTTTCTGGAGCGAAATTTTCCCGAAATAAAAAGAATTAGTTGTAGCCGATAATTTCCGAAAAACTTCCAGCTGAAACGAGCTTTAATCGAGTAGCTTACTCGACCTCAGAATCAGCGAGTCATTATGAAAGTACAACGAGTAAAGTTCTGGTCGGAATACCTAAGAATAGTCGAATAATCGATTCGTTCGAAATTGGAGTTTCGGTTCTGGATACCTCGATGTTTGACACGTTTGCCTGTCTCTCCAGAAGTACTCGAAAGTGAAAGAAAATACTTGGAAACAGGGATCACCCGTTTTTCTATCCTCTCGGCTGATCTGGATCCGACAACGAGCGATTCGGAGGTTTGAAAAACGGCACAACGCGCGAAAACCACGTGACTGTATCCCCGTTACATTTGCGTTACCTTGGAGAGAGTCGTAAACTGCGATAAACATATATACGTCGCATGATGGCGTCACGACCAACCACGTTCCGCAGGTTTTATAGATCGGAGTGTAACTCGGCTGCAGACTTCATTGCCCGCTCGGCGAACTCGCTATCCGCCGGAGCAATCCTGTAGCATCGTAACTGTATGGACTTACAGCTCTGGAATCGCGCGTGACTATAACAGGTGTTTCGTTACGCCAGTTCACCGTAGTCGTTCCTCTCTCTACCTGTTCCTCGCCCCACCTCGCGGTTCGTCAACGACTAGTATGCGTCGAGCATTGTTAACTCGCCGCGTGCTCCGTGTATATAGCACGATATACCCATGATCCCGTTACGCCGCCGCAAACAAATGAAATAACCCATCGTCACAGAATCCCGAATTGAACGCTAACATTTTCGTTCCTGCCGCGCGAACGGCGTTGTTCTCACGTTTCTGATCAATTCCCACTGCTTCCACCTATTTCTCTCGAACAACGCTTGCCATGCTCCCATGAAGTCATCGATCTCGCTGCTGCCACGAGACTCGAGCTTCCGAGCTGACAGGCATCGGCTCTTCGTTTTGGGTGCTGCTCCTCTCGATACGCCCCGTAAATCCGGATGGACGCGTCGCTCTGACCCAAGTCCGCCTTCGGCCAGAAAATGCGAGCACCTTCGACGAATGCGAGCACCTCGGTGGACCATTTGAATTTATTCCACGAGCTCGCATCGAGTTTACGAGCACGTGTTTCGCTCTAAAACTCAACTCGTGCTTTTTCAAACTGACCACAAAACGATACTCCGAGCGGAGGCACCGTACAGTGTGACGGAGAAGACGTTTTCGGAGGAGAGCGCCAACTATGTTTCGATGTGGTCGAAAAACGACGAAGGAGTCGTGTCTTCGGGAATGGAAGATTCGTTGTGGCGTCGTTTGACGAAATCCGGAGATTGCCCAAACATCGGCTGGGTCTATCGGTCGTGAATGCTGCAAGTCCACGCGACAGCTCTCCGCGTTTCTTGTTCCCAAGCCGATAGCACGGCTGGTTGAGAAGTTGTCGGATGTTTGATTGCCGATTTCGCAAGCAATTGCATTTATATCGTAGTAGTTACAACAGCGTCTCGCGTTGGTGCTGCCGTCGCGTCGGAGAGGTACGCATCGCGCGAGAGAGCTGGCTCCGGCTGTTGTGTTCCGCCAGAGGTGACCGCGTTGACTCAGCATGCGGGGATGATGCGTCAGGAGCGAGCTTACGTAACCGGTGACCTTTGGGGCCTCGCACAAGAGACGAAATCTAAACGTTACGTGCCGCGTTCACGAATTGCTTGGAACGAGTGTCCTTCGCATGGTCACCGCGAAGGCGTTGAGAAATTGACTGCTTTGTAGCTAGTCAATGACGTCAGGCTGTTCTCTCCGCTCGCAGTGAAATGATCCTAGTGGCCCGTTCGCCTAGATTCCGTGGCGGAATTCGCCTCGGAGACGAGGAGGAGGATTCTTGAAAGTTGAGATTAATCTGGACGAGCGATAATCGCTCTGCGCGAAGTAGAAGAACCACCGGAGCGAATTCGAATCGTACATTCATCCTAGCTTTCGCAAAAGAAGCGAAACTATTTCAATATAGTTCGCGACCTCCGCGTTATTTTCCACGTTATGTAGCCGGTTATGACGTAATAACGAGGCGCAACGCGGACTCTAGACTTTTAATGAGAGTTTGCAGGTGCGTAAAAGGGTGAAAGCAGCTCGGAGTGGCGAGCGCCAACCCTCGAAGTCGACCCCTTTCAGGCTGAATGTAAGTTTCCGGACGGCGTATCGAAGGATGATTGTTTCGCGCGCGGTGAAAAAAGCCCGTAATACCATAATTCTCACGCCGTTCGATTGAATTTTTCTTCCTTTTTCCTCTCGCCCTCGAGGACAGGTATGTTCTCGTGAGAAGTGGCAAGACAGCGAGGTTGATCTCGGCATTCGCTTATCGCTCGCGCTAATTGATCTCGGCTACGCGGATGACGAGAATCGGCGCTTGGGATGTTTTTTTTTCTCCAGATTTTCTACCTTCGTCCGTGGAACTCGAAGTACGCGGAGCGCAGAGCGGAAAGTAGGACAAATATTACGAGTTGCACGGTGTTAAAAAGCTACAGCAGGATAATATCGGGCTGTAGTGTTCTAATCTTCTCGAGATCTGAACAGTTTTAGAACAGAATTTGTAATAGCACGGTTTTGAAATACGATCCTTGAACCATCTCCGAATAGAACCGCGCCTGGAAGTGGCACAGTCCCGTCTGTCAACGTTGGAATATTCGCAAAACTGAATATTCATCGTACTACCCGTGAAGTATCGAATGTACCGATAGGCAACATTTCCCGATTCAGAAATTACATCCCAGCAGGTATCGCGACTAAAATCCAAGAGTCCCATAACAACGTCGTTGTTGCGAACACTAATACGAAAATACGTCGGAAATCATCGGCTAGCATCGACTCCTACAATTATCGTACGATGAACATGTTAAGAACTACGAACGACGAGGAGAAACACGCGAGACGAGTTTCTGAAATACGTTGCTCCAGTCGATTCATATCCGATACCGTGAACAGTTTGCTACTCGTAAACGTGCGAGATACGCGGGCGAAGAGGAGCGAGGCGTCGACAAGATGGCGGAGCGGTGCGATAAGATGGCCGCGCGTCGCATCGGATACAAGTCTCGCGTCTCTCGCGCGAAGCAATGATCAATAGCTAGCGTGAATCTTGAAGGGCCTCGTGTTCTCGCTTATTCAGAGCTCATCGGCGAGAGCACGTCCGTGTCGGGAATCGTCGAAGGCTTATCAATACCTACGATCCCATTGTCCTCCCGGTTGTCGCGGCGCGCAACTCTCTACGGAATTGGATCCGAGCCTTGGCTCGATCGTAGGGTGGATTTCTACCTCGTCATTTCTCATCCCGTCCACATACCGCTGCCGCTGACATCCTCGTTAATCTGTCTTCTTTTGCCTCGTGCAACTTCAGCGGTCCGCGATTCCCGAAGTCAAATGGTCGTCGAGACCCGGTCTACGCGGGACCACGCCGCGTCTTGTTCTACATCGTATCATCCAATTTCGAGCCTTCGATTCACGCGTCTTCCCCCGACCCCCTCGGTCCCGTCGCGCCGCTCCGTTTCCCACGGTTTACGACCGCTCGCGAAAACTTCGCCCGGCCTGACCACGTCGAAAGCTCGACTCCCAGAGGCTTGTTTCCCGACCCACGCCGAGTTCTCGTCCAACTTGGACGTCCTCCACCTGTACTTTGTCATCGAACGACGGACGTCCCGCGCTTTGTGATACCACGACGCGACGTCGGAGCCGGAACAGCGGAACTCTCGGCAGGAAAGCTTCATCGCGACCGTCCACTCCGATCAATACATCGGCGCGCACACGAGCCAATATTAGCGATCTCCGAAATATTCCGGTAAATATTTGCCGACCGAGCTAGTCGGTTGGCTCGAGGATATCACGTGTGTGCGATGTGATCAGTTCGCGGTGTCTTCGCGGTCCTTTGATCAGGATTCGCGAGACGGTTGATTGCCGATGATTCACCGCCCTCCTCCCTTATTTCCTGGCCCTTCTTCCCCCTCCTCCTCCTCGTACCTGCGCTCGCCGCTCTCCTCGTGTCTCGGCATTACGATAATCGACTCGTTCGTTTCGCGAATAATCCCTCGATCCTCCAGCGATATCTTTTATCTTCGCCTTATCTCGAGTCTCGCGTAACGCGATAAACAATTGGGGCAATAATCATAACTCGAGAACCGCGGGATGGATTTCGCCGAGCGATAGCCTCTGCTCTTAATTATTATTCAAATTAATCAACGTTTCACTCCGGTACACGACGAAATAAATTCCTCGGCGTTCAAATATCGCCGAGTAGATCTATACCCGACTGGATATTGCATAATCTATATTCACCGGGCATCTCGGAAGCTCGTCGCGAATTCTCCGGACGATTCTCGCCGACGTACAATTAATAATTCCGATATACTCGACTCGCCGTGAAACTCATCCGTTTCGTGGAAAATAATCACTTCCCTCCGAGACACCGAACTACTCGCGTGATTCCGACAAACAAAACCAGACCCTCGAGAACTGGGATCTCGAGATGGCGGGGTTGTTTCGTTGGTCCGCGTTTATTCCGTTGATAAACGATCGTCCGAACTCGGATCTCGCTGCGTACTCGTCGGAATTATGAGCTACGATCGTATCGCTGCGTGTATCCACAGTTGTCGATTGCATAAGTCTCGCCGAAGGTTTTCTCAACCAATTATCACGCGCAAGGACGCGACGAGCGTAGCTGATAGAAGAGACCGCCCCACCGCTCGACTTACGACCGACATTGGGATGCTCCAGGATCATTCGGAGAATCCGTTATCACCGGCTCATTAGTTTTGAACGTCGTACGATTATATAATCGGATAGTCGAGCCAGCAAAGACCCTCTGTTGTTATTTCTGCCACTGACATGCCCGTTACTCCCACACGCCAGAAACTCTGTCCAAATTCCTGTTTCTACCGCGCGAATCCTGCGACAGGATTACGAATATTCGATGTATTCATTCTCCTGTAAATCCCACGAGCTGCGAGTATTTTATGCACGTGTCAATGGTCAAACTACGCTTAGATGGCGGGAAATCCAGTATACTGGTTTTAAAAAAATGTCACAAAAATTTCGTTATCTTCTAGTCGGCGAATTTCCTGAACAAAGCCAACTGCCGCGCATCATTTTTCGGTTAAAAAGTGTTTTTTCGAGTGGTGCAAAATCGGCTCAGAGAAATATTTTAATTTCATTGCTAATTGGTTACCAAAAGCGGGCAGAATCACGTCCAAAGTATAACTTTGGGGTTTTGGAAATTCGCATATAACTTTGGCAAACCGCATCGTGAGTCGGCAGTTTCTTTCATGGACGAACCGAGGCTGCGGATCGTGGTACATCGTACCAACGTTTTCATTCCGCAGAGCTGCGAATGGTATTGATTATCACTCACGAGTTTGAATAATTTGCCAATTTTGTGAGAAGCTGTCTGCGATGTGATAATATTCCTCGTTGCACCGAGAAATCGGGTACAGGGGAGAGAGGAAATATGATTGTGCATCGTCGGGCACGGAGCGAAAGGAACGGACTGTATTAAATCGTTGCTTGCTTCGTGCAGCGCGAATCGTAGAATAAATTGTTGCGAATTTGGTTTTCGAATCGATCGTAAGATATTGCGAGGAGATTTCTAGTTTGTCGAACTCGCGATGCTCAACTCTCGACACCTCGAGTCGCCTGGTTTCGAAATCCATTAATTGCGGGGACGAAAGTCGGTGAGCGGATGTATCTTTGACCGCGAGCGCGCCGCACGAATCAACGGACGTCACAGCAGCGCGACCATTTCCTCTCGCGAAACCGCCGCGTTTTTTGCTCGAGCTACCGCGCGCCAATAAGGCACGTCGATTCCCGTTCGGTCAGCATTTTTCAACTCTTCGCAGCCGAACATCACGTCACTCGGTCGAAACGCGACGTTTATCGGAAATCGTGGATAGAATGCCAATTTGTAAATAGGATACGTACGTTTATCGTGTTTTCGCTCGACTCGGATCCGTTTAATCGCCACGGGCGCAATATCTCGTCACCGAGAACCGACGAGCAACGAGCAACGAGCCAGGAACACGCTCCTAGCTCGTATTTTTCATCGAGTGACGAAAACTACTCGGCCGACATTTTTTTCCCGAAGAAAGTAAACCTCTCCTGTGAAAAATAATCGTTTGCGTGTCAGAGAATAACAAGAAAATTTCAAAATTCGTTTCTCAATTCCCCAGACCGCAAAAGTGCTAAACATTTCACCGAGCTTAACAAAAGTGAATATAAGAACACAAACTCCCCGACATCTATTTTTTCACGTGCTAGGCACAAAATTCGACGCCCAACTTCAACTGTGCATCGTTTTTCATTTCTATTCGTCGTTTGCACACGTACACATTTGCACACGCCTACATTAGCACAATCACACACTACCACAGGCACACATTACACTCGCACACGTTTGCATATGCACACATTAGCACATGCACATATTGGCATACGCACACATTAGCACTCGCACAAGGCTGCACACGCGCACATTAGCACTCGCACACGTTTGCACACGCATGCATTAGCACAGTCACGCACTACCGCACGTACACGTTAGCACACACGCAAATTAGCACACCCACGCACTACTACACGCGCGCATTAGCACGCGCACACGTTTGCACACGCCTACACTAGCACAATCACACACTACACCACGCGCACATTAGCACTCGGAGACGCATACCTTAGCACACCCACGTACTATCGCAGGCACACATCAACACTCGCACACGTTTGCATATGCACACATTAGCACATGCACACATTGGCATACGCACACATTAGCACTCGCACACTATGGTACATACAAATATGAGCACATATGAGCACACGAGCACTTATTTTCGTTCCATTGTAAAAGCTCTTTTACTAAAAGCTATCGTACTAAAACGCTTATGTCTGACTCTCGCAGTCACTCGTCACTTATTCTTCGCCTTGTCTTGCCGCTGTGGCGCGCACCTGATGGACTACTCATTTTAATTAATGACCAATTATCGGTGCATCTGATCAAACAGTGGCACAAGACTTTTCGTCTCAGAATTTAACTGTCTCCCAGATGCAACAATGGCGCCCGTTACTTCCGGGATACCCTGTATACTTGGGGGGAAAAATAGAAGACAAAAATACTCGACTGGGGAAAAATAGGCGAGTTTGGCGACGAAAAATGAACGAAACGTTTTAAACCAAAAAGCTTGTCCGTAAGATCGAGGTGAGTTTGGAAGAAGATGAGAACAGCGAGCATCGAGCTAGCTGTAGTTGGCGTCTTTTTTTCTCCAAAGTCCGTGTAGTCTAATCGACGACGTCGACTCGCAGATCAATTATCAAGACGTCGAAGAATTTTATCGATTCGCAAGATGATATCGTTATCGGGAATAAAATATTCGCTGTCCGAACGAGCCGAGGTGGGTAGCCACAGGCGAAGCAAAGAGCCTCGGAGCATCGCATCCGCGATTGACGTATTTATCGGTTAACCATCGACCGATTACCCGGGGTAATCGCCGCTAATTGCCACTGATCCCGCGAACTCCGACATATCCGTCCGTCACTGAGAATTTACCAAACAGAAATCCAATTTGCCGATTTGCATCTCTCTTACGCGTTACCAACGGAATACGAAACTGCGGCCGAATATCGCTACGAATTCGAACCCCTGGTGTCTCGCTCTATCCGTGGATCCTGCTCGCCGGAATTATTGATCAAAGTGCCGGCCTTTTGCCGGTCGTTCGCGTTGCCCGCGAGCCAACCGTTTGCCTCGAATTAATTTCCAGCCGAAAAGCGAAAGAGACACGGAAAAACGGCAACAGTCGAGGAAGGGAGCAGGAAAAAAACATAAAAATCAAAAACTTGGAAACTTTCGTGAAATAAGAGGAACTGGACAAAATTCTACCATCGAATCGAAGATACAAGATAAGAAAGCGAATATTTCGCGATTCTCTAGAAAAAAAAAACAAACAAAAAAATGAATAAATGGAAAATTCGTGAACAAAAATTTGACGAATTCGAGCGATGCGATTTTTTGGTAGGTATTATGTTAGTTTTGTTAGTTTTATTTGTTTTCCTTCTCCTTCGTGTTACGAACAGGTGTATGGCTCGTTTTTTTGTTCGTTATCGTAATCGCAAGCTCGGTAAAAATTCGTCACGAATCTCGCGGTTATCACGGTTGTCAAATACACGCGACGTTATGACAACCGGAGGTGGAGAGGTAGGTACAACTCGGCTACGAGCTTCTATTCGGTCTACGGGCATTAGGCTTCGATCGTATACGACCCAACTGCCTGCCTCGCGATATAACCGTTATCGCGCGACACTCGCTAGTTGCAGCAATAATTTATTATCGTCGAGGTCAAACGATCCTGCGTGCAGTTAAGGAAGGAGAATTTCCATACATCGCAGCATCCCGCGGCTTCGCATTTATCCGACGGCCCATCTTTGCCGAGATAACGCGCTGGCCGATACTCGGACTCCGATCGGAGCGGCGAAGAGAAAAGGTTTTTCCCTCCGCGAGAAAGAAGCGGCGCGACCGGGACGAAAATTCGAAATAAGGGGAAAAAATTCTCGGCTCAAAAACGAAAGCTCGAAATCAGGGGCAAAGAATAATAATAATAATAATAACAGCGCGGAACGACGTGGGATGGAGAGCAGGGCGGACGTAGGCTTGAAAAGCTCGGGCGGGAGGGAGAAACGTGAGATTGGAAGTGAATTTGGAAAAGATTCGGAGAAAAAGATCAGAAAGGTTCGTCGTAAATTGAGAAAGCTGAAATTAAACGACTTCGAAGAGCTGGATTCCGTGAAAAAGCTCGGAGCTTGTTAAGGTAGAAAAAAAGTTGAAATCAGAGGAGGAGGGTGAAATGAAATAGAACGCGAATTTAGATGGAAACGGCGTTGGCTGGCAAATCAGCGAAAGCTCGGACGAAAATAGTGGGAAGGAAGGGAGAATGATTCGGGGGGTAGAAGAGAAGAAGCGACGCCGCGAGTGGATCGAGGATTCGAAAAGGAGCGAGACAAAATGCCGGCGAAATTCGAGCGGAGCCAAAAAGCTCGGCTGTATTTCCACGGAGCTTCGCGAGTCGAGGGAAGATGCCGGCGCGGAATTATCGAGTGGAAGAAAAAATAGTGGCACTTTTCGCATCCGTTCAACGTAGCGGAAAGAACGAAGATATAAATCGTCGGCTCGTGAAATTACGCAAGAGTTACTTTTTCCAAGGAGCGTTCGTCATCGTATTAACGCGAACGGATTTATCCGGCGTCGTCATACTCGTATTAAACTCGGCTGATTCACCTTTTTCATATGGTAATTGCGATAAGCGAGTAAATTCTCGACATATCTCAACGCTGAGAACGGCGAAAGGTTATTTTTAATCGCGTCGCAAACGTTACGCGATGATTTTTCCATCCGATCGATTCATAAACACGCGATTAACGAGCACCGAGCATCGCTGCGTTTTCCCACAGAATCAATAATTTAAAAAAAAAAAAAAAAAAAAAAAAAAAAAAAAAAAAAAAAAAAAAAAAAAAAAAAAAAAAAAAAAAAAACGACAACAACGCCAGGAGAGATACGGCGATCCTTATTTTTCTCTCGTCGGACCGCGAAGTTTTTCGCGGCCGAGGGAGCGGAAAAGTACAACGGAGTTTCCCGGCCGTGGAGTTTGGCGAAATAATCGAAAGTTTCCGATAAAATCTGACGCGTCTTATCAACGAAACCCGACGCGTACTTCAGCTCGCGGATTAACTCGTCACGATTCTCGTATCCCCCGAATTTCTAGCCGAGTCACTTTTTTCGAGGCGAGAGAAAAAGAACTAGGCGGGGTAAAAATATAAACAGGTCAATAAACCTGACGAGAATACGACAGCGGAAGCGACAGCGATATCGCGAGAGTGTCGATCGCGAATGCGATATCCTGCAAGCCATCCGATACGCGTATTTTTTCTACGATTTTTCGCATTTTTTGTCCTCTTTCCTTTTTATTATCATCGGAAATGGAAGCTTCGCTGTATAAAGGTCTTTTGTACGCACGAGGAACGGCGGAGGCACGTAGCGACTGTATATCGTCGTGAAATCCTTTTGCTCGAGGCTTTCCAAAGGCTTAGCAGACATCCGTCTGATACATTTTGAACAGTTTCATAGTTTCCAGAGATTTCTATGGAACGATACGTCACGTGGCGAACGGAGTATCTAGACGGAGCTTCCAAGTGGATACGGGAGAGCGTTCAACGTGCATCGAATACGGATCTTTGATTGCGTACATCGCGTCGCGAAATTCCGTCGAATTAGCATCGTAATTCGCCCTCCATTTCTATTTTCTTACTTGCTTCCTCTTTCCTTCTCCTCTCCGTGCTGGTTCGCTTCTTGTTCGCGAACCTCGCGCGTACGAACGCGCAGAGCTCGCAGGAATTCGATGCCGTTTAATCGTAACAATAAACGACTCCTCGTGCCATTGCTCATCGCCGAGCTCAACAGACGCGGATTTGATTCATGGCACACGAGCGGGAACACCTCCTCGTTTTGTACCGGAAACAGCTTTTTCTCATGCAAACTAGCAATTAAACTTGCATTCCGCAGCGATCGTGTCACGATTACGAACTGGCATTGACGCATGCGTAATTGTTACTTGTTGCACGCTCGATGCCATGCGTGGCTATCGTTAGTTGGCATATCGCGTCACGTCACTTCTGGCTCGGGTACTTCGCGTCATACCAAATCTACGCGAGGCACCACAAATTTTTCCCCAGGAGCTGGGCGTTCGCGCTGAGAATGTGCTGCCTACTCCGCGTCACCTGGACGACGTTTCGACTTTAAACTTGCCAGCCACGACCGCGGTATTTTTCGAGGCGGAAGAATTCTACGCGAGTGGAGGATCCCAGTAGAAATAGCATCGGAATGCTCACGGAGTAATCCGTTACAAATTCCATTTTTTTACTCGCGAGATGGAGAGAGCATAGTCTGTTGCCTGTAGGAAACAGCATGTGCTCGCGGTGGTAGCTCCTCGAGATAAATGAACGTTGAGTGCGACGACGCGCGTCAAAGTCTTCGATGCCCGAGGCCACTTCCACGATACGATCGATATCAATTCGATGTTAGGCCTGGAGTCTTTCCGGTAATGAGATAACAGAGGAACGAGAGTAGCGTCGATGTTGTTCTCTTCTTAAGGCTGCGTGGTACGATCTTGGAGGCTTCGCGATCTCCTGTCATTCGTACGTCTCACGATTAAGCGCAGTCATCCGACGCGCGTCCTGTAACGTGGTAGCTGCTCACCTTCGCGTCAAAGTTCGCGTCAATCTTGTTCCAGATTCCGAGGGGAGATAGTAGCGAAACCACGAGGCTAAACAGATTCGTAAGATGGCATCGATTCCGAGGAATGCTGTGAGATAGCAGCTGAATTGTGAGTCCATAGAGGATCGGGTCTATCGGACAGTATGCATTCTCAGGGATACGGAGGATACCGCGAAACAACAACGCGATCAAGGTCGCAGTACTGTAATTTCACGAGGAATCCCACAGATCGTGGTCAACGACGAAGCTGTCGAGAGCAGTCGATGAGGCCAAAGAGATTATGCGTTGGTCGTGTCACGCGTAGTTCCATAGCTACTCGAATCGATAGTTCGCCTCGGATAGAGACTGGGAGACCCTGAAATCTGGCGAAGGCTGGTGCAAGAAATCAAGGCTGCGTCAGTGTCACGCCAATCGACGTGATCCTGAAGTGATCGATGCTGCGAATGCCACGAGCATTGTCGCAATGATCATCTCTGGGTGTTGATTAGATTACTCAGCTATGAAGCACGCAAGCCTTGATCGGTGTGGCGACTAGACGAGGGGGTCAATTAGGAGATGCACACGTGAGTACGAATCAGGTTGCGAGTGGCGGCAAAAGTAATCAAAGATGACGAGGTGTGTCATGTGTCATAGTCGCAGGTGTCAACTATTGTAGTAGCGAAGATGTCACGGTGAGATACGGCTGTAGGAGGTCCTCGCGAGAAAATTGGGAAGCTCGTGCACAAGCCGATGACCAGCTGATGTGCCGATGCATGACGCGCGTCGAGAATCAGACGAGTTTTTGCAGGGGGTGAATACAGAGCATGCCGTTCAACGAGCAGAGGTATGATTTTCAGGCCAGAGGAACAATTCGTATGATTTTGTAGAAAGTCCGATGTCCTCGGAACGCTTCGCTGGGAGTTCTCAGGATTACGGTACAAATGATAAAATAACGCCGCGTGAATGTTAACGTTACATACGGGTGTTATATATCAAGTGCTCGGTGGTTTGCGGGCGCAATTTGGTCCAGCCTCGTTAGGTTTCCTGGTAGGTTGTATAGATATAGCCGGTTGTATTTACGACGCGATCTGGGACTTAGGTCCCCCGAGATGGGTCGGAAAGTAGTAAGCTGGATTATACGGGTATCCAGATACCGTGATATCCGGAAGGGAGGAGTTCTGCTCGACGGAAAACAGGATGAGTCTAACAATCGGATGCCCCGCTGTGTTTCCTGTAAGTATTTTTCCACGGCATCAGGGGCAGCAGCATCACCGCGAACAACGAAACGGACGCGACGCTGGGTAAGAAATTTCGCAAGAAGTTATATACCCCCACGGCATTAGTCGAGCTCGCGATGCCTGTGGTTTACGTCCGATGCGAAACACGCCGAACCAGTCAGGAGCGGGCGGGAAATGTAGAGCGGCGCTAACGCCGCAGTTCTTTCGCTCGGTGGTTGCAAAACAGGAAAATACGTTATGTTCGCCGGACGCTAATGTGATTTGTCAGATTTGCTCGCTACACTCGGATTACAGACTTCGATCTGCCGCCCTTTCTCCATTCCCATCTCGCGCATCGACTGCGCCTCCCCCAACCCCATTCCCGAGTTCATCTTCGCATCCATATCCCCGACAACGGTACATTTTTCTCCGACGGATTTTCCCTACTTTAACCTTTTCATTCTCAAGGTCATCCTACGATCTTTATCACTTGTTGTCGGATCATTCGGCCATTGAGAGGGACTGGCAACTGGAGCTGTAGTCGGGTCAGAGACGTATCAATTGTCACGTTGACGGGGGCGTAAGGACGAGTATAGATTTACGCGACTGGAATTAGACTTAGAAGTTTAATTAAGACTTCAATAATATTTGATTTTCACGTGAGCCCGGCGACGGCGAGAACGTAGCTCTGGAACGAAGAGGCGTAATGAGAGAGATACGCGGCGAAGGAAGGAGCATGGAGACGAAGAGAGCGTTAAACTTATAGAGAAGATGGTGATGAGAGGACGGAGGTAGGACAAACAATCCTCTAGCTCTTGCGTCTGGAATGTTGTTCGATGCTCGGTGTTCCGCAAATGCATTGAAACAACTCTTGGCTAAGGAACGAAGAAATCTGGGTTAAGTTAGCATACGGTTGAGTTTCCCGTGCGACTTGGCGAAAACAGTCGCCGCATTGTATTTCTCCATCTCCGTCAGCGTCTCTCTTTCTCTCTCTCTCCCCACATACATCTCGATCTATTTGAACCGAGGTTATTAGCTATCCACAGCACGGCATACAATTATACGCCGTTCATCGTAACGAACAGAGTTATGCCTGTTCTCTCGCAACGACTCTCAAGGTAAATCCCAATGTCGCCAATAAAATTGCATCCGAGGAGACTGGGGAGCCACGTGACACCCGTGTTCCGTGATCGTCGTTTTTCGAACTCCTCTGTCGCCGAAACTTCCCTTTCAGCGTACCAACCGACCGACGAGGAACCTTTCGTAGCATTAGCGTGCGATCCACGTGACGTGATTCCGCACGCTGCTGCGAGATAATCGCGAACAAGACGCGCCTGCAAAATTCACCGGAACCGGAAACTGCTCGGGTATGCAGGACAACGTCGTCGAATGAATCAACGACGTCGATTGCATTCGATTCGATATCTGTTGACGTCACAGCTCACGCAAATAACCCGCGTGTTCAGCTTCGAGGTGCGAGATGCCTCCAGTTTGGCCAACTCGCGAGGAAAAGAGGGTCTTACCACCCCGGGAGTAAAGACGACTTTGCAGACCGGGCCGCAAATGCTCTTTTTCCGCCCTCCACGCCAAAGACTGCTACGATGCCTTTTTAGTTTAGCGAGAGCCTCGAGGCTCTCTGTCTTGGCTGTTGATGTTCGACTCGTCGAGCGGATCGCGAGCGGGGGACGGAAGTTTCTTCTCCACCGACACGGATCATCGTGCGATAAAGAGTTCCGATCGCGGAAAGTGTTCGATGTCGGCGGGGCGGGGGCAGGTGGCGGCAAAGTTGTCGAAGATATTGGCAGGAGTTGAAATTTAGTTAAACTCGACAAGCTCTCGAGGAGACGAGTGACTAAACCACCTCTTTGCATCGCGGCATATCTGCACGGTGCATAAGCGACCAGAACGGGCGGTACGTAAAGAGGATAGTCATAAAGGGTGAGCGAAGAGGGAAGGCAAGGGCAGGGAAATGCACTCGACCGGGAAGTGCACTCGAGCCGTTGTTAAGTGGATTTATACCAGGCAGAGATGACTATCGGAAATTCTATCTCCATCTCTATTCCGAAGCGTTAGTCACTCCCGATCCCGATATGATTTTTCCATTCCGTCGAATGATCATTATTTATCCTCGCGGTGCGCAGCGTCGTGTCTTTCATTGTTGCCAGCCCCCTACCCCCCTGGCCCTACTAATGGTAATTCATTCCTGCCATCGTAGATTTATTTACAGGGGTCCCGATGCTCGATCTAATTGCAACCGGTACGAAACACTGCCTACTGCTCTTCGCCCGTCGTCTCGAGATACGGGATACGAAAGTAGACCTCTAGCCTTGTCTCGAACTTCCGGTCGTTAAAACATCCGGTTGAAAGAGACACGAGGACACTTTACGTCGCGTACTTCAACTCGTTGTACTCTGCAATTCTTTCCTAATCTCGGACCTCTCGACAACGCGGACGATAAGAGACTCTCTCCGTCTCTCTCCCTCCTCTCCTCCCCCCCCCCCCCCCCCCTTTCTTCATCCCCGCGTCTTCACCTCTCCTACAGCTCCGCGTTTTTGCCCCACATCTCCTTCTGCTCGGGAACGTTGCAGCTTCGTTGTTCCACGACTGACGGGATAGATTTTTATGGATCATGCTTCCAGTCATCGTCGATGATGGTCGAGGTGGCTGATCGGAGAGGAAACGCGGAGGTCTAGAATACAACGCTACACGCTCCTGTTTCGTAGAGTCGTATACCGCCGGGGGCAACGCGGACCCACCCAGATCAATTGTAATGGAACTGCAACGAGAAAGCCGCGAGTGCTTCGAGGTTTGGGGTCGCAGTTTTGCTTTCGGGTGAAGTGAGAACTATTTCCCGAGGCTTGTAACGCTAGTTCGTGAAATGAGGCGTGAGACGTTGGTTAGTGTCTGGAAATGTACGAGCCATTAGATTTCGCCTAAGATTCTGGGGTGCGCGAGGTTTTCGGTAGTATCACCTCTCGCAACTCGAGGGCTGCGAACCCGGAAGCTGTTCGAGCGGCGGATCGGAGGGGGAGCGAGGTCCCAGCCTTGGATTTCACCTCGCCGCGTGCACCGACGATCTTTTAATCCAAACGAATGCTTTTAGCGAAATTAAGTAAGAGCGGAGTCAGTGACTAGGGACCGGGGGTCGATATGCAGCGCGACTAGATCCTTCCTCATCGCCGTAATCTCGAACGATTAGATCTCATCGCAACAGTAAATATTCGTTCCCGCCGCGGCATCGAGAAAAAAAAGAGAAAATTCCACAGCAGCGGTAGTTCAGCAGCATCTTCTCGCGAGTTCGCGCCGTCGACGCGGCAAATATTCATCAACGATGGAAAATCGAGCCACATAGCGTGCAAATTTACAGTGCAGCTCGGTAAAAAAATAACAGCTACCGATTCTCAGGACTAGAACTCCTTCGAGTGGATTCGCGATCGCGAAGTGGTGGAGATTCGATTCGGGACTCTACACTTATGGGAGCTTTCGAAATCGGGGTACGAGAAGTTCTCAGCGAGGTCCTCACCGAAATGGTTAATAACGACCATTGGGGAGGATTCCCCCGAGCGAACAGTCGGATCGCGCTTTAATCGAAGAATCGTGGAAGAGAGCAGAGGCATGGATGATTCCCACGCAATTTCGACGAGCTTCCCCCAAACGAAGAAGCTCGACGAGCCTCTACGCCAATGCAGCGAGCAGGAATTCCTCGGTGCTCCTTCGATCTCTGCACATTTTAAACAAATTGCAAGATATCCCAACCGGACAAGTATCACCGCCGTTCCTCCCAGCATCCGTATCCATCCAACGATCTGCGAGGCCTTCGCTTAACTTCTATGAAGCATATTTGCTGCTCGAGCATCACGCAAGTTATTTTATTCGACGCACGAGCAGCGTGTACTCCAGTCGTGATTTGCTTGGCGTACGTAGAGCTCAAGGTCATTGCTCCTGGAGTAGAGAAGTAGAGACCGACGATCCTCCGCGACGAACATGCAGCTCCAAGTAGCAGATTCGTGCGACTCGAAGTCGTTCGAATCTCAATTTCTCCGATACTTTCCACCGGTTCCAGACCCCAAGTTTCGATACACCCGATTTCTTTCTGGAATCACGAAGCTACGTTTTCCCTTTCCGAGTCCGTTGCCTCCGTTTCTATTGATTGAAGTGGCGTGTGCTCGCTCTCGTCCCGGCCCCGGGAGACACCTTTCCACATTCCGCGATGAACAAACAAACAAACAAAGTCGCGGGAGTTTCCGAAATGGCGGAAATTCCACGAGTTCCCAGGCAACTCGGCACCGTAGCGTCCGGAGGCTGCGGTCGACGAGTTTGACGACCGAATACGCGAATGATTCGATAATCAATGAGCAGAACTCGCGTTCTTCTCGTTTTGCCCACTCACGACTATTAATAATAGACGAGACGATTACGGAGATACAGGGCTTGGGGGCCCTTCGCAGTCGGAGGATTTATAACGAGCACCTAAGACTCTGCTGAGAGGGGTTAATAATCTTCGGAGAGGTCTCGAGGGTCGAAGAGGTTACGAGGAACTAAGTACAGTTTTTTCTTTATCGCTACCACAACGCCGAATGTGACACCAGCCGAATTCGTTCGGCATTTAACCCGGTGCATTAACCTTCCTAGAACGGAGACGAGAGTAATTGCACTCATTGCCCCAATAGCCGTGCGGTATGGTCAGCGGTCTCACCCGGCTTGGTCGCTCGGTGGGCTGCGTTCGCGGTACCTCGCGCGCGGAGGAAGGGAGAGCGCGAGAGAGGGAGCGAAGGGTGAGTGATTCAGAGCTTAATTGAAGCTGGTGTTTTTACGAGAGACGGAGACTAACCGACGAGGGTCGGGGGAATCGTGTGGGTGCTCCTGGAATGAGCTTTATATACGAGTTTATGTCGGAGCACGTATAGGGCGGGCGCTAAGATTCATCTGGTTTATTAGTCGACGCACGCGGTATGTGTGCCATGCCGGTAGGGGAAGGTTAATGAATACGGTTATTGCTAATTGACGTATTAACTGTCGTCACCAAGATTAAACGTATCCTCGAGAATCTAGCGCGAGAGTATCAAGAAATTACACCAACCGACGATCCCGAATCATTATCTGCGGATCAAACGCCACCTGAAAATCGAGCGATACGTCGACTGCCATTCAAAGACCGACACGCCTGCGACGGAGCAATGTGGCAAACCGTGTCAAAATTCATCGCCATGCCGATGTATCAAGTCAGTCGAGCCGATAGGTCGCACGGCCTTCCGAGAGAAGATAGGAATGTGGAAACATCACGCAAAGCCTGAGAATGTGCTCGCCACGTTCGTTGACACGATGATATGTACGTAGATATTTTAGAAGAACCTGGACCCATCTGCGCTGAGAATTTTCGTGGATAAAGGAATTCCCGAAGATGGAATGTATCCGATCGCGAGATGTGAAACATTCGAAGACGTGAAACGGCCCGCATCGCAATGGCATGAAAAGCTCGACCCTCTGAGCCTAGACCGTCGAAGATACGGATCGCAAATCCAGAAATGACATACCAATGAAATCTTCCGCATTAAAGAAGACACGTCTCTGTTGAACGTAGCTGTCTATGAAGAAGTTGCACGTCTCTGCCGACTCAATCTCTAAACAAACGTGTTGTTAACGAACAACACTAAGAACACTAGTTTTTCGTAAAAAAAAGCCGTGAACTCCAATTTTCGGGATACATTTGATGGGAGCTGTTGTACCGTGTAGGTAAGTCTGACGCGAGTTGAAGGTATATCAGAAGATGTAGCATCCGAGCTGGCGACAAGGCAATTTACGAAGATGTAAGGACGTCGGGAAAAGAGCAGCATTCGAAGATGGAATAGGTGGCTGCAAAAAGCTGAGGTGACACTTTTGATAGAAAGGCTGCGAGTGGCGAGTCGTTCCGCGCGTGAATTCGAGAGTAGGTTCGTGGTGAGAACGGGAATAGCACCATCTTCGGGTCGATTACTTCTTCCTCGTGGAAATGACACGCGATGAGGAGGACTCTCCTCGAAAACAAGGCATCTACCAGTCGTGTCATTATCCCGGCGGGTTTTTTGCGATGCTTACAGCTAATACACCCCGATCGCTATGCTGCGGACGAACGTGGCGTCCATTCGGCGTAAGATGAACTCGATACGATGGAAACGGTTGATACGTAGATTCGATTGTTAATTTGCACTCGCGAGTCGACCGGATGAGGTGAGGACGGAAACCGAGGACAAGGTGGAAAGAGGAAGTGGCTGGCTTATCAGCTCGTGTTTTTTCCACTTAGCAATGACATCACGTCTTCATCTTGCGAGACCCGAGGAAGCATGGCTGCCACCGCAGCGGTAGATTGTAACGGAGTGAGCCACCAAGAAGTAGTTGGACGCGAAGTTACTTGGCGGAAAAATACTCCGGCAATTCACCGAACCTTCCTTCGCAAATCACCCAAAAATCCAACCTCCTTCATTCATCGTGGTTCCTTTGTTTATCCTCAGCCTGCCAGAGCACGCTGAGGATAAACGTAACTCACTCCACGTAACCACAATTTTGTTGTAGGCTGTCTGGTCGCCACGTAGTGAAAATGCGAACTGAAAGGAAGAAATGAAGCATGGAATCGCTAATTGAATACAAATTTCCTCTTTCATGTGCACGATTTCTTAACAGAGTTACCAGCATTTGGGTGAGAGACGGTTTTGGCTTCAAGGTCGACTATCTCGGGGGGAAACCTGGGATACTGGAAGTAGAGAAAAAATGGATTGTCGAGGTGCTTGAATTCTTCAACCCTTGTCAACGACCAGATCCCGACCGAGAGAGACGTTCGCGCGAGAAACTGCCCCAAAGTCGAGGTCCGTTTCCGCGGGAATGAAAAATGGCGCGAAATTTGGAAAAATCGGCGCAGCGGAGAAAGATTTACCTGAACTCAAAGAGGATAATTCCGGCTTTGTTTCCGTTGATATTTCATTCCGGTGGGATTTTTCTACCGGGAAAAGTTACGTTGCTTTGAACTCTGATTTCTCTAGCGTAAATTCCACCGCCGTTGTAATTTTTGTTTGCCGAGTGCACGTGAAGTTGAAAAAGAAGCGAATGCAGCTGGTAGCGTTCCTTTCTGAACGGAAAGTAGAACAGGTAGCGTCTGAATGATGTGTTTTTTTCCCTCTCTCTCTCTCTCTCTCTCTCTCTCTCTCTCTCTCTCTCTCTCTATCTTTCGCTCTCTCTCTCTATCTTTCGCTCTCTCTCTCATCCGAGCGGTCCGAGTCCGAAGTGACTCGGTGTTTGTGCGCAGCGCGCTCGCTCGCCGCATCCGCGATCGTCAAGGAAAATGCGAAAGAACAAAGGAAAAGGCTGTCATTTACCGCGAGCCAAGAGTAAATAAAAGCTCGAGGCACGCGCACGAGTACGAGATAGCGCGGAAGAGTGTGTGACGAAGCTATCGCGTTTACGTGACCCACGTAACTCGAACAGAAGGCAGTACGTATTTTTAACCGCAACTTTAATTATTCTCACTAATTGTCTTCGTTCCAACTCTTTTCTTCGCGTTCTTTACACGTCGCCGCATCGTCACGTCAATTCCAACCAATTCCAAGACCACTCGTCCTCGGTGTGACGCAACGAGTTGCCAAACTTTGACAGCGACCTCGATGCAGCCCGATTTTACGAAACTACTGTCCGAAATTTCATTCCCTCCACTCCGCCCTTTCCCCCTGAGTTTACACGTTCAAAAACCGGATTTCTCCATCCCGGTCATTCGCCCAAAGCTGATCGGCGCTATGACACCTCGAAGCTGACGATTGTCGAAATGGAATTACAACAAAACGACGAAGGATCTGCTATTCGTCGGAAATATCAACGCATACGAGGCATTCTCTGCCAACGCAGCGAGGTCCCAGAAAACTGTGAAAAAATTCCAAGTGGTTTGGGAACTCGAAAAACTATTTTGGGATTTTTTTTTCACATTTTTACGCTGATTTTAGAAAATTCACTGTTTTTCACTCTATTTAAAACATACAATTCGTCTTTTCCTCTCAGCTTCCTATCGAAACTATTTTCCGATTTTTCAATCCAATTTTCGAGACCGTTTCACCTAAAAAATACGAAAAATTTCATTAAAATGTCATTTTTATGTCTTCGATGTTCGTAGAAAAAATGTAAAATTTTGGAAGAAAAGAGAGAAACCGGAGAAATTTTTAAAGTTCCTTTCTGCGAAGCGAAAAATACGCCGTGCTCCTTTTCAAAATGAGGCGTCGGATTTTTTTTCTCATTTTTTCGCGATACGTTGGGTGTATTCTTCGCGCGCACTCCGCCATTTTGAATGCCGGCAAAGAAACGCTTTGGAAGAGCGCGCGCGGAATCTTTTTGGATAAGAATCGCGGGTGAGAAATATTTCACGGAGGAGGTGCGTCGATTTCACAGGGCAGAGGGCAAAGGAGGGCGAAGGAGCGGAGCAGCGGCGTCAGTTGCCGTCGAAGCCGGAGACGTTAAAGTGTACAAGCCTCGTCGTCGCCCCGCTGTAAGAGACCGCGAATGTTTGTCGGGTTGGGAGCGAGCGAGGAAAGCGAGGAGAAGAGAAGGAGAGAGGAGAGAGGAAAGAAAAAATATAAGCAACCGTGCGGAAGACAGACAATGAGGGTGAGAAAAAGAGCGACGCGCGACGCTCGACGAGCTCGGAATACGGAATAGGTTGTAGGTCGAGCTCGACAAAATTGCGGGGAGGTTGCAGCGCCGCGTCCCTCACCTTCGCGGCCTCTTTTTACCTCGTCCTCCTCCCGAAACTCGGCGGGGCGCTGTTGTGTTTTCGGAGGGTAAATACGAAAGCCTGGAGGGCTTCGGAGCCACCGGGACGAAAGCTTGACGTAGTTAGCCGTGAGTTTTCTTTTCTCCTTTTTCCTTCCCTCTTCTGTTATTTTAGCCTCCCCTCCTTTTTCTCTTGATCGCAACGAAATGTACAATTTATAGCGTGGTCTCGTTGTTTTTCGTTTGTCAGCGAACGGCCAAGCGAACCGAACACTCTCGAGGGACGCGAGGCAAACGTTTTTCCGGACAAAACGAAAATCCCGAATCGGAGACGTTTCCTGGAAAGCGCGGGCGAGCGGTTTTTCGAAAATATCTCGTAAATCGCTGGTTCTACAGAAATTTTGTACGATAAATAAAACAAAGTTCTCGAAACGCTTAGTAAAAAAGCTCTCATACGTTTTTCTCGCTGCTACCAGCGTTTCGACGTGGGACGAAATCAAACGTAATTCACGAGGAACTCGCTCGCATGAAAATTTGTTTGCGATGTAAATAAATTGCCAGATATTGAAATATGGTGGAGAGATTTTTCCCTAGCGTGACTCTCCCTCCAATTGAATCTCCATTTCCGCTTTTTTTCTCCATAAAGAGTATTTCAAATTTTTGCCATAAAAATCAAAGTCGCCCGAAAATATGAAAACGACATTTTGATTAAATTTTCCATGTTTTCCGGGCAAAATGGTCTCAAAAATTGATTGAAAAAATCGAAAACTACTTTCAATTGGAAGCTGAGCAAAAAGACGAATTTTATGTACGAAAAGATCATCGGAATAATTCTGTGATCACTATAAAGTAAAAAACAGTACGATTTTGAGAATGGCAACAAAAAAAATTGAAAAAATTCCGTAAAAGTTTTTCAAGTACCTGGAATTTTTTCAGGTCTTTCGGAGACCTCGATGGAAATGGGCGGCTGAGTTGACGAAGAATGCCTCGTATGCGTATTCGCGAGGGCGAAAATCGCGGGGACGGTGGAAAATAATATCGCGAGTGTGCGAGAAAAATAGGAAGCGTTGTACAGAAAGGCGCGAAAGATTTTTCCTCGAGATAGCAAGTCGTTAAAGTTGACGGAAGTTTGCCCCGATTTCGGCATTCTGATTTTTGACGAAATGACATCGCGCGACTGATAACAAGCCGTGATTGTCCTCGCTCGAGGTTCGGACGCTGACACGCGACGCTTATCGTACCAAACATGTTGTCGGCGGATGAAAATTTCAAAAACGACACGATATTTCAAGCCGCGTTGAAGATAACGTCCGGTTTTCTCTCTCCATTGAAACGCGGTCGGAATAATAATCATTATGGCCAAAAATGACGGAGGAGTGCGGATAATCGGAGAGTGAAGAGAAGTGGACGAAAAATTTTGCGAAAAGGGGGAAAACATCAAAAGGAACAGCAGAAATGAGAAAGTAGTTTTTTAATGATGTAAAAAACGCAGAATAGATGCGTAAAACGTCTCAAATTCAGGAAATAATTGGACGAGTTAAATTAAACAAAACGTGTGCACGTGGTAAACGAATGAGCATAGATTTATGTACAAAGCAACATGGTTGACAAAACTGAGGAAGAAAAACTGGTGAAAAAAGATTAAAAGAATTGAAAATAAACCGTAGCTCTGAATCTAAATCCCTGAACAGATATGCAATCGGTTCGATGTCAAACGACAAGCACGAACGTAAACGAATCTGCGTAATCGCATCCATATCGCTTACGTAACGCGTCAGGTACGTTGAGACTTCCGAATTATCGCGAATCGACACGCGTCGATGTGTACATCCATACCTGTTGGATAATAAATCGCGCCAAAATTGTGAAACTCGATGATTCAGACGTCATTTTTCGTGCTCGATATTCGCCCAATTTTTAGCCTTTTTTTCCTCGCTGATTTTATCGCCAATAAGCACGATAAGCATCGATATTCCGCTCCATTTTGGGTCCAGCTGGAAAGTAGCAGAGACCAGGGCGAGCCTCAGAATTATTTTGTGTGGTTTCTGACCCCTAAATACAAGTTGGCTTGGTCTGTCTTGAAAAAATTCAAAATTGGTTTCACAACTTAATTCAACAACAGAAATCGGACTTCCCTCAAAAATATAGATTCGTACATATTTTTGAGAATTTTGCACTTTCCATCGCTACGGAAGTGGAAAAAATGAGCACGATGAACATAATCGAGGCTATTGTCGCTATCAAGTGGAATAAAAAAATACTCATATTTTTTTAAACGTTAGAAGTATTCCAGATTATTATTTTCGCGAAATACTGCGGTTGGTTATGGAATCGATTATAAACTCTATAAGCTATAAATAAATTGGAATTTTTTTTTAATGTGTTTGGCAAATTTTTGAGGGGTCCACCCAGCCCCGGTCTTCCCTATGCAGCGTAACGGGGCCGATCGAGGCTCGTTTCAACGCCGAAATTTAGTAGGCGACGCGAGAATATCAAGGAAACGATCGAGCTGACGATCTTACATTAGATACGATGACGCGAGCGTTGTTCTTCGATAGTTGCGCGGCGTTTTTCGCGATGACGAATCAACGAAGGCTTCTAAGGTCATGCCTAAAAATAAGGTAAGCGTCGCGCAAACGCGAAGACGATGACGGTAGGATAGTTTGTTTGATGTTCGGACTCGGTCGTTCGTCGATAGATAATTGGTAGCTCTTTCATTCGATGCGTGAATTTGAATAATGCCGATGAGACGCGGACGGCGGCATTCGCTCGCGTACCTTTTTTTCCACCCATTTCCTTTTTTCCTCCGCTCCGGCGTCCACGTGGCGAAAAAAGTTGCCTCGTTCGCCGCTCCCCGGCTATTCCCTCCGCGCAAATGACGTCACGCGCCGGGGCGACGAAAAAGCGTAAAATTCTCTCTCGTTTCTATTTTTGTTTTCCCGTTTTTCTCGCCCTTCTGCTCCGGGTCTCGTCGGTCCCTCCGTCAGCGTGACACCTCGAAGAGTCTCTCGCTCTTGGTGGCTGCTTCGACCCGCCGCGAATACTGCGACCGCGCGCCGAAGGAGACAACCTACAGCCACCGCCGTCGAGCTCCTTCGCCCGACCCCGTCCTCGGCAACGGGCGGACGGACCCGCGGGACGTTTTTGCGCGGGAGCCGACGGGGTTCGCCGGCGATCCCGAAGGCAACGCGCGAGGAGCCGAAAATTCTTTCAGCTTTATTAACTTTGCATTTAATTCGGGAAGTGGAAGTTTCGAGGGCGCTCGAGGTCGGGGATAACTCTCGACCAAATATTATTTATGACGCGAAACGCCGTTTTTTCGGACCGCGGAGGGGAGCTGGCTCGATAATACGGTTGTACCCGCGAAAACATTATTTTCCCCCTCCGCGTTCTCCTTTTCTCGATACGTTGCCCTCGCCTATTTCGTCGCTCCCATTTATCTCGTGCTCCAATTCTCTCGCTCGTCGTTCCTCATCTACTCGCGTTCTCCGATCGGACGTAGACTCCCTGTTCGCCGTGGTTTTGGCACGGGTTCGCATAAACAGCTGCTTCCCGCTCGACGAAATAGTTGGAATAGGTACGCATACACGCCTACGCGTGCGTGTGGGATAATTCCGGTGATCCGCGGATCGCGGTGATCGGACAAATAAAATCTGACTGACTCGCCCGCGAATGGAGTAAACATTAGAGACAGGAATACGCAAACAAACAGGCAGGCAGATGGACGAGAGCGATAAACGAATGAATACGGTTGAATCGCGGAAGAAAGAAACGTATACAAACAGACAGTCTGACAGGAGAGAAGAGAATCAGTCGGATAGACGAGACGAGTAGAATCGGCTAACAAGACAGACGACGCACGGATTTATTTGACTATCGTCTATTGTTATCCGTATTAATTTTTTTCATCCGTTATTCGGGATAACAAACAATCGGCGAATCGGTTTATCCACCTGATGTCTCGCATTATTTGTTCTTCGTAGGATTTTGTTTTATTTTCGCGTCTCGTCGGCGTCCTTCATCTAGGCCGAGTGTCCGACGACGAATCGATTCGTCCGTCCGCCGTCCATCGTTAACGGTTCTTTGTTTGTTGTTTGTTCCGTAATAAATTCGTGCACGTATATCGGATGCGAATAAAAGAATAGCGGAGTTTTTTTTGAGTATACGCGCGATTCTCCGTGGACTTTTTTTTGTCCGCGAGAGTCGTTGGCAAGAGGGTGGCTATTGCGAGAATGCAATTTTTCCAAAGCACCGAGAATGCAGAAGAAGAAGAATCGAAGAGCTGAATGGAAGAAGCGATGGATAGATGAGGAGATCGAGGGGGCAGAACAGATCCGCGCGATTCCGAATGCCTTTAATTTCCCGGACGCATGGTCGCTGGCACGAGCCTTCGTTCTTCGTCTTCTGATGAAAAATGACGCTCCTCGCTTCTGCCATCTTGGACGGAGATCATATTTATTCATGGGTCAACCTAATACCCTCCGTTTTCGTGTGTCGATATATCGTGAAATTTAATGATCGGTACGGAAGCCGAAGGATCGGCGGACGAGGAGGAACGAAGACACATTGCGTCGTAAACAGCTCTCCCTATGACGTACGCACACGCGCATCCTCGCTCGCATACGTGCAAGTACATGAATATATACGTGTATAAAATACATACGGGGCATTCCACGCCGAACCGAACGGATTGAATAATCTGAATTTTCGATTTCCTTCATTTTTTGATAATTTCATGTATCCATCCCAAAACTCGTTTGCAAATTCCACTCTGTTTTCGCAGCTGTATCTACTCTTCTATAATTTTCTGCATCAACATTTCGTTTATTCCACGAATTTTAAGACCAAATTGATAGCGCGCCTATGAAAATTACTTCTGGTTGTTCTATGTTAAAACTAGTTTCGTAATGGTTAGTGGCAGAAATTTTTTTTCTTCGTAATTTCAAGAAAGTTTGATTGCTGTTTGTCATTAGAAAAATGGTGTGGATTTTATTCGAAATCGGCAAACGTGTTCGACGTGGGAGTGGAAATTAATGCTGAGACTGTGAAAAACGGACGGATAATGCGGAAGATATTACTTTGGGGTGTGAAATGAGAACGCGTAGCTCATGCATACATCGGGGCGGTATGAAGAAAGTGAATAATGAAATTGTCGAGTGTTTTTTCTTACTAATGGCATTACGAAATTAAAGAAATTGAATTATTTATACTGTCATGCATAAAACTCTCGCTCGTTCTCGTTTCCCCTCTATATTCACATCTTTACGAGCTTACTTCTCGGTTTCTTTGCTTCAGGCTTCTAATTTATTCAACCGCTTCTTCGATCCTCATCGTTTCGTCGCTTTCGCTGCTTTTTACTGTTTTTCGTCTCTTCTCAATATTTTCGCAACACCCTGCAACTCACCATCGCGTTTCCCTTATTTCCCAATTTTCTCTTCTCCGTGTCTCCTTCCACGAATATTGATTTTCGCCTCTTCACTTTTCCATTTCCCGCTTCGTTTGTCCTCGACTTCTTCTCCATTCGTTTTCTGCTCCTGTTAATTTTTGTCCTTTCACTCGCCGCTTTATTTCCTCACCCTTGACAAAACAGCGAGGAAATCGCGTTTGGGGTGTCCTAATCTTGTTTATTTTTTCGTACTCTCATAACTTCGCGAGCAGTGGATCCATTTTTACGTAGTTAGCAGCCCGACATTTTCCACCTTCCGAAAATATACCATTCTGTTGCAAAACGCGATTAAGAAGACGCACTCGTTCGAGAAGGCCCCTCGATAGCGTTTCGGTACGCCTATCGAGGGGCCTTCTACCTACAACTTCGTAAGTACTCAAAAAATTGCTGAAATTCGCCGAAAACTATCCCAGAACGATCCGAAATTCGCAACCAAATGGGTATTGCTGAAAGAAAGATTGACTTCCGATACAGAATTTCGTGATAGCCCAGCGAACTTGCAACGAAGTCCCTCGAATAACGTTTCGGCACGTCTGCTCAGGGGCCTCTTTTTACACGATGAGATTAACTTCGGGGAAAAATCAGAAAACAAGTCGGGGTTTTTCTAATCTGTTTACTGTTTTCGCAGTTCTCGAGTGTCCATAAAAATTGGATGTTCGCGGTCCACGCTAACTTTTTCTTTCCTTTTTATTATTTTTCTTTATTTGCTCGTCTCGATTTTTCGCCGTGATCGCGAGCGCAACGACGCGAGGGGTGAAAATCCTCGGGATATTATACCGCGTCAGTGAAAATAACTTGACAAGAAATATGCATTAGAAACTCATTTAGTCACGTAACAATGCTCGACTCCCAACAATACGCGAGGCCCGAGGCTCGGCAGGAACGCGCGATCTACCCCTTCGCCTTCGACCCCCTTTCTCCTCCTTTCCCTCGCACCAAAGACGTTGAACCAACAATTTGAGGGGAAATTTAAGCAATTCCAGGCCGCTTGGCTGCGAGCTGTGGCTGCCAGTTTCCCAGAACTCTGGGGCCCTTCCTCTTCGCGTGCCCCTGCTATCGACGCGCTCGGAGTACGCGCTGCGCCTACGATTCCCGAATTACGTAATCCGAATTCGCGCCCGCGATTCCCGATGCGAGACAAAAATGTCAGATTCTCGAAAGAGCGTTGCAGATTGTCGGAATTTACGCGAGACGTCGCAACGTTATTTTATTGGAAATGGAGACGAAATTGTTTCGCGATTTCCACGAGCGCATCGCATCGAAATGATTGCATCGGATCGACGGTAACACGTTTCCGATCCTGACGAAAGTGGATTTCCTGAATAATTTCCTTCTCCGAACTGCAATGCCGATTCTCTCCTGTTTCGCACCCATTTCACGTCTCGCCCTCTCATCGGTCACGTTTGAATTCGACTCTCCGCAATTCGACCTCGCCAACCTACTCCGCGAGAGAAAGTCGACGAGGGGCAGAAAAATCTGGCTTATCACGGAGAAACACACTCGACTCTGTAGTCCGCTACGAGCATCGATTTTACGGCGTTTTTTCTTTCGTACTTATTTCTGATTATTCGTGATGGGCGTTAGGGGAAACGGTTGAAAAGCGAGGATAAACAACTGCAGGCGCGGGGAAGCAAACGCAGCTGCGCTACTCGCGAAACGTGATCGGACTCGGCGAAGTTCGGCGAAAATGAAGTCGTGCGATTCTTCGAAATCCACTGAACGTCGCCGTGTCCGGTGATATCACGCGCGACGGGAGGGAGCTCGATGAGATTCGGTGAACTCGAGTCGTTCCGCGCGGTATTCTTCGCGGAGGAGACTCCGCGCGGAGGGCGAAGGAGGAGAAGAGGGAAGATCGAGGGGATCGTTAATGGAAGCGAAATACCGAGCGCTCGCGCATCGATCGTCGATCCGGCTACCGCAACGATTCGCGGTCGCCTGACAGAAGTAGCGATCGCTGCCAAGTAGACGTCCGGCAAACATGGAAGAGTATCGCTCGGTTAACGCACCGATAAAGCGCAGCTCGGGCCACCACCGGCCGCGGCAGGGTCACTCTCGCGAATATGTTCGGCGCTCCTCGTCGTCGGGGACGTAACAGGTACCGCGCGCTCCGGTCAGCGAAGTCGACGGCAGGTCTTTCGTTCGCTTTCACAATTACATTTCATTCCGACGCCGCATCACGAGCGCGTAAACATTCGACCTTATCGAGACCGTTTAATCGTCTGCTTTCAGTACCGACATGTCCCGTGTCCCCGTTTCGTCACTTCGTCGCCGCATCCGCGAGAACATCGCGAGTGTCACGGATCTGATGTCAGCGGTGGGATGCCATTCGTGGAACGCTCGTCGTTTCCGTATCGCGGATCTACGTTCCGCTGATCTGAAATCAATCCATCGAAACAGTTGCTCCCTTCATCTCGCGGCAAACTCGACGAACGTTACTAATTTTTACAAATGATTGCCTTCGTTGCTGTAGCAATTATTTTAATTATCTTGATCTCGTTACACTCATTTTAATTGCCGCGTATTTTCCGTCCCGGTTTATTACCGCATCGTGGTTTCCTTTCCTCGTTTAATCGTTTCTTGTTTTACAGACGTATTTTCGAATTCGCTCACGCAGCATCGCATCCTCTCTAATCCCATTCCACTGTTAATTTGCCAACCCGGAAAAATGCATTCTCATCAAGATGAAGTAAAACGTTGAATAACGTTTCGCATGAACGTTGCCATCGGAAACGTAGTCACGCGAAGCATTCGAACTCAGCCTCCCTCGATCCATGTGACTTTCTTCCCCAAGACTTTCTAGCCCAAAACCCGTGGAAATTTTCCACTCTAACGGTGGGTAAAAATCGAATCCACGTGAAAAACAAGCGAGATCACACGAATTAATTTTGATGTTCGCGCAAATCGCGTCTTCGTCTAATTATCTAAAGATTCGTTCGCCATCGATTTTCATGTCGACGTGTTCCTTCGCCTGGCCTGATCTTCCGCGATTCTCAAACGAAACGAAGACTCTCGCGTGGCAGCGAAAGGGAAAGAATAACAAAAAAGGAAGATGGAACAAACGAATCGTAATAAAATAAAATTGAAGATAAGACGCTCGGAGGGTTAGAAAAAGGTTGGCAGACGCCGAAGAGATACGAGACTCGGCGGAACGATGCCACGTGACACGTTAACGGAGAGACGGAAAATCGTACGTCCACGTCGTTCTGGCAAAAAAAAAAGAAGAGAAAAAAAGAAAAAAGGGAAAAGAGACGAAAAAAAAACGTACGCGCCAGGAAATACACGTATATATCGCTGATAGTTCTGGCTGCTGGTCTGTTTTATACCTACCCTAGAAAGCGAGGACCCGAGCAAATTTTCTGATTCTCTCGGATCACAATTGAATCCTTCGCTTCGACACGGGACGAGCCTGATGGGAAATCAATATTATCCCTTGAACTTCGCGGATGAGATACGACGCCGTCTCTGTATAGGGTGACGCAAAGCGATTCGGCTAATCTTCCTCATTCTTCGACTCCGCACATTTTTCCAGCTGGTCTCTTCAAAATCAACGGAAAAATTACTGTCCACAGAACTTCTTCTCCTTCTTGGGAAAAAAAATAGCATCTCTACAGAACACTTCGATGCATTAACTGAGCCACAATTTGGCTGATAAAAAATTCGGTAACGTTTCATAACGATAGATAAACAAAAACGACGAGCTTTTCAGACGAGATGGACGTTCTGGTCCACTCGAGTGCTAACAATAATTTCTCACAAAGAAAAGCGAGATTTCGGTGATCTCGAGAGGAGACGAGTTTTTGACACGAAAGCTCGTTCGTCTGCATGCTCCCGAACTCTCTGATTTCAACTCTCTCGTGATTTTTTGCAGATCGCGTGTCGGTTATTTCACGGATGCGCGTATATATATTCGAGTGGGGTTCCAAGGGCAGAGAGGATCAAGTTTCACCCTCGCGTTGGATCCAGCCCGCGTGAGAGCATCGAAGTAGAGGCGTAGCGGAGAGCGATCCCAGAAATCGACGGTCGAGGTAATCCCGTTCGAACCGCAGATTTCTCCTCGAATTCCTTCCCTCCCCACATACCGCGTCAAATGCGACGTGCGAAGTAGGCATCCGCCGCCGTTATCTAGCCGATGCCGGTGCCTCGCGATAAAAAATTCGTGAAAACAGTACGAAGCCGCCTTTCACGCTTCGGCAAGCTCCGATTTGCCGTTATCCTCACCGACGGAGGTAAAAAATCGTTGGAATTTCCATACAACCCTTTCCAAAGGCGTCGTTCTCTGCCCTTCGTACCCCGCGATATATTCAGTTCGCGACATCGCATCTCACTTCCAATTTTCGCGACAACTGACGAACGCGTTACCTCGCCCCCCTGAGCTGCTCCATGGCAAAATGCAGCCTAATTCCGCCCCCCCGTTTACATACTCCCCGCACGATTTGACTTTCCAAAATAAATGTGAAAAAAAACAGAAGAAATATTTTTTCGACACATTTTCCCCGAAAATGTACGAATTCGTCGTTAAAGTTGCGACGAATGTTGAGTGCGATACCCAGTGAACGCGTTTTATCGCGGCAATATAACATGGAAGTTTCAGGCAATGTCACAATGCTGTTTTTGTGATACATAGCTGGTATATAAGGGGAAGGAAGATGTAGCGTACCGGTTGTTGTATACAGGTTACGTGACAGGTTTATAACGTATGACCTTGAAATATAAGTGGTATATACCAGGTACGCGACACGTTGTACAGCGTGGGTAGGAGAGTTCAACTGACACGTAGCGTCGAGGTGATATTAGAGGGCACGATCGGTAATGTTGCCGTTACGTTGCTGCAACATTACCGAGTTCAGATTCGTAGGATTCCATCGATTACAGCAACACTATAGATGTGACTCTCGTGAAAGAATGGGTAAGATATCGAGGAGACGATACATATACGTACAATACAAATACGAGGAAGCTACACTACTCCGAGGAGATGGTGCGTCGGAGGAGGGGAGGAAGAGAATTCGGTGGAAGGTCGCATATCGCATATCGCGTATCGCCGCGTAGGTCGAACCTTCGAGCGTAGCTTTCCGAGAATCCTCCAACCTTGCCGGTGGTATTAGGATAATCCTATTGGCTGGTGGTAAATCGCGCGGTATACGAGTTCCGCGAGTTTTAGATGAAAGGGTAAGAGTCACGCGTGCACAAAGGGAGAACGCGCGGAGGTATACGGAGATGCGACGGGGAGGGTACCTGGGCGAGAGCGTGCGGGTAAGTCGCGCTGCTGCGAGCCCCGGCGTAATTCAATTCAATTAGGAGTAACGTAATATGTAAGAAAAATGATAAAGCGGTTCGGAAGCGAAGGGTGGCGGCGACGACCGCGCGATAGCGGGGGAGATGCGCGACGGAGGAAGAACGTTGGTAAACCCGCGGGGCAAATTCTGATGAACGGCAAACAATGAACTCCGCTTCCTGGGATGTTCGTCGGCGCGACGTTTGCCGGATGTGACTCCGTTGTAGCGAATGTTGTAATAGGATATAGCGAGAGCATCCCAATTCCGACGGGAGCTTAAACGACTGGAGCCCCAAAGAAAGCGAAGGATCGAGGAGAAGAGGCGAAACGTTTTCTGATTCGTCAGCTGGAACGTTTTCGATCGTAACTATCCATCCCTGTTTACGTTTGCTCCAACAATTCTCACTCCGGCGAACACTCTCGTAATCCTTCTCGCGATACCGCGCGATATTTCGATGCTCGAGCACCGAGAGAAAAAAAAAACAAAAAAACAGCAGGACAAAGTACCTACTATTCGGAGGGTTACAATTGTTTCGCTTTCTCCCAAATCATTCTGGCAAATATCAACACCCTGAGTGACAAAATATGGTCACGTTCTAACGCGCATCTCAAAATTTTCACCGATCACTATTTTCTAATTTGTTTTCACGGAAATCCGAACGGTAGAATTTTTCATTTCGTCGTTTTTCGCGAACCGCTATCGCCGTGCATCGCGACGCGGGCGGATCCACGTGGATATGGTTGATCCATTCGGGTTTCGAGAAGCCGTCGCTAATCTCGTTTCCCTTCGCGACGATTCAATTTTCAACTTTCCTCCGCAACTAGAATTTCGAAGTAAAAGTTTAATTAACCGCAACTTTTATCTCGCTGAGCCACCCCGAGGCGCTGCCAGCGTTACGCTCCCTCTGATGTCACTCCGAGGAGTCAGGTGTGCGGGGAAGCGCAAACTAGACACGCGTGAAAATCTTCCTAGGTACTTCGACGAGACGAAGAAAAAAATGTCGGATACGTTCGTCTTTTTCACTCACCTATTTGAAAATAATAATAACAATAATGATAATGATGAAAAATGGGGTATTAAGCTAAAATTATAAAATGTGAATATAAGAACAAAGTAATTAACGAGCAAATTAATTGATATAACTGGTCGTTGATTAATTCATAAGCTTCCAGCACAATCTATTATAAAAACGTGTTTTTTAGTTTTTTTAAACTACTATTTATTTTGTGTTGTTTAGATAGGCCAGCTACAAATAGATAGATAGATAGACGAAGACGTGAAAAGATAGATAGGAAATGGACGAGTATAGAAAGCAGAGAGGTTGATGAATCGCGAAGGGGGGTGAGAGAAAAAGAGGGAAAGAGGTATCGCAATGCGATGTTGAGGGTATAAATTACCGTGATTTTCGAAATCGAGTCACGGATCACCTTTTTGGATATGCAGAGCAGGGCCGGTGATTTGTAACGCGGAGCTTTTCGTCAGGATCCTCTCGACGTCTCCGTCGCCTCGCTTCGGGAGAGCTTTTTAGTGAGTCGGGGTTGTCTTTCCACTTTCGAGCTCGGAGTTGGGGCATGCGATGGTAGCGGAATGGGAGAGGGTGGCGAGGCAGCGTAACGGCAGCCATAATTTCGAACGGCAGTTAGGGGGGATGTTGTCGCGAAATTTCGTCGCTTCGTCTCCTTTCGTATCTTGTTGTTGTTTTTTTGTTGTTTTTTTTTTTTACCTTTTCCGTTACGTCCGTTTCTCCCGTTGGTTTTTGTTTTTCGGCCAACGGCCGCTATCGGGAGATGGAAAAATAAGGAACGTCGCGGAGCGGAACGAGAAGGAGCCTCGGGGGACGGGGAAGTGGAAAAAACGCGGAGGGATGCCTCGACGTTTGTGTCCGGCTGTCCATCGACCCTCTCGTACGTTGTTTCTTCGTCGACTTCCTCGCGTGTTATGCCATTCCATTTTTGTCGAGAGACGGACAAATAGAATCGAGCGCGAGTGGACCTTCTGCTTGGGACCGACGTAGCGAAGCTATTAGATGCACTTAAGGGGTTGAATATTGAACCCCCCCGTCGCCAAGTACCGTTGTAGTGCTTTTTTTTCTTCTACGCCGCGGCGGGCTTTGACGTTGCTGAGGACACTCGAAATGTCCGAGGCGACAGAAAAATAAAAACTGTGGACTTTACGAACGAGATGCCATTGACGAGGCATAAATGGAACGTTGGAATTGCCGACCGAACGTTTCAAAAAACACGTCGAATAGTACTCTTCACCCTCCATTTTCTAAAATATAAACGAAAAATCTACAAATCGAGTGCGAATTACCGATGCTAATGCAAACTATTTCAGCAGTACATATATTTCCCTGACACGAGGTGGATACCAAGTTTTGAATAATCGAACTCGAGGGTAAAACAATGGGGTGCAGTGTTCTCTCCTTCGCCAGCGGACTGTCGACCTTGATTTCGTGCTCGATAAGTTCTCGAATGTCACTCGAACGGCAAGAGGTGAAAACCGAAGGAAAATGGAAAACGGAAAGACGGAGACCCGGGAAGACGGTGATGAAAAAAAGCTACGGAAGTTTAAAAATAAGGAAACTCGAGTTTTTGGTGGGGAAGCTCGGGCTAAATGGAGACTCGCGTTCCAGGCCGCGGATACGAGTGGAAGTGGCCCCGGGGAGCGCGGAACAGAGGGCGACGCGGGGCAGAGGACGCGGCGGCGTCGGGGGCCGAGAGACACGAAAGACGAAAAAGACGGGACGCGATCGCGTTTGCATGCAAATGGGCACCGCGGTAAATGTTTCTCCGCGATAAAAGTCTTGTATGAAGCAGCCATCATACGAATTTACGTGCTTTTCGTCCTCCTCGTGCCTCCCATCTTCGCGCCCCGGCGCATCCCCCCGCGTCGTACATATTAGCTCCGTGTCGTAAACACCCACGGTCCGTTCCACGCGAATCTCCTCGTCTCGAAAATCCCGCTTTTCCTGTGCGGAAAATAAAAACCGAAGGAAAAAGAAAGACACGCGGGACGTTAACAACACTGATTGGCGATACTCTCTTAAGATAAGCCAGTGAAAATCTGACCGATCGAACCGTCGAAAAAAATTTCTACTAGCAAACCAGTTAAAATCCGCTAGACTAATTTCTACGAGTTTACACAAAATTTTGCTCATAATATCACCAATAAAATGCCCAGCAGTATCGTATCATCGGTACATCCAACCCTCAGCTGCCCGAACGACCGTTCGCAGCATCATGGCAGCATCATGGGGGGGTCCGATAGACCCCAATGTGGCAGCTCTGTTACACCGGGAAAATGTGACAACTAAGGGCTAAATTTGAAAAACTTTAATTTTTCTAAAATGATGCCATCAGAGGAGGATTCTTCTGAACACGAAGAAACACCGTGCGGAAAATGAGTAGAATTTATTCAATTTCGTACCCTTTCAATATCATTTCTGTCCAACTTGTGTAGCTCTATTTTTGTACAAATAAAATTTTCTAAATACATGAAAAAATTCGAATATTTCTAATTTCCTCTTATTGACCTATTGATGTTACTGTGAATATCACAGGAAAACCGGTGCCCGTTTTAACCGGTTTCCAGCCAAATTTCTAATGTTCCCATTGAGAATTCACTGGTTTGTGAGTGAGAATTTTAAGTAGTTTGAATATTGATGATTTTCACTCTTTGAATCGGTGGGGTTGCGATGCGGTGACTTTCAATGGGTGAAATGGTGAGATTTCCGATGGAAACCGGTGAAATTTCGCTAATTTATTTTGTAGGGAGTAGAAAATTTGATAGAAAAATTGACGGTGAACGAAGGAAACAAGGTGGATTGGAAAATATTTGAGCGAGGGATGATCGAAGAAAATTAATTCGCGGTAGATGAGAATGGGAATGTAAGGAGTTTCTTTGCGCAGCCTTGTTACGTGATTTTCCGAAAGATCGACGATGAGAGAAAAGGCGAGGGAAAAACCGCGCGTCCAAAGTGATCGGTCGACGTTGCGGTTGAAGGGTAGAGAAATATCAACCCCGTAATAAGACGAAAGCTAAGGAATTGGGCGAGGCGCGAAGGGAGCTGACACGTTTCCTCGCCGAGCTTCGCTCACACGTGACTAACGAAACACGTACACGCGCGCAATAAAACAACTACCCCGCGTGTTCTCAGCCCTTTCAGCTGTCCCCGGATAACGCATCGCCTCGTATCCGAAAATAAAAAGCAAACACGCGACAATAACGCGAGAAGCACCTCGACGTCTTCGTCGCAATAGCGTCGAAAGTCACGTTGATATCGCATGGAAAATAGGGATTTCCAGAGACACGGCGAATTCCTCCTCACTTTTTCCACCTTTTGGAATCTCCTCAACCGCACTTTTTTCCCCAGGAAACTACATTTTCAAACAAGAAGCAGAAGAAATCAATTTATTCCACCCCAAATTTTTAATACCGATAAACATCGTCGACTTGTCATGTGCCCGTGAATTTTACAAGCTTCGCACATTTCTTTTCTTTAGGGGCCGTTCGAGTATTATTGGCTGGATAGCGATTGCTCACCTGATCACTATCCTCCTCCCACCCATTTCCCATGTCATTAAAGATAAGCAGGTCAGAAACCCCCACCTTTCTTTGGTGCTTACGTAATACGTGAATGGCCCCTTATTCCACGGTACTGAGTAGCTATCGCATAATTTTTCATCCCTCTATACAGTCGAGTGTTTATCTATGCGAAGGAAACCTTCACGAGGTACCAGCTTGCCGTAAACGTTAGAAAATATGTTACTCGGGGTGTTTCGTTCTTAGGCAATATTTTTGTTTCGTCTTACCTGAAAACCGAAACTGAAAAGGTAATTTTCTACCTCAGAATTTTTTCCAGAGGGAATATTTGTGTTTGTGGACGAATCGTCAGATTTTCGGGTGGGACTAAAAAATGTGTCTGTTCATAAAAGTCAGAGATTTCATACGATCCTTTCCCAAGGACGACGTACCGTAGTTAGAGATAATTTGATCTGCATTCTATCCGACGATTATGGCTTGCAGAATGATGAGAAGAGAGGATCAGAGATCGTGGAAGAGGTACTTCGATCGTTATTTTTCCTACCCACTCGACAGGCGCAAGACAAGATATGTATACAGCTTCGAAACGAGCAGCAGATTCTCTTTTTCTGTGCTTCCACTCGTTGGCGACGAACGATCGGGCTGGCTGAGTCCTGGGAGGACGATGAATAAATAAAGGAACCGAAAAACAGGAGTAGTTCGTCGACCTCCCTCGTCGTGTCTCTCTCACCTTCCTCTCAATAACGAATAGCCTCCGTTCAGCCGGTGGTAAACGGGGCTAATTTCTCTTAACGAAAATCCTAATTAATGAAAACAAATTATGTCGGAACGGCTGCCTCGCTTCTCGTCTCTTCCTCCTCCGCACTCCGTTCCTCCGAACGGATGTAGGGATGTGCGCGTACATGCGCGTGTATAGAGGCGGGCGGTGAGCCGCGGCTACAGGAAGATGGGTGGTGCCGCGAAATATCGGGAAACAAGGGAGCTAGTAGCTGGGAGTTTGGGAGCGGAGCTCCAGGCTGAAGGAACGGTTGCTCTGCCAGGCGAACAATCGGCGAGGGACGCGACGAAAAAGTGTGCTCGGCGACGACGAAGATGGCGGTTCGAGCAAGAAACGGAGCGTGTTCCCGTACACGAGGGAGAGGGGGGCACGAGACAAGGAGGAAAAGGGATGAAACTAATCGCGCAATTTTTCCGGCATCAGTCGGTGAATATCAACGCCGCGCGGTGAGCCCCGAGCGCGAGGCGCTAAGAACGATAAACGATCGTCGATCCATCTAGCTCAACGTAACTTCGTGCTTTCTACGACGGCCACCCGAGGTTCCTCGCTTCTTTCCCTCTCTATCTCCCTGTCTCTCGTCCTCGTGCTCCTCCTGTGCCGGAAAACAGGACTCGCACATCGCGAAACTCCGGGACTTTTGCTTTTTTTACCACCACCGTCGAGACACTCGTCTTCCAGTGCTGCGGGGGAGCATGCTACTTCCGAATATTAAGCGGAACGATACGTTACCCCGGAGCGACGTCCTACCCACGAAATTTCAAAGTCGCATCATTTTTTCTCCATTTCCAACATCCCCTTCCGAAGGTATCTTCTAGTCGTCGCAGATGTAACGAGGAAGCGCGGTGCGGTATCGATCTCGCCTGGAATCGGCTTGCTTCGATCTGAAAATAGAGTAAACCGATAACCCTATCTTTCGTTTCACTCGGGTCGTCCTCCTCTGTCGCGACCATCGGGGTCCGGTCCCGTTGAAGAAGGTTTACGAGGCCACACCGTACCCAATCTCGCTACATCGTGTAAAGTGTACAAATTTGGATGCAGAATACAGAACATTTTGGTGCGTACATTAGCGTTGGTCTCACAGTCCGTTTTTCAACTCCCAAACACGTTACTTCATACCGAAGGAACGCTTTTTCAATGTTACTTCAACATTGGCTTGTGGTACTCTCCACACAGAGCTGTGTACTTCATCACTGTACACGCAGTGTAATAACTACCCAAGTAACGCTAGTTTTGAGTAGCCAAAAGTGTTTGCCACAAATGTTTAAAAACGCGTTTATGTCAACGCGTGCAGAGTTATGGGCAGCTGGCCGGACGGTTGCGATACCTGCACAGAGGCGTCTAGAGTCTACCCACTACCCTGTCAGACGCTGCTACCACCGTGCGAGCCCCTTCTGCGGGCCTTTTCGTCCACGTCCGTTTTGTCGATGAAGGTCTCCGTAGTTTATTCAACCTGTGCAAGGTTTCGCGTCGTATCTATTTCGAGCCTCTAGGCTCTAGACCATTGCAGAACTCGCTCAGCCCCTCGACAGGTATTTATAAACTATCAGCCGTCTGTAGGAGCTTTTATTTTCGGGATATCGACTCCTTCAGCTCCTTCGATCAGTGTAGTCCGTCGTGGTATTCGCCCTCCGCGGCTGTGACCCTTCGACGTTTCGTAACACTCTCGATCAAGCTCTACACAACCCTCTTAGATCCACGCTTTAATTATGCGTCAGGCATCTGCTGTACGCGCATCGCTGCAGTGATGTACGGTCCTGGCGAAGGTTTCCCTGAGATGTCAACTCTTTTCACGACGTACCGTGATGTCTATATATAGGCAATATTTCTTCGGCGTGGACCTGCGTGGTTGTTTCGACCCGCGCGCAATCATCTGTGGCATCGAACCCTTTCCATCTAGGCTGCTACAGCACGTTTATAACCCTCGCACGGACATGGGTAGCCAGTCCACCACCGCATAAGCCTTTTCACCTGACTTATAAACCCATATAACCTCTATATGGGCTCCCTCCAGCTTCTCCGTTGGAGCTCCCCCGGTTTGTTCAGCCTCCGCATGCCCCTCGCGACATTAGTTATCCTCAACCTCTGCACTATCTCTGCTCGATCCTCGCAAACATTCAGATAACTTACGCGAGTCTTCGCCCCTTTGTTTCAACAAAATTCTGATGCAGCTTCATTCCTCTTTTGTCAGTCTTCAGTTTTCGGTTGGATCAGTTTTCGAGGCGTGTAATATCCGTCAAAGGCATGGCTCGTATGAGAACTGCAAACGGACGCGGATTTTTTGTACGGAACGAGAAATTGACTGTGACAAAAACGAAATCTAGTCGTGGGAGTGAGAGGGAGGTGGACTTTTCTCGAGAAATTTGCGAGAGTATTTTTTTAAGAATTTCGGGCAGGGCTGTGAGATGTTGTGCAGGCAAATGGGCACATCGAGGTCGTATCGCGATACCCTCGCCTCGCCGAGCCTAAGATTAAACTCATCCATCATCTTCGTCGAATGTTGCCATATTTTCGAACCCCGCCAAATCGAGATTTATCAGGAGTAAATATATTAGGGGGAAATAAAGTAGGTACACGTTCCGTCACGATTTTCAAAGGTGGCGTATCGAATCATCCGCGAGAGCTTCATGGGTGGTTAATGGAAGAGGCGTCGAAGACCCGAGGTGCGAATAACGACAAACCCCGAAACTTGGTGGTAAATAATTTCGTAGATGACGTCGAACGTCAGATTGATTTATCAGCTGTTTTGTGCTTAAATGCTTCTTAAATTTGCACCCCGTTATTTCATCCGCGCGACAGCCGTTCGCGCTCTTTCATGCTGCCACCGTAAAACAGTCCTCGTTTTGCCGAACGTAAAAAAATGGAATTTCGCGTGGAAGAAGTCCGCAATTTTCGTAGTTTTTGTACTCGTGGGAAAAAATCTGCCTATAAAAATTGACATGTTAGTTTTTAGGTACTGAGACAAAAGTCTCACGCGAGGCGCGTGTCCAGCAGATGGAGGACAAATTCTGTAGCACCGTGTCATTCTCACGTCTATTAATTTCTCCTGAGCTCGTATTTTTACGAGGAGACGCTCAAATTTCAGCTTCGTATGGCGTTTGACGTTTATCGCCACTTCGTCTCGTAGCACGAACCATAAACCTTTATTTTTATGATTTTCCAAGGTTCGTTGTTCCCGAATTTCGTTTCTTCGATTGTCGTCGCACGCGGAACCGCGATATTTTCATCATACCCAAAGAAGTTTTCGAATCTCGCGACTTCGTTTTACGCGAGGCTGTCGTTCTGGCCAGAATCGGAAACCTGAAGGGAATCCCTTCAATTTGAGCCGTCGCACATCCCCGGGCGACGTCGCGTTGCCGAGATATTCGCGATCAAAAAAGACTCAAAAGACTAAAAAACGCTTTTTGGGTACTTTGATCCCTATTATCTCGAGATCTAGCCGTGTTTGGCCAATTCTGAAAACGGACTCGAACTCGGCGGGAGAATTTCTACCAAAATTGATAGCGAATGGTTCGGAAAATTGCTCCATCGTTTTTTCATTCTAATCAACGAATTGGTGAAAAATTGCGGAAAAGCCGGTATGCGCGAGGGGCGGTCCGAGATTTCGACCGATCAGAGAAAGCGAGCGCTGCATAGTGAAGGGACCGAGATGTATAAACGGCTTCCATCAATCAGGCCGGATCGTGGAAGAGGGTCGCGCAATTTCGTATGTATGCGTGAATAAACGCTCGCGCGTACCACCCACGCGGACAAATATTCCGCCGGTCGGACGAATTGTACTTAAGAATCGGCCGAGTGATGCCCTAGTATCACTCTACCACTCCACGCCAGTCCAGGACCCCCGCGAATCGATATATATATATATATATATATATATATATATATATATATATATATATATATATATATATATATATACATTCTCGTCCCACGATTTTGATCATTTTTCTAACCCACATCATTTTTTCCACTGTCTCGAATCTTCTCTAAATTTTTTCCGCCACGGTGGAAATATCTAATACATTGCGGGTATTATGGGTGGCTGTTTCCGAATCTGGGACCCGTTTGACGCCTCACATCCGTCCTTGAGAAAGGACCCCGGCACACAACTCGTAGGCTCAAGTTCCTCAGATTTCGTGTTTCCGTTCTTTCAGAAGCTCCAGTGAAAAATTCATTTTTTGTGAAATAACCCCATTTGTCCTTGACCCCGCATCGATAGGGTCAAACGGACCCCGGGATCGGAAACAGCGACTCAAAATGGCCGTAAAGTAGTAGCTATTTCTGCTCACATGACTCTCTTCTCCATTCGACCTTCAAATGTCCTCGACCTAGACGTGCCGAGGTCAAACGGACGTCGGATTTATGATCAGCGAGTCGATCTACATAGACATACGCGCGTCGCGTCCGGATATCGTAAAAGTCGTTTTTCGCGTGTGCCGGTGATCTTGGCGTGACTGAAAAGTTTTTTATCGACAAGGACATTCGCGAACAGATTTTTTCTCGAATCCTTCGACGGAGGAAAAATCAGATGCGATCGCGCTAGATCGAATGCGCGCGAGGAACCAGCGTTCATCTTCAACGTCCGGCTAGCTCGTCGTACGAAAACAAACTCGCAATATATTTTTCTGGCGGAAGTAACGGGATTTCGAGGTGGTTTTAGGGAAACTTCCGACCACTTCGATGACTCGAGACTCAGGAATCGTTAATTGAAACGGCGAAGCGAAGCGTAGGCTCGTTACTTCGGCGAAACCGTTGCTTTGCCAACTGGAACCCCTTCGACCCTCTAGAACCCCGCACTGCATACTTCCGCGATAAACTAGAGCTCCACACTTTTCTATCGAACAGATCGCCACGAGCGCTATTTCATTGGCATTTTACGAGCTTCTTTTTATAGTCTTACTTCCTCCGTTCCTCACACGTGGAGAAAAACATAAATAGTCGTACCTACACGCGCCCATACGTTTCATCCCCTTTGAATTTTTTTCATTCCTACTCACTTTTTTTCCTCCACTTTTTATTCCCTTCCTCTATTTTATAGCTTCTCCTTTCTTCACATTTTTCGATATTTCTTGCTTCATCCTTTTCACCAGACGAAATCTCCTCGCCCGTTCCAACCACGACTCCTCCTTCACTCGTAGCTCGTGAATTCTCGAGCAAAAAAAAAAGAACACAATTTATTTATTCCTTTCTTGAAACGGAAGTCTCGATCCGTTTCCCTCGATTTATTCGTCATCGTTCTCATTTATGGATAAATATTTATTTGTTTTCGCAAATTTTGCCTCTTGGCTTTTCGCCTCAGTTTTTTATTCCCTACGAATTCCCACGAGCTCAACGATTATATTTTCCGCGGAAAATATTGTCTTCCTTTCCGCGCGTAATTTTTTTCCTATATTTTATTCCATTCTCTATTCAATTGTTCGACCCTTGGAAAAAAATTCTCTCTTCCTCGTCATTTATCTTTTGTCCCCTCGGATGTTCTCTTTGGTGACGGCGAAGAGATCCACTTTCATATTCTCCTTATTCCGTCTCAACCCTCGTCGTGGAATGAATTTTACAATTTTTATTCGCAGTCGGTCTTATCGCTCCCATCACTTCTTCTTCTCTCACCTTCTCCTTCTCTTCCCCACGCTGCCGCGTGTTTCCCGGAATGAGTGGAAAATTCTTCTCCGGCCGGAAGCGTTAACGAGAAGGAAACGTGCGCTTTCCGACTAATTCGACCGTCGAACATTTTTCGACGCTGATTTAGCCCATCGCGTTCTCGTGATCCGTCTCTAGGGCGATCGACGACCATTTTATTGGCCAGTCAGCGGGTGATTCCGCACTATATCAATTCAATCTGCACACCGAGCTGCGACAAATCTTTGGGGCGAGAAAATCATCGCTGCGGGGCTGTTCATCGCATCCATCGAACGACCTTGAATTTCGCGATGGGGATTCTCGAAGCTTGCGGAGAATGATTTTCTACAAAATGATTTCTTCGTCAGATGACTCGCCATTTTCATAGTAATTCCTTCGCGATCAGGATGATTTTTCTTAGTCGAGCTTGTTCTCGGCATGTTTCAAGGTCAATCCATGAATTTCGCGATCGCGCGTTCCGATCGATTTTCAAAATTTCTTCGCCGTTACTGGGTAGTTCTCCGAGCATTTTTCAAGTGGATGACGATGATTCTCGGGTGTTACCGATTACCGTTACCGAACAATTGCTGAACCACCGTTCAGCGATTCGCCTGCAACCTGTCGGATGGTTCGCCGCTTTTTGTGGAACGTCGACGCGTTGGCGAGTATTTCGGGAAGGGGCAGCATAGCTTCGGTGTAACTTTCAATTGAATTTTCCGCGAGATATTCTCCAGAAAACTACGCGATGTATGAAAATTTCAGGGGACCAGCGCCGCGGCACGGCGCAGCTTCTATTATTCGTCCACCCCAAAATCTGTCCCGCGGGAGTCCTTCACCGCGAGGTATAGGCCGGGCAGAGATGTCGGGGCGAGGCGGTGGCGAGGGCACTCGCGCGAAGACCGGGGAGCGAAGGGATGAAAACGAGCCGTGGGGTTCTGATTTTAAAGGGCTGATTTCGGAGCGCGAAGAAAGACGCGCGTGTGCGCGCGTACACCGTCGACGTGCCACCGTGTCGGGCAGGGGAACGAGGGAGATAACAGGTTTTCGCATTAGGAAAACAGGTGGAACGCGTTCCGACCTTCGTGCTCCCGAGGGGTTTCATTCAGGTGAGAAACTTGAATCTGCGATCAGGTGCTCTATACATTCCGCTCCGTATTATACACGCGTGACCTACGATGAACCTTTCGCGAATTAAATTCGCGGGAGATACTTGGTCCGTTTTCATTTATTTCGTCATTTCCTCGGAGTTTCCCCGGTAGACGCACGGCATTGGAGAATTACCCGGAATACGACACGGGAATTTGTACTGCCGCTGAAATATATCCGCGGAGTGTACGGGACTCGGGGAATATTTCAAGGGAACGCGCGAAGTTCAAGGAATATGACGCGAAAAGCCGTTTTTTCGGTCGAACGGTCCTCGCGTATGCATCGCGAGTGTCAACAAAATTTATACCGCGCGCGAAAAATGGGAAATAAAGAATCGTAAAGGTGGACCAAGTTGAGACGCGTCGATTCCTCTTGGAATATGTCGACCGATATGTCAAATTCGTGGAATATGTCGAATAATACGCGAAATTCGTGGAATATATTGGTGGATCCCCAGTTTTTTTGTGGTAAAAGTGTCACCAAAATTAGAGGATATATTCTCGTACAGCGCTACTGACGAGACGTCGAGATATCAGAGTAGGAACGTTGGAATATTAATATAATATTCGCGACGTACGCCGTAAATATTCCGCGCTATATTCGCGTACGACGTTAACGGTGTTCGGTGTAATTTCTGTGGATAATCGCGGAAGCATACGGAGATTCGGAGAAGTACGTGTAATTCGGGGATAATGGATTAAATATTCCAGAATATTCCGGGATGTGGAGACGTATACGTACGCGGGGTTGTAGTATAGGAGGAATATTCGTGGAATATGCTGCCAACATCGTTTCGGTGGAGGTTTGATAAATCACTGAAAAATCGAGCGAAGATTTACCGGGTTATGGAAGGAGACGACGAAACTCGTCTGCCAAGAGGTGGCTGTCCATAAGAGAAGGGATCGATGTCAAATCGGGTTAAGAATAAAACGGAACACCTGCTATTTATTCCTACATAATTTATTTTATTCGGGCGGCTGGAAGATCAAGTGAAATATTGCCGTGTACGTAGAGCGAGGAGTTTAATCCTGGCTCGACCTAAATCCCAGATCAGGTGTCCGGATTATTTCCAGCCGCCGAGAACCTTGCGCTATGCCGTGTCGGAATTGGACCGCTTTCGTCAAATGGTACGAGATATTTCCGTCGATCCCGCGTCACTGGAAATAATGCGACGGAATGTGTCCGGTGTCGAATTAGCAGTTTATTAAATTTTCATCACCGATTTTTGTGTCGACTAGCTCCGCTCCGACAGGAATATTAATAATTAATATTCACTATTAATATTCACTATGCAATATTAATATTCACTTGGTACAAGGGTCGATAAACAACATTATGAAAAAGGCGCGGAATATTTTCTCAAAACGACGGTTGAGAATTATTCCACGACCAACGAGACTATTTTTAGTCTCGATGAGAAAATATTCGGTAAATATCCCAGAATGATATTCCGAGGAAAATTTTGTTTGCCAAATACCTGCGTATTATTATTCACTGATACGCGCGAATAAAAAAAATCAGATGTACTCCTCAACGAGGCAAATAATCTTCACGAATATACGAATATCGTTGAGAATTAGAAAGTCGGAAGAAATTTGTCCTCTGGCGAATATTCGATGGGTTTTTCCGTTTTACGATGCCTGAAATTAATCATTGGGAGCGATTAAGCGTGGTGGACTACTTTAGTGATTGAACAATCGTTCATTCGCCGCAAAGCCTGCGCCTCCCAGCTTTTTTAACTATCGAATCGATTAGTCCTCTGGGATTGAAGTTGAGAGTGTAAGGTCAACCCCTCGCCACGTTGGATACCGCTTGAAAAGTGCTTCGGAGTACCGCTGTCGAGCGTCGAGGGTTGCGAAGTTTCCTCGGCCCCTATCGCCGCTGTTCTTCGGGGCGGTAACCCCTTCGATTCTTGGAAAAAGGCAACTTTTTCCTTGGACGCACTTATCTCCTAGCTACACGTCCACCGGGTCGCGTTTAATTAATGTCCCCACCTGGAATTCCCGTGGTCGGAATCTCAGACTCGCACCGAGTCTGAGATAACGCTCGTCTAGGAATAAGAATTTTTTTCAAATCCCAATTGTTTTTCTCGACCAATCAAGATCCTCTCGCTTATCTCGGAACGAAACTAGCCGAATATGCCTCAAGAAAATACAAATTTTAAGTAGAAAAACCGAGCGTTCAGCCTGTAGACACGGATTCGTGACGTTTTTTCATTATCACGCCTCGACTTCTTTAATATTCCAGCTGAAGAGAGATGCGATTGGGATAATACATCGTGCTAGCTCTATACGTGCAAAAACCTACCGGAATATTTTCGTCGTGACGTGTATATGCGAGGTCCAAAGTTCGTACGCGCCGTCTGCGTTCGCGGAATCGAAGGTTCGCGGGGAAAGTGAAGCGCACATGCAGCTTCCGGGTCTCGACAATATATTCTCCCTCCAAGAATCGGTATATACATCTATATCACGAGTATATACACGTATATATAGGCAGCGAACATGGGTCAGGGTATTTTACATTTTTTACGCGCGAAAGATGGATGTTTTATAAGCCTAAAAGGAAAATAATAGCTGTGGTAGTATGAGGGGGTGAAATACGGGATCAATCAATAGAAATTACATGAAAGTTTCATTCCCGTGTACAGGGCAACGCAACGCCGTAAAAGAGGGTTCCAAACGGCTCGGTTTTACGCGCGCACAAATATACTTGTACGTGTTTTTATTCAGGTGCGAGTAAGTGTATGCTCAGAGGTGAGAAGACGGATCGATCTGTACGACGTAGACAAATCTACGTGTCGCGTGCACGGTGTGGGACGGCCAAGTCCTGCCAAGATCCCGACTCGATCTCGACTCGTGAAACCGGGGAAAAAACGTGGAATAGGCTCGCGCCACTCCGATTCGGATATATTCGTCACGAACAATTCTTGTTGCGGATAATGAGTCGGGTATACACACCTCTCCGTACTCGTAGCATCGCTCATTGATACTTTTAAGCACACGCGAGGATGCGAAGCTTCGAAATAAACGTGCATATTCGTGTATATGCACGGAAAAGTGATGCATATTCCAGCATATACACACGCAGACGTGTCACCAAGATACGAATATACCCAAATGCGCGTGAATATGCATGAGATAATTGCGCATATTCCCTTAGAAAGTATTTTCCTCGGTGTAACGTCGTTATTTTCCGTTATTATCTCGCGTCGAACGTCGAGATATTTCTCGTATCGACCTTGTACTAGAAATTTCAACGGCGAGGACGTGATTACGCGGAATATACTTAGAATCACTTCTACTATATACGTGGGTATGGATAGAAATAAGCGGCGAGGAGGTACGAGTGGAATAATGCTTGACACGGATTGTTGGTCGTCTCGGTGCAAAAGTGGCGCCCATTGTAACGCCACTTCTTACACAAGACGTCGACAACGTTACGTGATTTTCTATTCTCATTTTTTTCCACGCGTCTACGCGGCGAAATCATTGAGTAATTGTCAACCGCTCGATGCGTGTTTCGATGGCGTTTGTTATCGCGGTATTTGTTGCGACAATTTTCAGCAGGAGACGTTGCGAAAATTCATCATCGTTATAATTTCTCACGAGAATTCTCGACATCGCTTTATTATAGGATAAAGAAATACGTTCGCGTGCCGGATGGAAAATACTGATATTCCAAGTATCGGTTACAAAAATATTTCACGGAGCTACGCCGAAAAATATTCCGCGCAACGCCGATAACAAAAATAGTCCACGTGAATATTAAATATTCCACGTGAATATTAAATATTCCACGTGAATATTAAATATTCCACGTGAATATTAAATATTCCAGGCAAAATAATCATGGCGAGACGACTCGACGAAGGTGTCGATCAGAGCTGGGATCAGAGTGATTTTTCAAGGTGCGACGAATCTCGAGAAAAATAATGGCGTCGCTTGGTATCATCGATGGCGTAGATCACCGTTAAAGTTGTGGGAAAGTTTACACTTTTTTTCCAAATCTTGATCGATAGGTGCGAACGACGAGCGCTCAGATGGCGTCGATGAAACTCCTTGCCGAATATTTCCAAACTCTCGTCTCTCTCGTTGGAAATCCTTCGCCTTGATCCACGAAAACGGCTTGATTTTCGTAATACCTTTAGCCGAGGATCATCCGACACTTTCAATTTACGTGAATATTTCACACCGCGATTTAGACTCGAATCGCGCCGAGAGAATTAGCAAAAGGCTTTGAAGACTAATGAATCTCATTAGCATTTGCTTCGTACACCTCCGCCCCGTCGCCGTTACTAATCGCTTCGCTGAAAACAACCAGAACACATCGGATGAACCATATAAAAAGGAAATTCACGAAAAAATATAAAATGCGACCAACGGCGATAAGCAAACCAAAGTAGAATTAGCAAGACGCGATAAGCAAAACGACAAGTGTAATCATTATCTTATCAGCGATACCGCGAGTGATATGAAACTCGAGATTTTTGTTCCTCCGACGAACGAACAAACCAAGTGTTGAATATTTCTCAAGAAATGTCGCCAAAAATTAGATCAAGCGAACCAATCGGCGTTGAAAACGCCCGCGAATGCAAAAACCGAAGGGGATAATAAAAACCGGACGATGCACGAAAAATCGGAATGTCAAAAAAAAACAACAAAAAACGGGAGAACTCGAAAGTTACATTTCCGGAATGAAAATTAACGAGTTTAGCCAGAAATCTTGAATAATTTTGATCAATTTATTTCCATTTCTGCCGACTGATAGCGACCGCGTGGAAAGTTCTGGAAGAAGCTCCAAATAATTGCGGAGCTACAACGCTGAGAGTACGTAGATGTGCTTCGCTCGTGCGGTAATCAAAGCGCGCTCCAACGACCTGTCAATATAACGTATTTATCAGACTCGGCACTCGTTTCGTAAATGCAAATGCAATAGGCTGTTCGTATATCAGCAACCGTTCCGTATGGCGAGACGAATTCCTTTTTTCAATTTTCACGACAACGATCGATCATTATTAAGCCGTGGTAAAACTTTGATCCCGTTCTCCTCAGACCCATCATTCAAAACTGGGCGGTAAGTTGGAGGGAAAAACTACGAGACCGAAGCTTTTCATCCGGTGAATAGAAAACTACCGAAGCATTTTAGCCAAAATCGAAATGTCGATTTGCTTCCATCCACCCAAAGATGATACTCGCGTGTTTTGGGGAAATGCGAGATTCGTTTCCAACTCTGCTCACAATAGTCGATCAACGATCGCGAAACGAGGCGTATGGAATATGATTCGTCTTGTTTTTCGATCGAACATGAACAACTCTGAGATTCTTGGGACAGGAGACACTTTTTATCGCTCGCTCTCCTTTTCCCCGAACTGTCTCGTCTGTCGTACAAACTCCAACGATGCACACGACGGTCGACAAAAACTAGTCTTTTCCCTCGCCGCGAGCAGAACTTTCCGAAACTCTCGACGATATTCTGCGATTCGCAGTATTCGACCTTGAAAGATCGGAAAAAACGCCGACACCGATTCGAGCAGCTATGCAAATGAGCGTTCAGTTTTCAAAGTCTACTTGCATAAGCCTCGTCGCCTCTTTTTTGAATGGACACCAGTTTGACATGTTCCGTCCGTGCCAATCGGTGCCACCTGCCGGTCACTCTACCCACGACTACGAGGAGGACACACGCGCGCGAGTCGCGCGGTGAGCTTGCACGCGAGACGTGGCCGCAGCAGCGGAAAAGACGGCAGAGATGGACGATGGAGCCGCGCGGATGCTCGTTTGCTTTCATTCGCGGCTTGAATGTTTCTCGAAAAAATACGGAGAGATACGTATCGCCGGGGGACACCGTAGAAAATGTACCAATTAGAATTAACTACGAGCTCCGAGAGTGTCGCAACGGATATTAGTCGCGTGTTCTCGCGACACCGTGAAGAATCACTACACGTCGATGCGCACCGCACGAATTTATCATCGCACGCAACAACACTATCCCCACGCGACAAGGAGGTCGCATCGCTAATTTTTCATTCCCGATGAAAAAAAACTATGTCCTGATAGGAAAAAGAACGGTATAAAAAAAACGATCACGAGTAGCCGTAGAGCAAACGCATTGATAGATGCACGCGTATAATAGCTAGTAATAGCTGATCACATTAAGATGAAGGATAACATTTTCGTCGATAAACGTACACATATAGGCTGACGCGAAAATGGTTATTCTCATTTTCATGTTTGTTCTCGTGATGAAAGGAAAGTTTTATTATTCTTGTAATGAGTAAGCGGATGAAAATATCATTTCGAAAAAATGTCCATCTTCAGGTGTGGGCTGCCCATGTAGTGGAGATTCACCCTAATCGTCGTTAGTCGCTGATAACGCGTCGGTGAGCGATTTCTTGGGACTAGGTATAGAAACGAGCGCGATACTACGATGATAGCATAGTTATACGAGGAAAGCGTGATTCATAATAGTTCGAGAATCAGGTTTAATGGGTTCCGATGAATGAGGCGCGGAGCGATAGTTCTCGGATACTTCTCGCTACTGCTCCCACTCCGCGGGGATCGGAACGATCGAGTATCTGCAACGCGAGCGGATCGGTGTCGCGGAGCGGTGGTGCCCTTCTTTATGCGGCTGACGCGACTGATTTCACGTTGAATCATTCGTTTGAGAATTCTCGACGGATGACGAATTTCCATCAAGGTTGATTCCCGACACACGAATGACTCGGCGGCGTTGGCGGGATGGAGAGACTCGATGCCGGTTGCGGAGCGACGATAACGAAATACAGCGTGGAAATAGGGAACGCGCTGGAGTTACTGGTACTAATTCGAAATCGTTGACATTAATGAACGACGAACCGTTGGAACGACCGCTGTTCTGGTTGGCGCCACGGAAAGTGTCGCCGCGTACTACTCGCGCAGTCGTTGTACGGAGGTAGCCAACTTGGCGAGTTCTGCACTTCGTCAGCCACTGCAAACGATCCGGAATAGCGCTGCGAACGAATGCGGCGACGATTTTACTCGAAAATTCGGGAGCGGAGAAGCTATCTCCTGATAGTCGTAGACGAGTCGATCGCTGGATCGCATCGCGTTTGTTGGGAAGAACGACGGCGAACAACACCAGTCGAAGGACGATCTTGGCTACTCGGGCTCCTTGGGATGATTTTCTCGCGGATGCGGTGGCCAAACGGGGAATCGAGGAAATAGTAGTAGCGGGCAGGCGATTTCGGTCGAGATGACGTCTAGGAAGCCAGCGTTGGGTTCGGAGCATGGAAGCACAAGGTTCCAGATCGTCCCTAAAGTAAACATTTCACGTTTCGTTCACGTTTCTCGTACGCACAACGAATGAAAAAAAGGGAATCGAACTGGTATACTGATAAGAATAATGATAAATACAACCGGCAGCACGAGGATCTGAAACTTTGGGCTACCTTCCTTAATGGTGTTCCGGGAAATGTTGGGGAACATCGGAAGTTTGGTGCGCGACGTGCGCGTTCAACTTTCCGTAGATTCTTCCTGCGCGCGTTGCGGTGAAAGCGAGGACGCAGGACACGTTGGTTCTGTTTATGCGTTCTGTTTGTATTATAATTGGAATGAGTGTAACGAGATCAAGGTAATTAAAATAATTGCTACAGCAACGAAGGCAATCATTTGTAAAAATTAGTAACGTTCGTCGAGTTTGCCGCGAGATGAAGGGAGCAACTGTTTCGATGGATTGATTTCAGATCAGCGGAACGTAGATCCGCGATACGGAAACGACGAGCGTTTCACGAATGGCATCCCACCGCTGACACCAGATCCGTGACACTCGCGATGTTCTCGCGGATGCGGCGACGAAGCGACGAAACGGGGACACGGGACACGTCGGTTCTGAAAGCAGACGATTAAACGGTCTCGATAAGGTCGAATGTTTACGCGCTCGTGATGCGCCGTCGGAATGAAATGTAATTGTGAAAGCGAACGAAAGACCTGCCGTCGACTTCGCTGACCGGAGCGCGCGGTACCTGTTACGTCCCCGACGACGAGGAGCGCCGAACATATTCGCGAGAATGACCCTGCCGCGGCCGGTGGTGGCCCGAGCTGCGCTTTATCGGTGCATTAACCGAGCGATACTCTTCCATGTTTGCCGAACGTCTACTTGGCAGCGATCGCTACTTCTGTCAGGCGACTGCGAATCGTCGCGGTAGCCGGATCGACGATCGATGCGCGAGCGCTCGGTATGATCGCTTCCATTAACGATCCCCTCGATCTTCCTCTTCTCCTCCTTCGCCCCCCTCGCGGAGTCTCCTCCGCGAAGAATACCGCGCGGAACGACTCGACTTCACCGAATCTCATCAAGCTCCCTCCCGTCGCGCGTGATATCACCGGACACGGCGACGTTCGAGTGGATTTCGAAGAATCGCACGACTTCATTTTCGCCGAACTTCGCCGAGTCCGATCACGTTTCGCGAGTTGCGCAGCTGCGTTTGTTTCCCCGCATCTGCAGTTGTTCATCCTCGGTTCTCGACCGTTTCCCCTCACGCCCGTGACCAGATAATCAGAAATATCGAAACGCGAGAGCTTCGACATTCGTGCTTTCGCGTAGCGTCCATGCGGCGCTCGGACACGCGATACTATGATAACGATCGATTACGATAGCGCGATTCTACGAGCATCAAGTTCCTATCCCCAATCATCCAATCATGGAATATCTGGAACAAGATGACGAATTCATTTTGCCGCGTAGGACATCCAACGCCACGTAGCCAACAGCACGCATCCAAAAATCACTCGAAAATCACGTGAACCGGTATCTTGCCGAAAGCTGGAAAAATGTATAGTCCCCATAAACCGAAAGGAACACATCAAAGATACATCGCGAGTAGAAAATCAAATATCCAGAGTTCATCCGCGTCCCATTCGTCTTTCTCACCTGCCCCGGTATATACGCGAGGCACGGTCTGACGATGATTATCGATAAGAGGAGTTGAATGGTACGGAAATCGTAAAATTGCACCTATGCACAATCGCAATTTAGCTGTTATACGCCTTCGCGATGAATCTAGTATGGTAATATGCAGCTCGCCGATATTACGTGCTCTTTGATAAACGATATTCTTGACACCGTGCATTTAGTGCGAAACAACGGCGCTGTTTGCCTCGACTAAACGTACATCGTCAACAATATCGCGATATCGCTTCTTTCTATCATTGCTCTGTCATCCGAGTTGATCACCGCGTTATCAATCTCCACCTTCGTGTCAAAAAAATCAACGTGGAACGAAAAACACGCGTAGGAAAATTCGTCGTGTCCCGCAGTTCCCGCGGCTGTCGGATGGCGTACGCATGATAATTCGTAATATTGTCAATTCCCAAGATTCGAGTGCTTTAAAAAATGATGCGCTGTAACGCGGGAACGAAGCGCTGGCTGGGACGACGAGGGTTTGGGTGGCGCGTTCCCCCATGAAGCCGGGAGCCAGCGTATCCGGTCTGTTGTTTTGATGAATAAATAAAGCGACAGCGATGCGGAAACAGCGTTCTACACCCGTATTATTATCGGTGCTAAACAAAATTACAAGCGGTATAATCGTATGCGATACGACGATGCGTGCGTCACGTTTCACGAATTTGTCGCTCCTGCACGCATCCGAAAATGAGAATGGCGAGTTTTTTCGGGAGTAGCTGCGGAATACCGGCTCGCCTGTGATTGTAGTAATGCTTCTGGCATTACGCGAACGAGCGAGTACATTTTTATACGACGCGCCGTTGTCGTCGTCGATGGGGCAAACATTTGTGGTCAGCGTCGGATCACGGAGGAACAAAGGTGGCGCAGGATTTTGATATTCGCCGAGTGAAATCATTTTTTACGCGATACGCGCTCGTTTTAAAGACAAGCTACTGTTTTGCATTCCAAGTAGTTTGCGTAATCTACTTATCGCGTTGCGCGAGTCCGACGTGTCGTAATTGCAAATAATTGTAAATAAATGCGAAATGAGACGTACGCGGCGTACATCTATGCCAGGTTAACGATCGGACGTTCGATCGATGACCGAGATACTTCGCATCTACCGACGAAATAACTCGCGTTTCCATCCGTAACGAACCGAGCGTTCGTTGTTTATCCACATTTCCCGTAATTGGCTATTTGGGTTGGTTGGATCGACGCTCTACGTACAACGTACGCGTTTACGCGACGCGAGTCGATATACCTAGCCGAGGAAATTCATTCAAGACTATAGTTTCTCTCTCTCTCCCCTCCCGCGGCAGCCCGCTTTGAATGGAGTGCCCGCCGGGTACGCTACGCTCCCACAATCCACATACCTGTAACACCCGGGCATTCCGTGTGCGACTTTATCAAAGAAAAGGCGAACACAGTTTTCGAACCCGCCGATTAACGTGCCTCTTCGCTTTTTTTTTTGCCCTACCGAGTCGCAAAGAATACAGGAATTTTTGGCGAGGATAAATTCCAAAACGTGCGAGTCGCTTGGACCAGTTTTCCCTCATCTCGCTAACGCTACCTGATGACTAGATAGCGATAGGCGAAGACCATTCGTGTGCCAATTTTTTCGCTTCCTTTTTTTAATCGCAAAATTAACGGTTAGGGCAATTTTTATAAATTTTTGGTGTAGAAAATTTAAAAACGAAGTTGTCATCCCTGACGACATTTTTCGCCTCACGACGGACGCATAAATCCGTTGGATCGATTTTTCGTTGCGCGCGCGAAGTGGAATTAAATTTCCACGCTAAACATTTACGAGGAAATTTAACACGTGTGACAGAAATTCGCTTTTCGATGGTTTTCCTCCTTTTTTCACGTACGTGGTAATGGAAAAGCGCGTATTCGGCGCGATGGGAGGGAGACACGTTTGGAAATTTCGCTATTTTCAAACCGCTGTACGTTTCGCGAGGTGGAAGGCGTCACGAGATAAGAATGTTTTTGAATGGATATCGAAGGAAAAAAAGCGACGCTCGCGTTGTTAAATTCTCGCGCACGAGCGTGTAGTATCGCGAGGTAGTAGCGTAATCGGGCAGCGTCGCGACGTCGGTCGGTGCTGCCACGACGCTTCGCGGTCGTACGGTGCAATCAGCGCGCGTCCTACTGCGACGCGTCGATGTGACGACGCCGCGGTGGTGCGTTGGTAGACGGTGCGCGCGCGAGTGTCGGAGCGCCACCGAGGTGTGCGTCGCGTATCAGCTACGGTCCGCGCGCGTGTGTGGGGTCGCGTCGTCGTCGTCGTCGCGTCGTCGTCGCGGTGGGTTCGTTCGGAGTCGTTTCGTCGATGTTCGGCGAGACTCGGGTCTGGCCGGTGTTCGTAATGGCAAGCGATCGTCAGTTGCTCTTCGGCTTTCGCGCGGAAGAGTTTGTACGCTCCGACGCGTGTCCTCGCCGTTTTTCGGAGTGCCAATATCACGGAGTTCGTCTCTCTCCCGTTCGCGAACAGTGACGAATGATGTGAAAAGTGTGTATATCCGGATCGGCGGCGCAACTGCATAGATACCTACGAAATTGGAAATTCTCCCGCCCCGTCCCCCCGACGTTTCCGAAACAACGAAGCATCGTCGACTCGCGCGAAGGACGACGACGACGCTCCGTGCGCGAGATACATCTATTTTGCCTCGTATAACGCGCGACGAGCGTGGAAACTGGAGGAAACCCACCCGTATTATTCGAATCGTCGCCGCCAGTCATCGATACCCATTCACGTATGATGGATACTGGCGTGAGCGTGTCGTCGTTGAAACACCGGTGCAAACTGACGGATCGTATCGGCGAGTCGCTGAAAAATCTCCTCTGATCGAAGGCTTACCCTTCGCCCGCGAGACTCGTCTCCGCACGTTGATATATATGAAAGAGGATCGTCGACGCTTCCGCGAAGAGTACGCGTGTCCGACCGGCATATACGTCAGCGGCAACTCGACCGTCGTCGACGATACGCAGAGCCCGGAGGAGGACAGGGATCGCGGCGACAGGATAGACCGACGACGCGCACAGAGCGGGAGGGAAACAACACTGGTGCGCGCGTGTGACGACCGTGTGAAGTGATATTCGTATATGTACACCGCGCGCGTGTAGCCGCGGCGGAGGAGGAGGGGAGGAGGCAAGAGGAAGGAGGGAAAAATCGAGTTGATTGAAATTTATGTGAGGTTTTGTGAGATACATTGAATGGTGTGTTTAATCGTCGTCGGCGTGATTTGTTGATACGAATCGTTTATTCTTGTGATTTCCTTCGTCGATTACCCTCGACAAACGCGGCCACGTGTTTTCTATCTCCGATCGCGTTTCGTAGTTCAGTGATTACAGTTCGACGTGCAATACAGTTCTCCCCTTATCTTTCGCGCACCGCGCTCTCCTTCGTTTATCGTGAGATACCACGTGATTTTCGCAAAGGTCGTACCAAAGTTTCAGTACAATTCGCTCCAATAATCATGGATATCCTACCGAGCGGGAACATATTCAGGGAGTTGCAGGACATCCACGATACCGGATTTTTCTCCGCGCAACCATCGCTCGAGGATCATTGGCAACAGGTAAGGAGGCATGCACGCGTACCTACCTACACGCTCGCGCGCGTGCACGCGTCTCATTTCCACGAACGCGTTCATTCCAAACGTAGCTCACCAACGACCTTGAAAGACCGCGATGCGTTTTCCGCCCATCGTCAGGAACATTCCGCTCCGTAGCTCGTCAGCCTTTCGGACCCCGATGATTTCACTTCCGGTTTAAAAAACATTTTCTTCAGTACCGCACGTTAGGAACTATGAAAAACACTTCCTTTCACGTGCCTAGTTTAATCGCATCCTAGTAACTTTTTTTTAATTTTATTGTATTTTGTGCTATTCGAGATACGTATCAAGAACTTTTTCATCAACTCAATGCGAAATACAAGTGTTCCCAATTTTTCCATGTCACCTACTTTCCATATTTCTCAAAACTTCTCTCTTCTCTTTTTCTCAACTTCAAATAGAAAATGTTTGACCAAACTTGAATTTCGCCTCCAGGTTGATTGATTCTCGAGGCATGAAAAAAAACTGACAAAAGTTACTAGAATACGATTAAAATTGGCACGTGGATAGAACTGTTTCCCATATTTCAAATTGCGTGTCGTACCGAACGTAAGTACTCGCTCGACTGTTGCGTCTTGAAATCATCTAGTATCGGGCTCGACGATTGAGTATACGGATGTTGCGCGGTGAACTTTTCACTGTTGCCCATCAAGATCCAGCGTCACGCGCGACATCGCGGAGTATTTGACTCCTGCGCTTTCGACTTGGCACACGGATGCGTACGAAGCTTTACGCTCAACGCTCCACACGGAGACGTGGCATCGAGTCGAAATCGTTTGCAAACACGGAAATAATTATTGTCGTGCCGTAAAAATTGCTTTTCCGCATCGAGATTCAACAGCGTTGGGGAATATGCTCGTTGCGCTGAATATTGCTTCGACCTTTCGCGTCGGGGCGAATCTACGGCTTTTCCGCTCCGAAATCCAATATCGAATTCTCGAAATCGGCGTCACGATTTACCAATGACGTGGAATCGAACAAACGAGCGCCGCGTTCGATTTTTTTGCCCGCACGTGCTGTCTGAATATTATTCGTACTTGCAATTAACAGTTGACCATCGCAACGATCGTTACAGTCGGTATATGCCGGGTATATCGTAGGAGGAACAACTTTGAAGCTTAGCAAATGCAAGAAAAGAATGCGTTAATTTTTGGAAATCTTCCCAAAAAAATATTCCAATTATTGTTTGCGACTGATCCGTTCGCCAATTTCGTTCCATGTACTCCAAAAACATGCTATAAATATTTGCGAGTGAGTCGAATTTCGTAGATTGCTTGTACGCGCGTATCAAACATTCCGCTATCGTCGTATCAGCGTCGATCCTTTCGCCGCGAATATCTTGATTAGCTCGCGGAGAATTAACGTATCTTGCAACGTAGACTCGTAATCTAAAAACGTAATACTACGACTGATATTTTTTGCACCCATAATCCAACAAACCGCGATAAGTCATTGTCCTAGCGTAAAATTTCGAAACACGGAGCGAGCAAATTATTTGTTTTTAACGCGCCTTTTTTTTTTGTCAACGCTCCAGTTAGCTATCGGAAAACACGTTTCGTCGTGCGCGAGACGTGACAATCGCTCGCAAAATATTCCCGTTGGATCACGTGGTCCGAAATGATAACGTTTCGCGACGCGTTGTAAACTTGGCGGATCCACTTGATTGCGTCGAGTAAAAACTGAGCTCGAAAATCGATTTACGACACCGTATCTGCGATGGGCTTATAAAATGCGAAAATGCCGCCAAGTATCCAATTATTCTCGCTCTTCCGTTCGAATCGCTCCAACACCCCCGACCCCGCGAGCAAAACGGGCCAATATGGAAAAAAACCGTGGCAAATGAGTCGTATGTAAAACGTATATCGCTCCAAGACGTTCCAGTTTCCTATCTGCCCATACTAATATGTTTAATCTCTCCGCATTACGCGCGCAATCGGTCAAGATAAACTTGAATAATGCTCGGTGTGTGTTCTCCGCCGCTACCAGCCAAAGAACTGGATATCGGAGACACGCGTACACGGCTAGGATCTTCATCCGATTTCTCGAAATTTCCAAAGGATCAACGCCATCGCGAACGTAGGGCGATTCCCTAGTCGTCAAATCTGTGTACATATCTACGCGTTTGGATCTTGGAACGTTTCGTGTCGTGGAAACACGTAATCGTAGCTCGGTTGTAAGCAGCTGACACATTGCATTAGAATGTTCATTGGCTCTATTACCGTAATTGCAACGGCAACACTTTACTTCGGAGACACGGTACATTCCGTATATATTTTCACATTTCCTTCGTCGCCGGGGAAAAGTTCCACCAGTGGAATCGAAACACTAGTGCACGGCGTACCCCGTTAAATAGGTACACGCTCAACCGCAGCGGAACGCCAGATGGGTCAAATACTTCCGAGAAAGTGAACTCATTTTGATTGATCACCGACCAGCGCATCGCTGCGTTCATTTTTTAACAGGGGTCGCGATTGCCGCAATTCGGGTACAGTTTTCCCAGTATCGGAGGAGCACTTTACAAACGTAGACTTCGTCTGATCGATGGATCGCACGCGAGAAACAGACTCGCGACAGTGTCGGTCAGAAAAAGTGTGTTTAGATATAAGACAGTGCCTAAATACATTCTCGTTATTCGTCCCGATACGGTTGAATTAGTGGAATTCATTCGAATAGTTAAATAAAAAATATGTATTCAGATACGGTATCTCGCGCGGTACGTTGCGCTACGCTATCCGATGATATATATTGGATGCAGAGTCGCGTTTTTGTCGGTCTCAATCCTACAGTTCTACGAGCCCACGTTCCGTAAAAGTATCCAGTCGATTGGAACAAACGTGAAATCTTCCGGAACTGACAGAAAATGCGAGAAATGCAATATTTTACGACCTTGAATATTATTCGCATAGGTACGTCTAAAATTATCCATCTCACGGAATAAACTACGTAGGGATAAATTGATGGGATAGTGCGCGTGAGCACTGCTTGCCAAAGTTGAGCGGCAGCATCTCGATCGTTCGACTCTTATTTCCTGCATCTTTTGCCGAATCTTCCCTGTCGGTTTTTGCCACGTACCCATCGTTTTCGAAATGAATTCACGCATACGTGAATACACGCATCACGCAGCATTACGCGTTAGGCCTCTATCCAGCTGACGAAGTTCCTATCGCACAGTAGAACCCTACATCGATGAACCTCGATGAACCTTGCACCGGAAAAGGATCGTTCGGTGTACATCTGTAACATGCGCTCGCATCCAACCATGTGATCACCTACTTGCGTCGAATAATGATCGCTTACCGCTCGCTTACGCTAATTGCGACAGATTTTCACAGAGATGTTATCAAACGAGTATCAATTAGCTTTCTTCGCGAGAATCACGTGTATAATCGTTGAAGTTGGCTGTGTTATTTTTTTCACTTGCATTCATCGCGATAAGGCTGACCCAAAGCTCGAGTCCGTACCGCAGCAGCTTCTTCCAGATATCATTCACGTTCAATGACCGTTGGCAATAAACTTAAAAAAAACGGTTTCAACGCAACTCGGCGAGCACCAACAAACGAGTTCTGTTTTTTGGCAAAAATCTGGATTACAACGGTGATTCTAGCAGCATTGGATTGTGTTTCGTCGCTGTACCTCTCGGTACCTCTCCGTCTTCCGCGTATCGTTGCTTCGCGAGTAATTCTTTTGTTTCCTTTCGGAACACTCGAGTAACGGAATTAGATACATAATGGGTCGCTATCCTTGCGCAAGAACTCCAAGTGCGATCCGGCGTAGGTGCGATACTAGGTATGCGCGTGTTCGAAGGAAGTTCGTATCGTTAATAACCTTTGTCGACCCAACCTCCTTCTCGCCGTTGTTATTGTTACGTACAAAGAGTACTACTTTTTATTGTTCGCCTCTCGTGCCGTTGTACGTAGCCTAGTGTCGCGCTCGTCGGCGTGACAGTGTGGGTGGGAGCGGATCGAGACTAGTTACCTACATAACATAAAAAGGTCGCCGCTGGTAACCTAGTCGCTAGTCCTCGGCTCGCATTCGACGTTTCTCTTTCTCTTTCTTTTTTCATTCCCGATCGTATTGCAAAAACAATCCGTGTCGCGCCGATAATGCTGCCTCTTATCGCACGGTAACCTGACGTGTATATCGGCCGCGCGCGTACAGGTCAGCCAGAACGGACGAAGTATAAAGCATTCGTCGAGTTTTTATCTGGTTCGTACGAATGGAAACGCGAACCGAAAAGTTGAAGGGGACACGGAAAATAGGGGGAACGAAACAGGGACGATGTAATTGATGGGAAACGAGCAGGAGAAAAGATGATGCTCCTAGGAGAGGCGTCGTTGAGACGAGCTATTGGGAAATCATTTTTTATAATTTTTTTTTAATAACAAGCTTTATGACCTTGAAAAGTTATTCAGCATTGCAGCAATATTGTTACGCACAATATTTGACGGGTTTTGCGTGCATGGGTGTTCTTTATAGTGTACGTTGCTCATGTTGCTGAATTGCAATTAACGAAAGAGTGATACAAGCTTCTGCAGATCAGCGGATTTGTATTGATAAGTAGTATGATAATATTGTTGGGAGTGATTACGTTCTGTTCTTTGAGTTCTTCGTTAGTTTAATGGTTGGCTGTCACACAACGGGCATTTCCAACGTTGGGAAAGAACGAATGTGGGAAAAATAAACCAAGGATGAGGAAAAAAGCTGGGTCGAGGGAGAAAATGTATCGAGGTCGTTGAAAACTAGATTATCGCGATACTTTGTTTCCAAGAATTTGAGACGCAGAAACGAGAAGTGGCAAAAATTGAAAATAAGTTCGAGGATAATTAAAATGTGAAAAAAACAGAAAAGATGCAAAAACGAGAATGAATGTAGAAAAATGAGGAGAATATGACTAACGAGCGATGCGAAAAACAAATGTAGCATCGAATACCATTCAACGAGCGAAATTAAATGTGAAACGAGGCATAAAATTGAAAATGTGAGAAAGGAAGAACGGAACGTTGTAAAAGTTGAGTCTCCGAAGAATGAAATGAGTTGAAAAATGACGAAATAGGATATTCCACGGGAATTCGAATACAATTTAAAAATACATTCGTGGAATCCGCAACGATAATAGAATATTCGTTGTCCGTTGATGCGCGGATGTGAAAGGGTTCCAATATTTCGAGATAGATTTATTTTCGTTGGCAAATTTAGGGTAAATCGGCTCGATTTTCCACACTCCGTGAGAAGGGATTCTTGCGCTTGATCTATGTCCTAGTAAACTACCTGTAAACTAATCCTAGTCCGCGATTTGCGTGAGAAAAAAGTGTACGGAGAAATCGCGAGGAAATGTGAGATAACACGTGGTCCCATTCATCGCGCGTGCGATAACAATTTGTAAATAATCGCGAAGCTAGTGTAAACACGTGGTAATAATTTCCTTGAAAAATCATCCCTGAACCGAGCCTCGGCGCTGCACCGTTGCAGCATACCGAGTATGTTTACTTACGATGGCCGTGTTGTAAAAGCAGGCTTCGACCTCCGCCGTGGCCGCAGCTTCCGTCGTTTACCTCTTCTGTATTTTTCCCTACTCGGCGATCTCCGGCTCTTATCTCTCTCTCGTTCCCGTCCCGGCGCGTTCTCCGTCCCTCTTTCCGCGTGGCTTTCCTCCGCCAGCGCCAGAGTCAATTTTTTCTCGCCGGACGATACGTCGTGCTCGTACGTAGTGTATAGGTCACGTTTGTGGCTCGCGTAGTATGTTATATCCGTGCGATGCACGTAACAGTCCCGCGTGTTTTGAGCGAAAGTCTTGTCCCTACACTATGCACGCCGCGCACACTAGGGCACACCGTGCGCACACTAGGCACACCGCGCGCACACTAGGCACACGGCGCGCACACTAGGCACACCGCGCGCACACTACGCACACCGCGCGCACACTAGGCACACCGCGCGCACACTACGCACGCGACGCGCGACGACTCGCGGTACCACCGCCACTCACGATTATTAATAGTAGGCTCTAGAGCAGCGACCGAATAGTAGAGCGTCTGCTGTGTGTAGTAGCGTGCGTCCAGAGTTCGATGCAGAGAGCCCGGGAGCGGAGTGAAACGTCCCGTGGCCATGGCCATGGCCCACAGAGACCGGCTGTCAATCTCTCCGCAACGTCTCTCCTGTGTTTTTTTTTCGTTGTTTTTTTCTTTTCCTTTTTCTTTCAACGTTTACGTTACATTTGTTTATTTATACACCGCTTATCTCATTGTCAGTCTCGTCGCTGTACGCGCATCCATACATCGACGGGTGTTCACTTCCGACTCTTCGCTCCCGGCAAGGAAAAAATGGCATGACCAATCACTGAGTACCTGCGTAAATGAGGTGTAAGATCGTGTGACCGAAAAATCATCAGTTCCAGTCTAAAAGTAGTCTATTAATGATGACGACAGCAGTGAAACGTTTGATTGCAATTTGCCGCGATAACGTTACGAGTAACTTGCTGCTATTTGTGAAGAAAATAATAAATATCGTAGCGTATCGTTGTATGTTTATGCTATTCTTGGATTGTTGGTAATAATTACGAGCGGATAGCCGCTGACGATGAATGAATCGTGACGATGATTAATCTTACGTATGCGCGACGGTACGAAACGCTGAATGAACGTGTTGTAAGAAATTGTTATTGATATTGCGGATCGCGTTGTTATTGCCGCCTCGTCTCCTTTATTCTTGTTCGTCGCGACGATTCGAGAAATCACACTTTCGCGACCTTCGATCACGTACATTTATCTATACCTGTCCGATCGTCGACTCACATCGCGGCGACCATTACGGCTCGCTCGTTCCATGAAATCGACAAGGACAAGTTTTCGATATCGGTAAATCGTTACGCGCCGAGGGAAAATAGAATGCCTCTCCTCTTCTTCCCTGTCTCGTCGCGTGTATTTTCTCAAAAGTGCCGACTCACTCGGCATTGGTCACGGCTACTCGCGACGAGCGATCGGATCGGTGCGTAGATCAATTCCCCGAAGAGTTTGATGCAGCCGGAATTGACCGAGTCGAAATTCGGGGAAAAACCGATGATTCCGTATAATTTTTTTCCTCATATTTTTCTTACCCGCGTTCGCAAAATAAGCGGCGAACGCGTCGATTGTCACCAGGAAACTAAGAGATATTTGCAATATTATCGAAAAAACGAGGATGCGATGTCGCGGACGTAGATACTCGATGGACGCTGCATCCGTCGTTATCCTGACTCATGGCCACGGCCGCGAGACTCACCGTTTCCGGCACGTGAATTCGTTCAATTAAATGCACAGCGTATAAATATATATCATTATCAACAACAAAGCTGCGGCAGCGGCGGCATTCTCTTATCGTTATGTATCCATCCTCTAGGTACTTATCGACGCTTCCTGATAACATATTTCTCGAGTTCGTAGTGACAGAGAGAGCGAGAGCGCAGGGGGCATTCCGTTTTGAATTATCATTATTTTTATTATTATTTCACTGCCATGCGATGATACACGTATTTGTACTCTCTTTCGTCGTGTAGAAGAGCATTGGTTGAAAAAAAATATTTTTTTTAAAGGCACGCATGCGATCTCATATCGGATAGTGAAGCAAATCTGTGAGAAGTCGATTCGATAAGATTGGTGAAAGTTCTTGAAACGATGGCGAATGCGAGGAAAACAATATGGATAGATAGTATTGATGAATGTGCGTTAAAACGATTGGAGCCACGAAGGCGGCTGTAAAAACTAACGATTCTGCGTGGAACGCTCCGTATAATTTCTATCACTAGACGTTTCCGTTGATTTGATAAGCGTCGGATTCGAGTTCGAAGGTAATGAAAATTGTGAGCCTGGTTTCCGTGACAAACCGAGGGAGAAATGGAGTACGATTGGGAATTTTCGAGATTACGTCGACCTTCGGGAACTCGAAGCTTCTGACAGAAAAGTTACGATCACGTAAACAAGTACGAGGAATGTTTATTCGCTCTCTCTAGTTTGTATCTGTAGATAAGAATCGGCATTATCAAACTGGTTACGTAGTTTTTTTTTTTTAACTTTCTTATTTTTATTCCCCTGTTTCCACGATCTTGTCACGTTCACGCCCTCGGCCGCTTTATGCGATACTTCCGGTGTGTTTTCTTGAGAATTCTATTGAAAAAGAAACGGTGCGTCACTGTTTTGCTCGGGGAAAATATAGCCTCGACGGAATATCGTTCGGGGGGAGAAAAAGCGGGACCTCGCGGCGAATGAATAGTCGAATTAATATCGTTTTTATCAGCGCGTAATCTGTTAGCCAACCGCGAGTCGAGGCAACGGGCATTATATTCGTCAAGAGTCATCGATCTGTGCGAACTGAGAAGATATACGACCCGATACGATCGATAGACTCGATATTCGCGTCGATTATACAGATCGTTCGCGGATAATTGCGCATCTGTTGCCACTATCGCGTTCTGCTGGTGATTTTCATCGAAAAAGTTTCCATAAACTTTTTACGCTACTGCAATATTAGCCGAGATATCGCGGATCGCGCGCGCCGTGACGTCACGAGCGCCAACCGCGATCGCTCGTATCTCCGTTAGTAAAGCTCGCACGAAAAAAGTACCCGGAGCGTTTTCGACTTGGAATTTGCCGGCGAAGACGTTGGTAGCGAGTGATCAAAATTTCATCCTCGACACCCGGTATACCGTGCGAATTTCGCTCTCCCGTATCTAATTCCTGATAATTAATCATACCACTCGAACAACGCTTCGTTATTTACGTTCCCGACGAACTTTTTAGCTCCCGGCCCGTGTTCAAAGTCACGGTGAGACTCCGCAGCGTGATCCCCGTTTATTTACAAGCCACGTAACTCGTATTCTTAGATCAAACGTGACGTTGAATTAAATTCGACTCGACTTTTCCACCAGTTTCAAAGCCGGCCACCGAAACTCTACGATCTAAGAAACTCTCCCATGTTTTTTCACAGCTGCCGTGTAAAACTCCGTTTCCTCTTCCACTCCACGACTCGTTTCTCCGTGCCCTCGCAGTTTCCCTCCGCACCGAATTCCTCGCGCTCTATTCGTCGATTCGTAATTTTTCCACGATTTCAAATAACAACGAAATATTCTTAGACCCTTCGCGACTCCGCCACTCTCGCGGTACCCGTGATTTGCGCGCAGCGTCAAATTTTTATCGACCACCAACGCACCTGACTTGTTACGAAATATTCCGAGCTGGTTCTAGTTGAAAATCGTGTCGTTACATAAACTGTCTCCGATACCGATGTACCGCGCGTCGGTTCGGATCTCGCGCTTTCGGTGTACGCGTCTGCTTGATCCCGGCTTGTCAACGAGTGATAAAGTTAATTTACACCACTTCGCACCGCCGTACGAAGGCCGCGTGCAACCGTCGCCACGTTCCTTCCAAATTTCACTGCCCACCCGAAATCAGCTCGCGCGCAGATGGAAAAAAAATGGAGACGCGGCTCCGCGCAACAGCCGATATATCGACTAATTTCGAGCAATTTCGACGGTCGAATGGATTCAATTAAATCGAGTCGCCGGATTACTCCGATTACCGCGGGATGGTAGGTGGTTTCGGGGTGGCAGACGTCGTGGGGCTAGAGGAGACTTGGCTTTCGCAAAGTGTGCGTTCACGTTCGTACAACTGGGGGGGGAGGGGGGCGGCTCAACGTTCGGAAAGAGTAGGCAGCACCTACATCATATCGATTTATCGACGTTGGCAACTCGAGTTTTGCCAGAGGCGGTGTAATAAGGTCTAAAAATACGTATACTACACGCGTCTTGCCCCCGATATGTATAACTAACGAAGCTTACGGTTCAGCCGAGCTGCCGACTTAACTATCGGTGGTGTTTCGGTACTTCGGACCTCTATCAAGCTAGGAACACCACATGATCGAATCGAATTCTGCGATATCTGAGAATTAAGTGCTAATTAGATGCTAATTAAATGCTCTATTGCCGAATTATATGCTCTTCATCTTTTGAAAAATACCCGTGGTGTTGCTAGCTTGAGATCATGCTAGAAACACGACAGCCGAAAATCGATGAAAGAGAACCGATTTTCAAAAACTGTTTGCACAGGTATTAGGTGATAATTAGATGCTCGACGAAAAACAGTCGACCGAATTAGGTACTCCACCCTTTCGATTTTTTCCCAATTTTTAGAGTTTTTCTGTGGAGGTTCCAGCGTGACTTGGATCCATTGGGCATGGTCCCGATGCTGTCCGACGACCAGAATACATCGAGAATCGCAAAAACATCAATTTTGCATGATTTTGCGATGGGTCTTCCTCGTGTTTTCCTCGGATTTCTCGACATCCAGCGGACATAGATATAAGATCAGGTACTGTTTGGGATCCGCAAGGGTCGACTTGGATCCATTGGGCATGGTCCCGATGCTGTCCGACGACCACAATACATCGAGAATCGCAAAAACATCAATTTTGCATGATTTTGCGATGGGTCTTCCTCGTGTTTTCCTCGGATTTCTCGTCATCCAGCGGACATAGATATAAGATCAGGTACTGTTTGGGATCCGCAAGGGTCGACTTGGATCCATTGGGCATGGTCCCGATGCTGTCCGACGACCAGAATACATCGAGAATCGCAAAAACATCAATTTTGCATGATTTTGCGATGGGTCTTCCTCGTGTTTTCCTCGGATTTCTCGACATCCAGCGGACATAGATATAAGATCAGGTACTGTTTGGGATCCGCAAGGGTCGACTTGGATCCATTGGGCATGGTCCCGATGCTGTCCGGCGACCAGAATACATCGAGAATCGCAAAAACATCAATTTTGCATGATTTTGCGATGGGTCTTCCTCGTGTTTTCCTCGGATTTCTCGTCATCCAGCGGACATAGATATAAGATCAGGTACTGTTTGGGATCCGCAAGGGTCGACTTGAATCCATTGGGCATGGTCCCGATGCTGTCCGACGACCAGAATACATCGAGAATCGCAAAAACATCAATTTTGCATGATTTTGCGATGGGTCTTCCTCGTGTTTTCCTCGGATTTCTCGTCATCCAGCGGACATAGATATAAGATCAGGTACTGTTTGGGATCCGCAAGGGTCGACTTGAATCCATTGGGCATGGTCCCGATGCTGTCCGACGACCAGAATACATCGAGAATCGCAAAAACATCAATTTTGCATGATTTTGCGATGGGTCTTCCTCGTGTTTTCCTCGGATTTCTCGACATCCAGCGGACATAGATATAAGATCAGGTACTGTTTGGGATCCGCAAGGGTCGACTTGGATCCATTGGGCATGGTCCCGATGCTGTCCGGCGACCAGAATACATCGAGAATCGCAAAAACATCAATTTTGCATGATTTTGCGATGGGTCTTCCTCGTGTTTTCCTCGGATTTCTCGTCATCCAGCGGACATAGATATAAGATCAGGTACTGTTTGGGATCCGCAAGGGTCGACTTGAATCCATTGGGCATGGTCCCGATGCTGTCCGACGACCAGAATACATCGAGAATCGCAAAAACATCAATTTTGCATGATTTTGCGATGGGTCTTCCTCGTGTTTTCCTCGGATTTCTCGACATCCAGCGGACATAGATATAAGATCAGGTACTGTTTCGGATCCGCAAGGGTCGACTTGGATCCATTGGGCATGGTCCCGATGCTGTCCGGCGACCAGAATACATCGAGAATCGCAAAAACATCAATTTTGCATGATTTTGCGATGGGTCTTCCTCGTGTTTTCCTCGGATTTCTCGACATCCAGCGGACATAGATATAAGATCAGGTACTGTTTGGGATCCGCAAGGGTCGACTTGGATCCATTGGGCATGGTCCCGATGCTGTCCGACGACCAGAATACATCGAGAATCGCAAAAACATCAATTTTGCATGATTTTGCGATGGGTCTTCCTCGTGTTTTCCTCGGATTTCTCGTCATCCAGCGGACATAGATATAAGATCAGGTACTGTTTGGGATCCGCAAGGGTCGACTTGAATCCATTGGGCATGGTCCCGATGCTGTCCGACGACCAGAATACATCGAGAATCGCAAAAACATCAATTTTGCATGATTTTGCGATGGGTCTTCCTCGTGTTTTCCTCGGATTTCTCGACATCCAGCGGACATAGATATAAGATCAGGTACTGTTTGGGATCCGCAAGGGTCGACTTGGATCCATTGGGCATGGTCCCGATGCTGTCCGACGACCACAATACATCGAGAATCGCAAAAACATCAATTTTGCATGATTTTGCGATGGGTCTTCCTCGTGTTTTCCTCGGATTTCTCGTCATCCAGCGGACATAGATATAAGATCAGGTACTGTTTGGGATCCGCAAGGGTCGACTTGGATCCATTGGGCATGGTCCCGATGCTGTCCGGCGACCAGAATACATCGAGAATCGCAAAAACATCAATTTTGCATGATTTTGCGATGGGTCTTCCTCGTGTTTTCCTCGGATTTCTCGTCATCCAGCGGACATAGATATAAGATCAGGTACTGTTTGGGATCCGCAAGGGTCGACTTGAATCCATTGGGCATGGTCCCGATGCTGTCCGACGACCAGAATACATCGAGAATCGCAAAAACATCAATTTTGCATGATTTTGCGATGGGTCTTCCTCGTGTTTTCCTCGGATTTCTCGTCATCCAGCGGACATAGATATAAGATCAGGTACTGTTTGGGATCCGCAAGGGTCGACTTGAATCCATTGGGCATGGTCCCGATGCTGTCCGACGACCAGAATACATCGAGAATCGCAAAAACATCAATTTTGCATGATTTTGCGATGGGTCTTCCTCGTGTTTTCCTCGGATTTCTCGACATCCAGCGGACATAGATATAAGATCAGGTACTGTTTGGGATCCGCAAGGGTCGACTTGGATCCATTGGGCATGGTCCCGATGCTGTCCGGCGACCAGAATACATCGAGAATCGCAAAAACATCAATTTTGCATGATTTTGCGATGGGTCTTCCTCGTGTTTTCCTCGGATTTCTCGTCATCCAGCGGACATAGATATAAGATCAGGTACTGTTTGGGATCCGCAAGGGTCGACTTGAATCCATTGGGCATGGTCCCGATGCTGTCCGACGACCAGAATACATCGAGAATCGCAAAAACATCAATTTTGCATGATTTTGCGATGGGTCTTCCTCGTGTTTTCCTCGGATTTCTCGACATCCAGCGGACATAGATATAAGATCAGGTACTGTTTCGGATCCGCAAGGGTCGACTTGGATCCATTGGGCATGGTCCCGATGCTGTCCGGCGACCAGAATACATCGAGAATCGCAAAAACATCAATTTTGCATGATTTTGCGATGGGTCTTCCTCGTGTTTTCCTCGGATTTCTCGACATCCAGCGGACATAGATATAAGATCAGGTACTGTTTGGGATCCGCAAGGGTCGACTTGGATCCATTGGGCATGGTCCCGATGCTGTCCGACGACCAGAATACATCGAGAATCGCAAAAACATCAATTTTGCATGATTTTGCGATGGGTCTTCCTCGTGTTTTCCTCGGATTTCTCGTCATCCAGCGGACATAGATATAAGATCAGGTACTGTTTGGGATCCGCAAGGGTCGACTTGGATCCATTGGGCATGGTCCCGATGCTGTCCGACGACCAGAATACATCGAGAATCGCAAAAACATCAATTTTGCATGATTTTGCGATGGGTCTTCCTCGTGTTTTCCGGATTTATCGGCATCCAGCGGACATAGAAAAAAAATCAAAGGGGTGGAGCACCTAATTGGGGCGATGGATTTTCGTGGAGCATCTAATTAGCACGTAATTCCTGCCCAAACAGTTTTTCGAAATTGGTCCTCCTTCGGTTGTGGTGTTTCTAGCATGACCTCAATCAAGCAACACCACGGGTATTTTTCAAAAGATGAAGAGCACTCAATTCGGCAATAGAGCATTTAATTAGCATCTAATTAGCACTTAATTCTCAGATATCGCAGAATTCGATTCGATCATGTGGTGTTTCTAGCTTGATAGAGGTGTACTTCGGATCGTTGGCACCGCCGAGATCCCGTCGCGCCAGAGAAATCTACGACTATTGCTTTCGATAAACCGTGATCTCGCATGAAAACGAAAGGGACACGTTGTCGTGGTTTTTGGGATTATCGCGATGAAATTTTTGCGCGGTCACGAATAGCGATCTCGCATGGTTGCCCGGATAACAATAGCCGCTCGTTCTTAGAATGCGTTTTTATCCGTTTCACGCGAATAACGGTGTTTATTCGACTGGTCGTGTACAAATATTTAAAGATTAGCGCAAAGAAAATGCAAGCTCTGTTTTGTTCGGTTAGAAGTACTTCTCGCGATCGCAGATGGACAGACGGCCGAGAAAAAGGAATTTTCTACGATCGCGAGTGGTTCTCGTCGGTTTTTGTTTTTTCGCAATTATCTCTGCTCCTATTGGACGGATTACGGTTTATATGTACCTACAGATCCGGCATGGTCCACTTGGACCGACTGGGCATACTTTCGATCCTTCACGGTCGATGGATCGCGCGAAATGCGGGAAAAACGCGAAATTGGTATGTTTCCATCGAGTTTCCTCGGTGTTTTCTTCCAGTTCTGGATGACTTTTGCAATTTCTAGCGCAAACTTGCCACGAATAAACTGTAACGATAATAGTTACGATTTATTAATAGTAATTGTTACAATTTATTTGTTAGTCCCGCAGTCGTTAGAGGCTATCGAATGTCTCGATAATACAGCAACGATCGTTGCTAACGGTAAAACACCATTTTAGTACTAGAAACCAAGGCTTCACAGCGTAGGAAGTGGTAACGCAACGACGACATTTCGTAACGTTAACATCACAACAGTAATGGTAATTCTGGTAACTCTGCGATCGCTAAATAAATACTACGCGCAGTATCAATGAAATCACGCGAGGCCTTTCACGAGTTACCGATCTGTTGCACGCTCAAAAACTACCAAGAGCGTCGTACAGTCACATTTCTATTCGCGTGGCGTGACGATATCAGTGAGTCATCGTAGCATCTGAGTCAATGAGATTTTTGTATTACGATGCGATAAAAGTGAACGGGAAAATTGATAGTCCGGTTCGACGATTCTAAGCGATAATGCGACAACGTCCCATCGCTAACATAACCTCTGGCACAGCATTGCAAATGGTGGCTTATTAATGTATTCGCGAGAGCAGACCGGAAAAAAATTCCTATCTCAAAAGTTTCTCCAAGGTATAAAAAACTCATTCTCCCCAGTGACCTACGTCTACGAGACGCTGAATCTTTTTTTTTGTTTTTACATACGAGTAGCATGTTTTCGTTTTCTCCGGTTAAAACTAAGACAAATTTGGTTTTTCCATCTTGATGCGCAAATTCTAGTAGGAAATTCATTTCTCTGGAAAAGAGCTATGAATTAGTTTTATCGTAATCCAAATGGGTAAACAGTTATCAGACTTCGAATACTCCCAACTGAGTCGATTCTAAGTAGGATAGTTACAAAGCAACTGTTTAATACATAGTCTATAATTTAACAAATTTATAATTCAATATTGGCAATCACTACAAAACCTTTCCAGAAAGCTACAAATTATTTTAGATTCATAGAAATCTGATAAACTATCTATTAATGTCAATCACTGCAAACCGCTGCTATCACTATCTTTCTCAGAATTTACATACCATTGAAAGCCTGATCACTTTTTGCCCATTAGGATTACGATGAAAACTGTTTCAGAGCTTTTTTTATGGAGAATTGAATTTCCTGTAGGAATATGTGCATTGAAATGCACTTTGCACGTGAAATGCAATTGAAACTTTCATTTCACACTATCACTGTTATTATAACAACGATTCTCGTTCATCCTCAACGGGAGTATCCATATCGAAAGCTTGACCCAAATCGCGAGTGATCTTCCTTGAATTTCGGGCAATTCCGACAGGCGAATCCTTCGTCGGACTTTTTTAGTAACAGCTAAAAATGGCCGGCTACGAATTGTGTTGGTTAGGATAGTGCAATTTTTTGGGAATAACCATCGTCGCATCCCCGTGCTTCGGTCATCGCCGCGCGCTGTGCGCCACGAGAGCAATTCATAGCTCTCCTGTCACCAGTAACAGGAGTACTCACGATTGGTCATTCGAAGCATAAATAACATCGCGCAACCCGGCGAGGTGGAATACAGATGAGAAATCGACAATCATCGACGTGTATCGATCCCCTCGTAATCGCGCTCGTGTTTGACCTTGAATTGGTACCTGTAGATTGTCAAAGCTCGCGATACGTAACGTGGAACTTGAAGTCGGTGATATTTCGGGACGACGTCCCGTTCGCGTTACCCTCGAGTCGGCTGTCTTCCCGAGTTTCCTCCGGCGTCCTCGAAATAATGTTCGACCGCTCCGCCGACGATGAAGTCGCGGAGAGCAAACATTGCCTGTGCCAGGAACGAGAAACGCCTCGAGTCGGGGTCAGACTCTGCGTGGAGCAGAACCGAACCGGAACGAATCAATTTCGTAAAGGTGCCGTGCCGAGAGTATCGAAACAAACATTATTCCGCGGTGCGTGCACGCGTCTGGTTCAGGTCATTAGCCGAAGGCTGACTACCGAGACTTTCTGCTGTTACGCGCGCGCGATTATCGCCGTTCGTTGATTAATCCGTTCCCTTGATACTAAACGTCTCGCGAAGTAATCCTCGGAGACCTTTTCATCACGTCGTCTCTATTCCCACCGCTTTATCGCCATCATCTCTCGACTCTCGCAAAATTTCTTTCCCGAAAAAAAACTTTTTTCCCTCAAAATTTCCAACAAAATCGAACGAATGTTGGTAAACGCGTGGCTCACAGCTCGAAAACTGTTGGTCCAGCGGCGTTTGCCCCGAGAAACTTTGTTGCCGCCCTACAAAAGCTGCTCGCTCGTGTTTTCCCCAAAAATTTGTCGAACGCCAAAAAGTCGAGTTGAAACCGAGAAGAAATTTTCCCCGTGTTGCTTATTCGTGCAATCGAATTTTGGAAATACGAAGCCTCTACTTGAATTAAAATTGGTCTCGCAAAAAACACCCCAGCGCGCACGTCTCTAAACGAGTAGAACGGCTACCCTGCTGTAAGTTTAGGTTTCCGAACGCGACGTGTATTCCGTCGAGTTGCGGAATCGCGAGACAACGAGCGAACGATGGCAGAAGGTGGGCGGAGGAAGAAAAACGATATCGAACAAATTTTGCGTTTCTTTCCACGCGGCGCCAAAGAAAATCTGTAATTTGGCTGATGGGCGAAATTCCGCGGCGCGAACGTGTTAATAACGCGTATTTGTACGTGTAATCCGCAGGCGCGCGTAGTAGAATGCGTTTTTACCCGCGGATCAGACACCGCGGTGGATTAACGGAATAAAAAGTCTCTTTCGTCGGCGAGATATATTTCTTCGGATGCGAATACGCGCGAATTACGCTGCCACCGCGAGCTTTTTTACTCGCGGCCGCCGAGAAACTCGTTGCTCTCGGCTCGTTGCGTCGTTCGCGAGAAGGAATGAAAAATTTAGGTCAAGCGTTGCCTTCGGCTTTGTTTATTCGTTTACGTAGAACTTGACGAACCGGGAGCAGTTTGTCTCCCGCGCTGCATTCCTGCCCGAGTAAATATCCCCGCGATTTTCCTCCGGCAATCGCGAGCGCGGAAGTCGGCTGCGGCGGCGCGTAAATCGCGACGGAATCGATCGAGCTGAGTCCGAAATTCGCATTCCACCTCGACAGGCTTATTATTTCAACGGAGTTGTACACCTTTGGGCACTGTCGTAAAAAGCGTTCCGCGGTCTCGCGAGCTTGACCAAAAATCCGGTGACGCAGCGGCGAGTCTTCACGTCTTTGGGCGAATTTTTCAAATGGCGCACACCAGCATAGTCGACCGTGCTTTTTGCGACCTGTTTCTCATTTCCCCCCCTCGTTTCTCTATTTTGCCGTTGAATCTTTGAAAATTGGGTTTTTTTCTCCTTCTTTCTGACCTACCCAACGCGCGGTCAGCGGTCTGGCGAGGCAGCGAAGAGATGGATAGATGGCAGAATAAATATTCGAGACCGGATCTTCGGAAGCGGAAGGAAGTGCATTAGCACACTGCCCTCCATGCGGGAGTCGAACGCGTCTGCGAACAAACGTTAAGTGACGTGTTAAATTATACAAGGTGCAACGACCGGCGCGTTTGCCTGGGGATAAAAATCGTCCGCATTTTTCTCCCCCCACCCTCGAGCGAACCGGGTCGAAGAAAGAAAACAGCGCCGAACGATCGGGAAAACGAGGACTAGAGAATTAGCGAGCAATTCGTCGGGGGTGAAGTTCGAAGATAAATTTTTGGCGAACGAATCGCCCGACCGGATTCGCGGGATTAAAAAGAAATGGAAATTACTAGCAGCAGGGATGATAAATCGAAGAGCAATTTTTGTCAGCTGGCAGTGGAAAAAAGAATGGTTTGTCGGTTTAGTCGCAAGTAGTACTAAAGTTGAAAAATGGGTTCTAAATTAAAGGTAATATATATTTTTGTTCGGCGCCGCTGCGAACTTTCGGCGGTCCGCGCGATAATTTATCGCGGTGATGCGCGCGCGAGCAACGGAGAGAGAGCGAGAACGTTCGTACAATTCCGCGTGATATTTCACGAAAATTGGGCGAAAGGGTTGCCCAGCTCGACGCGACGGAACGAGCGGACGGCGAAATCGTTTAGCCGAATGCAGGCGTTGAAATTGGGAGAAAAAACGAGGAGAAGAGGGAGAAAAAAAACGGAGACTAGATAAACGAAAGGGTAAAGAAAATGTCGGTGCGTAAATTCGTGGAAACGATAAATGGCGCTCGCGGCGAGCGAATTTCGATCATCAATTCCCACACTGCGCGAATGTTTTTCTCGCCATATATTAGTTCCGCATTTTTGCCGCCCGCATTCTCGCTCGTAGCCTTCATTTTCAAAATGTTGCTCCTGCCTTTTTCACTTGTGCTCCGAGGAAAAACGCCAGTTAAACGCGCGGCGGGGGAAAACAGCGAATGCGAGAACAATCGAGTTGGATCGATTAATCAGACTGGTTTTTTTCCCCTTTCGGGGGAAAAAGAAAGGAAACGCTGCGGGAGTCTCGATGGCGAGGATAATTGTCGCCGGACATGTATTATTTGAGTGGAATGACGCGTTTTACGAATTCAACGAACGCGGAAGAAAGGAAAAGGACTCCCCTTTTTCTGTTTCCGCTTCGAATTACTGCCCTTCCAACCACCATTGTCTCTAATCGCTGTCGCCAGATGCACCTGCGAATTATGAAATCCCATTGGGTTTCGAAAAAAATCGGCACGAGCACCGCGACGACGCGAATTACAACCGAACTTCGGAGCGGACGATTGCGATCGCGAGTCCGCGACGAAGTGATCGAAGTAGGGTAGGCGCGTCGTTGGTCGGACAACGCTGCAAACTCGTAATCAGTCGTAGGAGCGAGGCTCCTACTACCTTCTACGTTCATCCCTAGCTACGATTAGCAATAAACACTTGAACCAAGATACTGACTAGGAACAAAACGCTACCTAAATTGTTCACCTGATCATAATTAATCACATAATTAACCGTTTTTTTTATCTGTACGCACAAAAACGAGACACGATGATAACGAAGAGAATGGAGTTTGCGTTACTTTTTTTGCAAAGTGCGTTATAAAATCATGAAAAACGTCGGATGGAGATCGCAGAGCGTGCGATTTGGAGGCAAAGGACGGATAACTAGAAGACAAATTCACTGAAATGGGTTTCTAACGAAATATTCGTGTTTTTTTTTTTTACTGATGAAGCGACAGATAAGGCGATTAAACCTAAGGGAAAGAAGGTCGAATCCATCTCAAATCGTACAGGCATGCGCATTTACGAGCAGCAAGAATGGGCAGAAGCAAATTGATTTCGTTGTGTGTTGAGTTTTTGACGTTACAAGCTTGTATGTATTTATAAATTATATATACCTATTTTAGATAGAATGTTTCAGCAGTACGCGATTATAATAAACGCAGTATTAAAAATATTTCCGATGTTCTGCTCATTTTAAGTTGGGTATAACGAATTACTAAAGACGCGTATGACGAGTACTTACGTTTACAACGTGTATATTCAGGTTAATACGAGGATATATTTGAAGGTGTGTGTTTCGTAGTGATTTTATTTTAAACTTGTTCTATTTAAAATAGACTGCAGTGGTTAATACGCGTTTGCAGGGTCATTTCGACCCTGTCATCAAGTTGGGCCGGAAATAGCGTTTGGAAAAAAAGCGATACTAAAAATTGAACATTTACGATTTGTACTGAATTTCATCTTGTTAAAAAAAAATCGCGGAAAGATTTTTTTTACCGCGTTAAAGATGTTCTAGACGTTTCTAATAGTTGAGAAGTACTTTAACAGTGTTGTAACCATAGCTGTGAATTTTTCTAAGTGAAAAGGTTCGGTATTTCCGAAGTTATAGAGGATCAAAAACTGGATGGGGTCAAATTGACCCAAGGCGTAGAAGATGTTCGAAAAAATGGGCGTTAATGGAGAAATGTCAATCGAAGAAGATCCGTAAAATTGCAATAGCTGTCGAGCGAAGAGGAAAACGAGTTGGTGCGAACAGTTTTGGCATGGAAAAGCGACCGGTGCGAATTCTTTTGGAGTTTTTAGCCTGGAAGCAACATTCGTTAGCCGCAGCTGGCGTTCGCCTCGCGTTTAAATACGCGCGTGTAGTATGTACGGACACGAAATTTTGCAGAGACGTGGCGGTGAGAATTTCCGCTTTCGGAAATAACCTGCCAGGCGTACGGGGTATTTCGTGCGAGATGTCCTCTTCACCTAGCGAGCGAACCGTCCGACCCGTAGCTGTACGTACCTCCTTCGAAATCATTTTATTCAACTCCGCTGCGCTACGTGACACGAAAACCGAATGGAAACTTCATTTCCTTCCTTTTCAACGAAACAATTTCCATACTCACAGATTTCTCATTCAACGCTTCACCATTTTTTCCTCCACTTCCATTCCTCTCTGTCTCCCACGCTCTACATTTTTCCACCTCTTCCTCGCTGCCCAGCACCGCGGGTCACATTCGTCCCTCGTTTTCCCCCAAAACTGGGCTTTGGGGGAAATTTTTTTTCATGCTTCTCCGTTGCTCCGCAGTTCAATCGCGCATTTTCACGCGAACGCTGCGATTTGGCAAAGCGAAACAAACGTTTTCCGTTTTATTACGTGGTCCCGATTTTTTCTGCCGCTCCCATTATTCTCGTCGATCGCAAATTCGATTTCCGATCGCGCGTCTCCGTAATTTTCTACCGCCACTCGCGTCGCGAGAATACGGGGAAGCGAAGAAATGGGAAAGATGGACAGTTATGTTCGAACAATGGAATTCCGGCCAGGTGAGTCGATGGCGTCCGCCGCCATTTTTTTTCACGCCTCGGGACGCAAACCTTTGTTAAACAAATCAAAGCAGAACGATTGCCGCGATAGAATCCGTTATTCGCCTTTTTATCGAGGAAATCGCGAAACGCCGGAAATAACGATCGACGCTGGGAATTTCGTGATATCGCGTAGATTCTGACGGAGGAGTTGATTTTCCGGACGGAAGAGAAAAATATTCCTCATCGCTATTCTCGGTTTACGTTCCGCCGCGCGCGAGATGGATTCTATTTTTGAGAATGGGGGATAACGCGTGAAAAACGACTCGTTTTTCGCGCGCTCCCCGCCGCTGTCTCGACTTTGTCGGGTTTTCGGAAAAACTCGGAGGTACGCCGCTGCTGCTAGGCGGGGGAATTTCCGAATTCGGAATCTCTACAACGGCGAAATTAACTCACTCGTGATCGCGCTTCGCTGACTGGGCAAATATTAAATAAATCAATTTTGCGTCATACCGTTGCGTCGACGTAACACGCGAAGATGAAACGAGGTGATGCGATATTTGCAATGAAAACAATTCACCGAGGTCAACAGCTGCGCCGCTATTACTCGTGCGAAGAAGAGCGAGAGACGTAATCGAATACGATCGAGGTGCCGAAATTTCGCTGCCCAAAATCCAACAACCGCATTTATATTCCCGTTTATCTCTCCATTATCCTCTCGTCGTCGTGTTCGCGTTATAAAAACGACGACGGTGGAATTTTATGGGGAAAAATTAATTCGACCGAGTTAATTAAAACAAAAATTACACCGAACCAGGGAAATAAAAACCCTATTTTTTTTAACGCGAAACGATGAAAATAAACACGTATTCCGATTACGTAACGTAAATCATTAGGCAAAATAAGCAAAAAAATGATCATACCGTTTCAGCGAGTGATTTTGGTTGCTATAATGTGGCGGCAATTTGGAAAGTGGCTTTGAAGAACTTTGTGTATGGAGCGAGTACTAAACGTATAAATTGTAAATTGAAACAAATTTCAAAGGATCTATAATTTATTTCATCATCTTTGATAACTTGCTCAGCTTTAGAAATAGTATAAAACGACGTATAACATTTCTGATAAAATATATGTGTATATGTTTTTGTGTAATGCGATTTGTTCGCTGGTAATTGGTGTTGGGAGAACGAAGAATTCGCGTTTGGTTTTTGTGATTTCGTGGAGATCGTCGCGGTTATCTCTGCCGGTGATTTCGATCGGGTATAATAAAGCGTCGGCTATCTGACGTGCGGTAGGTAACTATATCTGTATTTATCGGTAACTCCGGTAACCCAGATAATTGTGTAACGAACGCGCGTGAGGCGAGGTGAGCTTTTGCCGTTCGCTCTCTAACGACTCGTGCCTCCCGAGCGAGATACACCGACACCTAATCTGCTGCTGCCGCCGCCGAGCATCGCGATAATAAAAGGCGAAAACATTGCGCCAAGCGTTTAGCATATCGCGAGATTACGCAAGCTTCTCTTCCGAATATACGAAACGCGCGTAGACATCGAATCCAAATGAAAACCACCAACTTCCTATTTTATTTTTTTTTTCATTTTTTTGCTCGTATGCGAAAATATTTTTTCCATTCACTCGAATGCCAAAATATTGTTTTCCCTGTATTTTGCATGATTCTCTTGCAAATCTCCTCAAAAATCGTATTTTCCCTAATTTCGACTTTTTTACCCAATTTTTTTTCAAATTGTCGATACTTTTTTCCGCATTTTGGAGGGATCGCTGCGTTTTCGTGGCGAATCCCCCGCGGACGATTTCTCGCTGGCTGCTCAGTATTCGCAGTGCGATCCGTCTTGTCTTGGCTGGCGTCCACATTTTTTCGCAACTTTTAATTCGCTTAGAAATCTATGGATCGCGTAGCGTTTTTTTCTCCGTTTCATTTAAAGTTTATAGACTAAGGGTTGTTGCTCGGCGGAGAGCGGCGAGGATTCTTTGTGAACGCTCGCGAGCTGCATATTAAAAATATTCAAATGCCAGGGAAGCCGAGGTGGTGGAGTCTACGGCGAAATTTACGGCCTGCCACGGGTATGACAGTGGAAATTATGTTTATGAAACAATGCACCTCCTCTCGTATGCATTGTCGGTTGCCGCCTGCAAAACTACGGCGGGGGTCGGCCTTGCCTTGAATTTCAACGCGTTCCCGTCGGGAAAACCGTCCTAATCGAAAAATACTCGTTTCGTCGAAAAATCGGCACCGATACGGCGAATCGGTTGGAAAAATCGGCACTTTCCAAACATTTCTAGCCGACCAATGTGGCGAAAAACAATTTTTCGACGTGAAAAAAATCGATCGGCTATGCGTTTCAACGATAGATCGGTATCGAGTTATTTCAGGGCGGATAAAAATCGGTATTCGGGTTGAAAGTCACCGAAATTCGTTGCTGGGTCGACGAAGCGGTTGCGAATAGAGGGTAAACGGAATGGACATCGATGCAATTCACGATCGCTGAGCGAAGATCGGTAGATCGGTAACTTTTTTCAAGACGGTTGCGAAACGACCGATTTTACGCGGGCTCGAATCAGGTACGTCGACGTTACCGCTACGGTTGACGCGATAATAAATCGAACCTTGACAACTTTTTGAGAAATTGACGAGTGGTTTACGATCGGCAACGTATCGATCTCGTTCCCATCGATTTTCGCCTCGTTACTCCTTCGTGCCCTTGGAACCGCCGTAATTGCTGCGAATATTAAGCCTCGAATAACGTCGCGTCCGTTCTCTAATTACGCTCCGAAAAGCCGTAACCTTCACCATTATTCCGTTACCGATTCGTCGAAAGATCGGCCTGCCTTTATGACCTCACGTCGTCGTAAGTCCTTCCGTGAAACGCGTTACGTTCCTACATACCGATCGCATCTTAATCGTTTTCTCGAAAGTCCGCCCGGGCGAAAGCAAAGAAGAAAACAATTGCTTGTCGTAAATGGATTTTGCCCGAGCTCGTCACCGCGTTTTGCCAAATCCCGTTGGATCTTAAACTTTCGCCTGCGGAAATCCCCGCGAACCGAAATCACGAAGAAGCATCCCCGTACGACGCACCGTTCTCGAGATATCGAGCTCCGAGTGGCGCGGCGAATCGCGGCGCGCCTCTCAGCGCGCGGGCGGAGCTCGCCTTCTAACGCGATCCCTGATTCGCGGGAACTTCGTCGTCGATTATCTCGCGAACCAAACGACTTACAGCCTCCGTTCTTCGACTGTTCACACCCAGAGGCTAGCGCAAAACCATCTGTCCGAGATTCCCGACGCGAGAGCAGCCAATCTTTTGAGAAATCCGTGCCCCGGCGACGTCCGCTCGCCTTATCGGCGTGCTTATGCAAATGCGAGAGCACTCTTAGCATCGTTTTGTCAAAAGCCTCGCGTTCACCGTGGCAAACAAACGTGGCGTAACGGTGGAGCGTGTCTGAAGAAAAAAACAAGCGAGCCGTTAACCGTTCCAATATTTATCCGTTGTTATTATCGTTATCTCGACGTCTTCCAAGGCTCACGTAAGAGCTCTCTTATCGTAACTCGGATCGATGAATCCCGCTCCGTGTCGCAACATGGAAGCCTGATCGATCACGAAAACGAAACGAATTACGCAACGATCTCCATGATTTCTTTATCGTGGAAAAAAAATCGACAAAAATTACAACGACGATAACGTTATCGGAATCAGATTCCTCGCGCCTTCCAACGATCCACAAACGAGACGAGACCAAAACCAGCAAACCAAAAAAATTGCAAACAAATGAATACCAGCAAAATGGCGACTCGACTCGCTTCAACGTACGAAATCAAAATGGACGGTTCTGAATTTGACGCGAAAAACTACTGGCTATAAATTTGTGCGTAAAACCGAGGAAACAATTCAAAGCGACGCTGATCGTCGAATCGGTCGATCGAAAAACTGAAAATACCGGAGTAACGAGACTCGGTGGACGATAGCGAGCGATAGCTTCGCCTCGACGCCAGGAACGGTGGCACGTAGCCTGGTGATGCGATGTGGCGTCATTAAACGACCCGCCGGAGGGTAATTGAAGCCGGAGGGCCGCACGGCAGCAGGACGAAGAGGTTGCAATTGAATCTCTCGCGATAGTAGAGGACGTGGGTCGCGTCGGGGAGAGACCACGGCCTATCTCGGTCGGTCTACCCACGTGGTTCGATAGTTGCGGTAGGCTAGGGGCGTTCGTCGTATCGAGAGACAGCTGTTGCGTCGCGACGCGCGCGTTTGTTCCGATGACGTTTTTCACTTCTGCAATTCGGACGGAGATCGGAGATGGGAGGGAGGAGGGCGAAGAGAGTTCCGCGACGATGACAAGCTCGCTGTAAGTTATGCGAGGAGCTGGCCAACTTTGATGCGTTACTTCTCGAATAACAACGATTCGCACTACTCGGCGTCGAGTCGCTTTCCAACGGGTCGGCGTCGTCGCTGCAGCGTCGCGACGCCGGCGGAGAGTAGCATCGTCAATTCCGATGAATATTCATCAACGAGTCGCGAGAAAATTCGAGAAGCGAGGCAACCCCCATTTTCCCCCTTTCACAGCCATCGATGGGCCGAAGGCGAGGGAAACTAAGATTCCTTACTCCATCTTGTCCGAATCCCAGCTCAGAATCATCCCATCGCGTCTGGATTTTTAGATATTTGGGGCTACGTACACGAAAAATGGCTACTTTGGAAGTTAGATACAGGCTGCACAACATTTTTCTCAATTTTTCTACACATCGCATCGGCTACTAGCACTCTTTGCCTTCAAAATGAGCCCTCGAATGATACTGTACGACGTTTCGTTCGAAAGTTACGGCGGTTTGCAGGTGAGGTGACGAAATGAAGAGCATCTGCTGGGCTGAAGAGCCCCTTTTTTGTCGTACAATTTTTAAACCGTGTCAAACGTATACCAAGCGGGTTTTCGAGGATGTTAATCAGGAATCTGAGGTCAGATTCCAAGAATTTAAGATGGCGGACGAGATTTTTGACAATTAACCTGAACTGATAAAAAATTGAGTACATTTTTGGGAGGGGAGGAAATTTTTTTTTGAAAAGAACCAAAGAAGTTGGTTCCTGGTAATCAGTCGTTTCGTGTTCCCGTATTTTCTGCCATAGATGGGGATAGACGTTGAGTACGGGTCGCAATCGCGATGTCGTTTTTGGATCGGTGGGTGAAGATAAGGAAAAATTAGCCAATTCGCAGCGTTGGTTGCAATTTGGAATACCGAGTAATCTACGGGGTGGTTTGTTGTTCCGGACCGCGACGAGCGCACCGCCTCGAGATATCGGCTATTACGTCGAGAAAATTATCGAGCCGTGTAACGACTCGGAAATCATTATTTCCGCAACCGCACCTGGACGAAATCCCGAGCGCTCGAACGAAATTTCAACCCCGCTTCGGGATATAAATTTCACCGTGACCCGAAAACGTCGAACAGAAATCCACGTTCCCACGCTTTTATAGCCAGTTTTTTTGTGTCCTCGGACTCTGGGATTTCCCTAAAAATCCACATTTTTAACGGGTCGTGAACTCGTTGGCGAAGTATTTCGATGCCGTTTCGAAGGTCCATCTCGGAAGCTCCTCGAGCTCCTCGGACGATCCTCCTGCGATGGTTATATTTTTGGGCGCAGAGAAACAGGAGGAGGCGTACGAGTCTCGTTAAATCAAGAGACCGAGGGACAAATAGAGGGGAGTGACGCTCGGACAGCGTGAAGACAGTTGGAAAGCCGGAAGCGACACGCCGGAAACGGGTGGCTCGTCCCTTTTCTCAACTCTTTCCTAAACGGCGCGCTCGTCTGGGTAGCGGTATTCGTTATTCTCGGTTAGCTTCGATGGTAATTGACGAGGACTCGCGAAGTTCGTTCGGTGCGAGAGCATTGAAATGTCTCGCTCGCCCCCGAAAAGTTGTTATTGCTTGTATCTTGGAGAATCTTCGTGCCTAGCGGTGAAACGAATCTGCGACGATGACGACGAGGCGTAATGAATGAAGGTAATCTCTGGGGAGCGTAAGCGACGCGCGTGCAGCAAAGCTTAATTATAAAGTCAAATAGGAGGGAAATTGAAGTGTGGGAAAAGGGTTCCCTTCCGCGCATTTTCGTCGACGGGGTTCATTTTTACCTCCATCCGCGGAGCGTAGGTGAACGGTCGTTGGTTTTGTCGGAGCTTGGTCACGTGATTGCCCGACTTCCTCGAGCGGAAGGATCGATATACCGGGTGTTGAGAATTTCTCGGGTATTTTTCACTACGAGCTGATTCTTTGCCGGGAAACTGGATGAAAACTCCGATGGTTCGTCGTTGAGAATCGCGTATCGGCGAAGCTACGAACGATCGCGACTCGCGAATCGCTTCATAGGCGACACCGTTGACAATTCAGCGACGTTTCCCCGACAAAATTTCTTCCATTTCACTCGAGGAATACGACCGTAGTGCGAGATCTAAAATAAAAAGTCGACACCCTGTATATCGGGGTGCCGGCATTGTTTAAAATTCAACCTGTGCGGCGGACGTCATTCGTTCGACTGTATACCAAGTGCGCGTGGTGAAAAACCGCTTTTTTCGATCGTTATACCGGGTGTGCGCATTTTTTTTTTGTTGGATTTTATGGTACCAAACTTTTCCTCTCGAAAAACGGAGCCGAAAGTCTCTCGGACAGATCGTTGAGAAATCGATAGTTTCGATCCTAGCATCGTTTGCGCATCTCGAATACTCGCGAATCGCCGTAAAATCGAAACGGTTGATCGTACAAAGCTCCTCGCTGGACGAAAACTCGCCAACTCCGCCCGGAGAAGACGATCGTACGGGAAAATGAGAAATGAAAATTGCGACACGCGGTATGTAGATCAGCGCACGTCGACGAATCCCAAGTTTCAGGTGGTACCATGAATATTCACGATCATTTCAACCACGAAATTCGCATCGGGACTCGGATGAAAATATTTCGGAGGGTCGATCGCGTATGTGCGCCGAACGCAGATCATATCGCGAATGTTTGACGTCAGTCTCCTCGCCACGTGGTGGCGCGTCGGCTGGTTCGTAGCCTGTCCGTATTATTATATTCCTCCGTATAACCATCCGACCGCGCTCACTTATATTTCTCTTCTCTAATATTTCCCCAGGCTTAATTCGCTCCCGTCTTGCTTTCTTACAAAACATACCTCGGGGCTGACTTATCGACTGGCGCTCGTACGGTTCGCGTGTCTCGAGCCAATTCCGCCGCGAAAAGAGAGCGAAAAAAAACAATTTCACCAATTTTCATCCGACGTACAAATCAAACCTCGCCCCAGACGGAATTTTTTTCAATGAAACGAACTCGCCCCTTTCTTCCGTTTCTCCGACCGTGTACGCGATTATTTTTCCAAAAGCGGAGGAGAAATAAAAAATGAACAAAATTGGATTCCACAAAAACGACGTTCGTCCTGAAACTTGCGCACGTTGCGCGGAATCTGGCTAAAATCGCCCCAAGTAAATTTGAGCGATACTCGAAAAAGCCGAGATTTCGTAGCAAATGAGGAGATTGATTGGTAAAACGCGGCCGAAGAGGAGCGGAGCATCGGGAAATGGGCAGAAAAAAAGCGTGAAGGGTCAGAAGAAGATGTTTGAACTGAGAGAAAAAGTAAATATTGGGACTCGTTGAAGATAGACGCCGATGTATTTCGAGTCACGAATGATATCGCGCGCTTATCTTCGATGCGGTGCCCCTTCCCTTCCGGGGCCAGTCTCGTCGCTCCGCTCTTTCTTATCTGTTGAAAAAACAATCGACTACTCCGGCCCTTTGCCGATGAAATTGCAAGAATAAAACGAGAGGAAAAACGTCTCCGCTTATTTGTTCCCCGTCTCGTCGCAATTGTCCGAGAACGAGGGTGAGGACTCTTCTCCCTCGTTGTTCCCGAGAAAGCAGAGACGCTCGGGCGTGAGACCGTCGAAGAAAATCGCCCGTTCTCGCGAGAACACCAAAACGCTACTATTATTTCGCCTTCCCCGCGATTGGTACTCCCCCCCCCCCCCCCCCAAAAAAAAAATGACGCAAACCATCAATTGTCGAGTCGGCCGAATTGCCACCGAAAAAAAATGACACGCGGAGTAAAAAAATTGGGTGGAAAATTCACGAAATTTGGCGAGAAGACGATAATATGCAGGAGGAAGGGCGAGATGAAGCGAGATTATCATATTTGTATGGTCGCGACGTTCCGAATGTCTCTTCCACCTCCGGTACTCTATCTACTCGTCCTCCTTGGCCTTGCCCTCCACTTTGCGCACTTCGTGCCTCGCCTCTCCAAGGTGCGATATTCTTCTTCCCTGCTACATGCAAACTCCATTAGAAAGGTTGGCCGAGACGCCTTTTGCCACCAGGTACGACTACAGCGACTCGCCTGGCGAACCTTTATTACGCGACGAGAAAGGAAACCAGACGTCTTCATCCTCGCGACATACCATTTGGGTCACAATGCCCCCGCGAACGAGCGGAAACATAAAATGAAAGGAAACAAAAAACTTATAATTCTGCATCACCCTCGCTTGTTTCTCCATCGGTTGGCACACGCTGCGATGAATGCGAAACCGAAAAAACTGTGCCAACTCCTATCGCCGTATCTTTATCTCCTCACGTTGCCATTGTCGTTTTTGTAACAGCTTCGATAGACGCTTTTATCGTGAGGAATTACGTCTCGCCAAAAATAATACAGCTCGACTAGCCTCAACCGTTCTATGCAAATGTGAAACGCAGCTGGAAGTGCCAAGAGTACAGCGTGAAAAGGTTCGAGCGTACACCGATAATGTCGCGAGGAACATCACGAAATGAGCAGGCAGCTTGAAAATTCCTGCAGAGACTGCGACAGATCCGAAAAAGGTTTCGAAAATAGTATTGAAACGTGACGATGAGAGCAAGCTTCCATGAACATGAAGTCGTAAACGAAGCTCGGGTAGTGGAACCCAAAGGCGCTGCAGCACCGTTGTAGAAGTGACGTAGTAGTGCTAGAAGCATACTACAAAGATGTGGAGCTGCCGAGATGGTATAGCAAACGTGACGCTGGATGGAGAATTGCATGGGAACAAGAATATGAATCGAGCTTTTTATTGATCTAGTCGGAAAAGATGCGAAGCAACGTGAATCGCTTGCTCGAGGATGAGTCAACGGTATCAGAGAGCGTCTGGAAGCTGCGCGTGGAAAACTGCATAGAAATTACGCGGAAACAGACCAACGATGAGTCGACACTTTGAAGCGAGAAGATAGAGCAGGCCATAAAATCTTTGATAGCGGAGAGTCGAAAGCTGAAGCTTTCACCCGAAATTGTGGCTAGACGGGACTGGAGTTCCGTTGAAATGGAGAGTTCGAAGAAACGTGGACCGGTTTCGTGCGTAACTATCTGATATCTCCGCTGCTGCCGCCCTTGTTTCCTCTGACTCCTCTGGCGCGTTTGTCACGATTGAATGTGATTCATCGGTAAGGCGACCGTGGTTCCCTACGATAATGGTGTTCTGGTGTGAGTGTCCGTCCGGCCGTTCGATAGCATCGCGTTCGGGTGCATCGCGACTGAATCATCCTTGGGCGTGAAACGTGATGCGGTTTTATGTAATTGGCGGAGCGGAGCTTCCGCGAAGTGGACATTAGCTCTGAACAATGCGACAACGCTTCGTGATGGACGGAGGGAATTTTCGTGGGGTCGAATCCATCCGCTTGGAGGTGGGGGAGTCGAATTTCATGGATGGTGATTCGGATGGTCATCCAACGTTTCACGGAAAGTTGGAGGAGCGACGTTTCGCGGTGTTTGTAAGAGTTGGCGTTCGACGTGTGGGACCGGATGACGACAGATCTAATCGTAATGCTGAGCTAACGCCGGATCGTTGGCCGTAAAAAATAGACTCTGACGAGCATCGCCACCAAACGATGCGACGAGATGCTTCCGTCAACCGATTCGTCGCTTCTCTCGCGCCGATGTGTCAGTGGCGAATCAATCGAACGCGGAGAACTGGTCATATCGAAGTTGGCGCGCGATCGCTTCTCTCCGAGCTTTCGAGTCTATCGATCCGGATGAAGCACCCTGATAATTACCGAACCGGACTGCAGCTGCGATTTGCCTCGGCTAACGCTGCATAATGCATCCCATTGATTCCTTCAGGATTCCAATGATTCCGAACGGATAACTCGTTGATCTAACTTCTGGCCTAATTACTCCGACCTTTGCCGTCGATAAATCAACGCTATCGCGGAGTGCTCCGCGGAATGCCGAACAGATTCCTTCCGGAGGAGAGGATTCCCTCGATATTTCTCCGGAACTCCTCCCACTTCTCGCCGAGTCGTTGCTCGGCCTCTGAAAACTTCTCTCCTACCTCTGGAAACAGAATACATCCAGCGAAATATAACGCGTTCAAAACTTCTGAAGCAATAGTCATGGTGCGCGAGGCTCTCCCCTGTAGCCTGGGACGAAGTTGCTTCCGATCTCACCGTGGCCTTGCGGAAAGGTGAAGATCGCGCGGCACGTCGAGTTCCCCAGCTCGATGAAGATGTTGTCCGCGTCTCGACACGCATTCCTAGTCTAATGATCGCTTTTATCGTTCAAGTTCGCTGATGGCCCATTGCCAAAGTCTGAAACCGCTAATCCGCCGGAATGACAGCGTGATTCTTCTCCTACCGAAAGGAATCTCCTCGGGGCTACTCGTAGGAATCCAGAGATCAATGGATATTATTTCCATCTCTTCTTCTTTCCTCGTCAAGGAACGACATCGACGTCGCGACGAGCTTACAACGAAGAAGTCGAAAAGATCAATACGCTCTTGCACTTCTTCAATCGCCAAAGTTTCCGTAGCCCCTGTTCGATCTCTGCCTTCGCGTCGTACGCATGCCTCGAAACAGTCCAGATCCGGAAGCAAAGTTTCTCTGGGGCCGCAGCAAAGACGACGATGATGATGACGATGACGAGGACGAAGAGGAGGAGGAGGAGGAGGAGGAAAGGAGTAAAAAGTTCCTCTCGCAGCTCCTTAACCGGTCCATAACATTTTTTGCCCGTTTCTTCGATGAGGCAAAATAGTTGAGCCTCGTTCGTGCCATCAATCAAACCTGCTCCCCTTTGCTCCAACTACCATCGATTTTCCGTCGTTCCTTCTCACCATACCCGCCTTAAAAAGTTCGGGCTAACGACGAATGGAGGGCGCGAGCTCGCGGCCATAAATCCTACATAATTTTGTCACTGCTCCCACCAGCACAGAAGTAGCGCGAGTTCGAGTCGAGTTTTGGGTGCCAATCAAGCGAGTAAGGAGAACGCAGCACCCGGATATGTCGCGAAGATCGAAACTATTTCAGCGATCCATCCTCTCTGCCCCTTCGCGTTTTTTTATTTTCGTACGAAATTTCCTACTCCTCCCCGATGCACGCGCGGGGAGCGTAACTGAGAACTCCTCGAGTGTTATTCTCGCCGGCCTCGCTTTGCCTGCGGTGGTATTTTTACCGGTAGACCAAAGTGCTCGAGATCACCCTCCTCCGAAACCCCCGACGAGGTCCGCGCTCGCCACCCTCCTACGACCCAACCTAACCTCGCTTTCCCGACAGCCGACGAGCCTCGAGATCCTGTGGGACCAAGGCTATATTCTGCTCCGCAGCATTCGTCGTAATTCGTCTTCCACGTGCTACTCCGAAATTATCCAGGCTCGAGTCTGCGAGCGACCAGCGCTGCGAACGAGCGACCATCGCTCCCCTGTAGACTCCAACACCCAAATACGAAGCTTCCGCGTGACAATCGTCCTACGTGACAGGAGAAAGGAAATCTCGCGCCGATTCCACCCCGTGGAATACATCTTCCTCGATCACTTCCACTCCATCCATCCTCGTACCTCTCGTTTCGATTACGGACTCGTAGGCTGACGCAATAGGCGCGTGTTGTCGGTGCAAAGAGACGAGATAGGATAAGACGATCGGTGTCAGGTTGTATCTCGCCTTGCCGAAGCCACAGGTGAAGGAAATCTCGTTCGAAGCGCGCGCTCTCGATGGATTTGTAAAGAAATACTGTGGCTAAGCAAACTGACAGTGGATAAAGATGGATATCGGTATCTCTGTATCTCCGCATCTACGCTTTCTCTTTCGCTCGCTTCGAGTCTTGGAATTTGATTCCGCGCAGCTTTAACATTTCATTCCGACCTTGTTGTACCAAAGAAACAAGGAGTACTAACTTACGATCTTTTTCTCCGATTGCAGGTAAGAATTTTCGCCTGTCTCGAGGGTGTCTTTGGGGTATTCGAGGCTGAGAGATAAGAAGGTCGGCTAGAATTGGCGATGAGACGGCGCTGCAGTTTTTTTGGCCTCGGGACTAGTTGGAAGAGGTAAGACTGCGCACAGCTTTCAAATGAATAATCGAGTCACGAGACCAGACCTGGTTCCCGTCTCGTGGCGAGCCCAGGTCTACCGCAACTGCGCTCGTCTCTTCTGTTTCTTCATCATCATTTACAACGTTTCATAAGGCCTTGGCAGCGGGAGACCCCTAAAATAAAACCCAATCCAACTCCTTCCATCCCCCGCCCTCTTCGCCGTGCCTCTCGTTCCTTGTCTGGGACAGAAGAGTTCTGGCGACGTGGACGGTGTCCCATTGAAATGAAAAGAAAATGAAACGAGAGCTTATGTAAATTACAATCGTCGTGACCCTAACTGGCTCTGTAAACCGTGAGTGGCACAGCGGAGGTACCTCGTCTGACTCAGGCTCTTTACCTTCGGTGAACTGGTACTCGCTGAATTATTCCCGGACCGGAGAATTTCCTTCGGTAATTATCTGCATAGGAGCACTTCGTTGGTCCACTCGGGTCCCATAGGCCCAGCGAGCAGCGACCCAGCGTAACGCTTTCCTGCTGTCTACCGCGCGAATTAGAGCCCCAACGCCGGATCGCTCGGAATTTTTCATGCCAGTGGCAATTCGCAGCAGCTGAAATACTTTGAAAGACTGGTACTTGATGCGAGAAAAAGAACCAGCACCGGCCTTCGTGTTTGGGTCTTTTGTCTTCTCGTCAAGATTCGCTAGCAGACGGCGCGAAGCATCCTCAGCTCCGATACGCGTCGTTCGGCCGATGGAAAGATTATCTGTGCGAGGAAGCAGGTCCAACGGAATCGCGGAGCTACAGAAGAAGCTGAGTCCGTTCTTGAATCATCGCTAATCTTTCATCTTTAATTTATATCCGCGCTCTGGCTAGCGGAACGAAATGGCAGGGTGCACCTGCGGCAAGAAGTGGGAGGAGGTGCGATGATGGAAGACTAATGAGAATCAATGGACGTTGTGCTCTCAGGAATGACGACGAAACGTAGATGAGACTTTACGGCGGTAGTAAGCTGATGAATGCTCACCGTGCACTACATCCGTTCATCTTCTCCCACCCGTTCTTCTACCTCGTTCCCAGTTCTCCATCTGCACACACCTCCGCGTTGCGTGCCTCGGCCGTGGTTAGGGCTGTCCCGACGCGCGTGCAGAGAACGAGGCGAAACGGCGACTTGCGTGCTGCCTTTACCCTCTCATTTCTTCCGTTTCCTTCCCTTGCACATTTACAACCAGCATTTACCCCTGGCCTCCGGGTAGCCCCGCACGATTCTCCTTCCACCCAATTCTTTTCTTCACGCCTCGTTCCGTCATTTCCCTCCAGTTATCGTCCTTCGCTCAACTGTATTGCCTCGCCTGTTCTTGACAACGAGCTTCGTGCTGGCTCTCATCTCATTCCCGATCATTCTCTCCATCCGATTCGCTCCTCGCCTCGTTGTACTTTTCTTTCTCGTTCAAGATCCCCTTTATTCCCTGGGTCCTGTCAATAGAGCGATTCCCCGGATCGACTCCTCTCCGTAACTCCTCACCTTCCGTTCTTCGCTTAGTCGCAATGTGGACGAAGCATAACGTTTCTTCGCTCTCCCCTAATCACTTCGCAACGAGCCATTGTAGGCTTCCTTGTTTTTGCAGTTTAAGGTCTCCGCTTCATAATCGGTTTTCTCCTCCTGCTTGGGGTTTTGCTAGGGTCAGGAGAGAACAGAGAAAAGGGGAGATGTGCCACGACAGCAGGAGCCCTGAGGGAGAGTCGTTTAAGTGGTTGAGAACTTTGAGCGAGCTACAAGCCTACCGTGTAATTCGTAGAGTACGTAGAACTCTGCCCAACGTCGATGCTCTTCGACTTCTCCGCATCTTCAGCGCTCCCAATCTTTTTGACTCTTTGCCACGCGGTCAGCTCCCATAGCATCCGAGGTAAAAAGCTGCACGGATACACATTCGTGCCTCGTAGTCGGGGAGCCTGAAGCCTGAATTCGAGGAGTCCAACTCGAACCTCGAATCTCGCGTTGTGCAACGGTACTCGGGCCACGGAAATGAAGTGCCACGTGTCGTAACTCGTGTTCCGTGTTTTACACTTTGGAACCGAACATCTCTGTAATCCCACAGTCGATGCTGGAGGCCTGTTGCTTCGACGTGAACTGTTGCTCAACGATCACTTATATTCGAGGCTCGATGCTCTACAGCAGAACCGCTAACAGCGAGGTTAAGGCTCGGAACTTCACACCTTAATCCTGACGTTTGACAGTCAAAGAGCCGAAGCCCGACGCGCCACGATTAGGGGGCTTCGTGCCGCATCTTCGGTGTTCCAAGCTTCACATTTGAACCCCTACGCTTTTATTTTGTTTGTCCATAGCCTTGTTTTTTGTTCTTATCATTCCCTCCCTTGTCTCAGCTCTCTCTCCTTTCTCCATGTCCGCAAAGAAGCGGGATTGTCACCGCCATTCTCGCTCGAGGGTCCGTCTTCGCATCGATCGTTTCAGCACTTCGCGTCAGCGTCAGCCAAACCGAGGCTCGTTCGCGGAAACTTTCCTCTCGCAATTTCTCGATCGTCGGGCTAAACCCCGATTGAAAACGTTGCGGAGGCCTACGGGGCCTTCGCCACAGAGTTGTCAGCGGTGCGGGGAAGTGATACGTCTTCGACGGATTTGTTTCTCGGAATTCCGCAGTGACGTGAACAGCGAGAGCCTCCGGCAGACGTCTTCTCGGGCTTCAGTCAGCTTCCGATTCATTTAGAACCTGTCCGAAACACGTGGCTGGGCTGCTCGCCGGTGAACTTTTGCCGCGATCGGCGTATCTTCCGCTCGGTCGATCGGATGATTCTCCGCTGCGCCGAATCAGTCCCGCGACCTCGCCTGAATTTTAAAGGAAAATCAGGACTGACCCGAGCTTTCGAGCGCAACGAACGGAGACACGTGTTCTTCGGATCGCAGAGAATCCAATGAATTACGTTGTTCATTTTCCTAGCGGAAATAACGCTCCAGGTTTTAGATTTAATACGGTTAGTTTAGTTTCGGAGGATCTGGAGCTTCGGCATGACTCGGGGGCTGCGGAGCGGGAGGCAGCGCGAGGCGGACGTGAAATACAACCGTGGCAGGGCTAAGCCGCTCGTAGATCGTCGAAAGCTAAAAGAGACTTTGGAACCTGACCTAACTCTGCCTTACGAAGTTAACAAAGTCCATCCTGAAACTCGGCCGAATTAAACTCTGCCCGATGTTGCCGACGGCGTCCCGATAATAATAACAATAGAGACGTAAAAAAGACGTCTTTCCGAGAAACGGCCTTGGAGAGGGCAAAATATAAATAACAAATTCCCCACCGTTTCGGCGCGCAAGGAAAAGTACTTCGAACGGTCTAAAAACGTTTTCAACGAAAATCGAGCCTAGGTGGAAAAACGGAAATTCGGCGGAGCGCCGCGTGCCATGCGAATCCTAGCTCACGGCAGCGTGCTTTTTCCAATCGCTTTTTTCCTTCCGTTGCGACGTCGTCGCCGGTTCCCCCCCCCCCCCCCCCCCCCCCCGAATCGGTTTTTCCTCTCCGCTTTTTTCCTTCATTCGCAATCCACTCCGGTTGGCCGGGTGGCTTTGACGTGGCCGTCCAATAAAAAATTTCCGAACGGTGGACGCGGGTCGCTGGGAGAGAAAAAACGTTTGAAAAGCTACAAATTTACGAGAAAAACCGCACGACGTACGGAAATTTACTAGACAGTAGCCGAAACCTCCAACAACCTTGATTTTGAGATATGGACAAAACGCTCGCCCGTGATTGGAGAGAGGAGGCGCGACGGTGAGAAAAAAAATTTGAAAACAGACATGACTACACGGAGAGAGAAAAACAGGGATGTACGCTGTGTAACAGAGGAATCGTTGCTATGTTACACGGTCACCAAGATTTCTGAGCGAGAACAGTCTTTTAATGTAATGTAATGAGAGATATGTAACATGGGACCGAGTACCATACCACGTGGCCTTGATTGCTGTACACTATAGCAACGTATACCATTTATTGCCGAGCATGTAACATAGTAACCGTTACCAGAAAAAAGGTAACGAGTCCTATTCAACGTAGTATTGTTTACGACGTTACATAAAATGAGCCTGCTTACTACTTAACGGATAATTATTACCATTTTTTTCTCTCCGTGCAGAAAACATTAAAAACGCTTTTCTAGCGATTGCTAATTTTGTGATGCCTGATCCAACGCTTTGGCGATCATCGTATAAATATATCGTCTCGTCTATTCGTCACAGACTTAAACCTCGTCAAGTTCCCGTCTTTTATACGAAGTCGTTATCCTTCGCGGGCGAACGACAAAACGTCTATGAAAAATGAGCAGTAAATTTCTTGGAAAAATAGGTAGTAAATAATATCCGAGAATTTTTACGAGTTTGTGCTTTTACGTGCCTCGTATGGCCTCTAGTTTACACGGTTCGATGCCACGCCGAACGGTTTTCACGGAATTCACACGTGACTTTCCGTCTCTCCTATTAAATTCCAGCTGAACCCAGAGAAAAACACCCACGAATAAACGCCGAAATAAATCGCGTTGGAAAAAAATGGGGAAAAAAACCATCGAAAACAAAACGCAGCGTCGAAGGGTGAATTGAAAACGACAATTTATCGAGAAACAGGGAAACTGCATTTTTCCTTTCTAACCGGCGTTCCGGAGACAATTTTACGAAAGTGGAGAAGCAAGAGACGAGAATGGAAAATCCTTTTTCAGCATTTTTTTTCTCGCTTGAAAAAAGATTCGAATAAAATTGAAAAAATTGAATAAATAAGGGAAGTAAAGGGAGAAAAATGTGATACGAAATGTCACGGCGGGTATCCGTTTACGTGGGTCGGTGCGTCGTTCCTCGTGCTCCGCGGTTCGGGCGAGGAGAAAAGATGGTGGTGATCGTCCTGGGAACAAACCTTGGCTTTACGAAGCGCGACGCGTTATCGCGAAGCGAAGCTCCCTTAAACGAAGCGAGTAACGGGAAAACGTATCGTAAAATTGCGACGAACGAATATATATTCGCGGAAGACTCGTATTACGACGACGATTCGTGCATCCTGCGCGCGTGTGAGTATTTCAAAATTTTTCCACGAAACTCAAATTTTTCGCCTTTCTCAGGCGAAACCGTGTCAAAAATTGGTTTGAAAAATCGGAAGATAGTTTCAACGGGAAGCCGCGAAAAAGAGAAATTTTAATGTTGCTAAACGTCGTGGAATATTCCCGTGAATATTAAATGAAGCGAAAGATTTTTGAAACGGGCCGCAAAAATCTGGAAAAATTCCCAAAAAAGGTTTTCAAGTAGCCGAACCAACGGGAATTTTCTCGGGATTTTTTGAGACCTCGGTGGAAATGGGTGGCTGAGTCGACGGAGAACGCCTCGTACGCGGATAAACGCGCTCGATCGTCGCGCGAAATGGCAACGAGTCGACGATCGACGAGTTATGTAAACAATATTTCGAAAATTGCACGATGACGCGTGAAAATTTAACGACCTTTCGCTTTCGAGGGTTTTGCCGGTACTCGAACCTGATTTCATGCTCGATAGGTAAGGGCGGTCGGACAAACGCCGCGCTCCGACCTTTCATTCGCGTTTTTGCAAATCGTCAATTTACAACGAACCGGGTCGTCAAAGGTATCCGCTACCATTGGAAACTCCAAGCGAATTCTTTCGGAAACTCGAACCTGGTCAAAATATTTTTCCAGTCGTGTCGAGCTACATTTTAACGAGAACTACTCGCGCGAGAATCGACGCGATCTGGGGAAATAACGATTTTGATCGCAATGATCGTACAGCTTTTTCGACCGCGTTCCGTACATTTGCGTATCTATATTACTCCTAAGAGTAGCCGTTCGCCAGCTTTCAAGGACAAACAAACGTTACTTCGTCGTAGAATGACTCTTCAGGATTCCAACATTTCTCAACTGACCTTGAACTTTCCTGTGCATAGCTAGTTTACTCCTCGAACGATGTATCAAAATGTGGAAACTGATCGCCGTTGGTTGCAGCACCCCTAAAAACGCCGGATCATCGTTTTACCCCGCAGCGATGCCATTCGTCCTCCTATCATTATCGTTTACTAGAGCCTAAAACTTCGTTCAACCCTTCGCCTCCATTTCCATTCCCTCTCGTAGCACCGTTTTGCCCCGTCCAATCTCTCCTTATCTCTGGTCTCCATCTCCGTCCGTCCGTCTGTAGCGTATGGAAGTTTGTTTTCGAGACTTCGCGAATTGCGGCTCGTTTTCGATCCCCCAGATCGCGAGGTAGCGAATCGTAGGCGGGCAACTTGATCCATGGCTTACCAAATTCGCGCGGTCGGTATGGAATTGGAGGAGGTCGGGATGGACCAAGACGAGGGATCGCGAGGAACAAACGAGGATGGGGTATAGCCATCGGGCAACCAGTTTCCCAACCAGCGTCGTTCGAGAGGACATTTCTGTTTTGTTTCCGGACGAGAGGCTCGCCTCGAGAGTACTTCGCCACCCCCACCCCCAGCCCCGGTATTTAAATCGACGCTTAATTGTTGGAAAATCAATAGAAGCCGCCTTTCATCTCTGCTTCCGACAACGTGCGGCGACTCTTAACCCTCTAACCTTCAACCCTCCGAATCACGTGGTTCTTCTCATTCTCCCCGCCGCCGTTTCCCCTCCGTTCGCAAGCTCGAGAGATATCCTCGCGGGGAAACGGAGCAGCTTTTTCGATCGATTCGTCCCTCTCCGTTCGCGGATCCAATTTTCCACCAAACTCGATCGAATTTTTCCTCGTATCGCCTAGACTCCACTCTACGCGGGCACAGGCCTTGAACGCGACCTTCAGCCGCGGCACACGCCATCCGACGATAAGAAAATGCCGATAAATATCAGCAGCGCGACGAAAAAACTAGAAACGCGACGTCGAGGGTGGAGAAAATGGTGTTTCGCCAGAAACGGACGCGATGGAAACGAGGAAACATCGATCATCGATATCGAAGTCGGGGAAAAAACCGAAAAAAATACGCACCACGTGTGCCCAGCGTCAACAAACGTGTCGCCTGTCGACAACGGATTTTGTCCGAGGACAAACAACAGTTTAACGGTAGTCATTCTCTGCGGCTGGCACGTTTAATGACGCGAATAAAAATATCTGGCGTTTCCAGGCGACGCTCGACGTCGATGGACGCCGGGGCCGGAGGGGGGGAACGATGTAATAATAAATATTATGAAATATCTCGTCGACGGCAAACGCTAGGAACGCCTGGATCGCGTTGAGATGACGCCTCGGATCCTTCGACGCCGAGCGCCGGGGCTCGTCCTCTTCTTCGGTGAAAAAATACCATAGCTCTGCCAGCTTCTGCGATGCGCGATCGTAAACCGCGTCTCTAGAACGCCATCTCATTATTCTACCGGGCTCTTATGCATTTCCGAGCGTATCTCGTATAACCTCTCAACAATACCGACAAGACATTCGAGAATTTCTCGGCATCCTATTCCGCGAAAAACACGCCAGACATCAATCTGCGATTATCTTCAAACTACACGTATATTCCGCCTCCGCGTATCTCCCAACCTCTCCGCATATTCCACTATTTCTACGCATATTCCACCTCCTGCGCACATATTCCAACGCCTTGCTGCATATTCGTCGCTAATCGACTCTCATATTCCATTAATCACCCACATATTCCAATTTTTCTCCGCATATTCCAGCAATTCCACGCATATTCCGGCAGTTCCGCGCATATTCCGGCAGTTCCTCGCATATTCCGGCAGTTCCTCGCGTATTCCAGCATTTCTCTGCGCATTCCCATTTTTCACTCGCATCTTTCTATGAATTTCATCGCTATTCGACACGTTGCAGAACTTTCCGACCACATATTCCACGTTAACGCGACATATTCCAATATTCCCGCGCGTGTCTTCCTTGTTTCGACCCACACTACGTCGTCGCCCTGCATATTCCGGGATTTCCGGAATTTACTACAACGTTTCGCCTTCTCTTCGGTTCCCGTCTTTACGCACGCCGCGTTCGATGGAATGTCTCCGCGACGCGCATTATTTTTCATCAGCGTAGAGCGTAACTCCGCGCGGTGCTGAATTTCTGATCGTTTCTTCGTGGCGAACCTCAAAGAATCGGCTCAGCGCTGAGAGGCGAAGAGGATCGGGTGCAACTTCTGCGACGCGCGTACAATAAGCCTGATATATTATCGCGCCGGAGTGAAAGAGGAGGACCGAATTAATGGACGGACGAGTGCGCAATGAAGCGTGAAATGAAAGGCTCCTCTCGCGTGGTAAACCAACTCGTAAAAGATCCTCGAAATTGAAAAAGAAAAACCAGCGCGAAAAGTCGTCAAGAAGAATCAATTTCTCAATTTCACGTCCGAAATCCTAAATTTCAAAGTCCGAAATTTCCAATCGCGTCGTTTCCTCCCTCATCCCCGATCGCCGACTCTCAAAAGCGTGGGAAAACGCGAGGGGGGAGGGGGACAAAAAACGCGGAGGGAAGCAACGAGTTGGAAAAATGCGAGCCAATGAAAAGCAGCGCTGAACGATGAATACATTCGAGCGGGGGGGGGGGGGGGGGGGGGAAATAAACGAAGGGACAAAATTAGAACGAAAGACGTCGTACATCCCCGGATTCGGGAGGGAAAGAGAAACAAATGAGATGTATTAATCGAGTAGGCGAACAAATAGATTCGGAAGCAACGACGAAGGTGTGGAAATAAACGGGGAAATCTGTTCCACTTTGTTCGAGCGAATTCTCGTTTATTTATTTATTTTTCTCATTTATTTATCCGTTCGCCGGCGGAATATTTAGGCATCGCGGGTATAAATATTTATGGGAGGATCGAGCGTAGACGCGCGGAATTACGAGATGGAAAGTCGAAATGACGCGACAACCTGTAAGCATCAACCCCTAAAAGAATTTTCGTCGGAGCGTCTCTGAAACGCGATATCAAATAGAATGACAAAATGCCGCGAGGCTCCTGACGGCGCGGAGTCGAGCGGCGGCAGCAGCCTCACCGAGGCTATAGCAACCAACGACGAACCCTCGATCAATAACACGTGTGCCCGTACAAGTCCTGCGAGCCGCGTTCCAACTAACCAACATCTCGCCGGGCTCTACGCAATTTAACGCAAAAACTGACTCGCGCGATACCGCAACTTGGGACAAAGCCGGGGGCCGCGAGGGGCAGGACCGAGGGGTGATATCCGACCGGTGCGTCGTGAATATAAAAAGGTACGAGCTGAAAACGGGGTGAAAAAAAAACTGAAAATCCAAATCCAAAGGAAACAGAAACCGAAAAATTGGGGGGATGGGGGGTGGAAAAATGACGTAGGTACGCGTTACGATATCACACCTGGGTCTCCCTTCGTTTTTCTTGGTTCATATTTGCACGGAAAAATTTTAATATTCCAATCGTTGTTTAATATTCCAGCAAGTTCGGATCGTTGCTTGTAGTTCGCGCGAGAAAACGCGGTCGATTTTAATCGAGAAATGGAAAAATCGGAGCCCAGGATTTCTGGTTGATGGATGGAGAAGAGCGAGCGAATCGGAAAAAACAGGAAAAAAAAATGATTAGCAAAATAAGCCTCTGCTTAAGCCGGGATTAACCGATCGCGGAAGTATAATTACAGGTCGCTGATCGACGGGGGGCAGCGAAGGGGCTACCGTGAACGCGATCTACCACCAATCGGCTCTCTCCGTAATTGGACTTCGGCCTTGGGGTCAGTTGATCCAGAAGTTGATCCGGCGTAAGCCATTTTCCGCTGCACCGCGATCGTACGATTTTTTTTTGTTGCTCGTACTTTTTTTTTCACCGAACGCAACCGCGCCGGGAATGTTTCCGTGGATAGAATTCCAATAGCCGCGTCCTTTGCATCGATCATTTGCTTTCCGCGTGATGAAACGACCTTGAATATATTTTTAGTATCTTTCTTCGGCTATTATGGAAATATTCCAGCAGAATCTATGCTTGGCACACGTGTGTTACATATTTGCAACGAATCTCCAAAGATTTGCTTGGAATATTTAGCTATTTCGTGGTATATTCGTCGTTTGAAGCGTTAAAACGTTTTCAGGAATGCGTAAAATAGCTCGGATGCGGAAGTTTCTTTCACATTTTACAATACTCCTCGATTCTTCCTGGAATATTCCGTTTTCCTCGGTACCGTTGGAATATTCCGACGTACGGTGCTTAAAATTTAATAATAATCTCGCCGATTTTTGTATCCTCCTTCGGCTATTATGGAAATATTCCAGCAGAATCGATGCTTGGCTCACGTGATTCACATATCTGCAACGAATCTCCAAAGATTTGCTTGGAATATTTAGTTATTCCGTGGTATATTCGTCGTTTAAAACGCTAATACGTTTTCAAGAGTGCATCATTTTGAAAATTTGAAAAGTCCGTGCAAATACTTGTACTTTTGTACGTTTTCTGCAAACACGGGTGTGAAAAATCTCGCGGATTTTCGTGCGATATGTTCGCTCATCCCGCCGATTTTCGCATATTCCACCGGACTGCGCCGAATATTAAAAGCAATATCGTTCCTCTCTCGAGAAACGCTCGGGGAAGTTTAATATTCCACCCAAAACGGCGAATATGCCTGAGACATTCCGCTAACAAGTGCATATTCCAACCAATTCTCGCGAATATTCGCATATTCACGAAAAATATTCCAGCAGTGCGTTCGATACAGCAGACGTTCGTGAACTATGAGAGTCGAGTCGACTTCCCGATACCTGAAATTTTATCAGAGCGTGGAATATTTGTCAGCCTTGTCGAAACGGCGTCGACCTCCGACATCGTCGCGAATCCGATCTCATCCGACCGCGAGATCAACGACTCCGCTCGTTCGTTCGTCCGGGTACAAGACAAGAATGCGATTCACGATCATCGGATTTTCTGGGAAAAACGAGATTCACCGGGCGAATTAGTCTCGATTCCGCGTCCGGGGAGCGCAGCGCGGTTTCTATCATTCGTCGACGAACCTATACCACAAATCTTACCGTCAAGCCTTTTTGCTCGTCAGGTCGAGTCTGGCGGTAGCTATTTATAGGGAATAACTGGACCGGAAAAATGATACATCCGTGCAGCGTGGGGCAGAAATAAATCGACTCGCGCGACCAAGACCTCAGCGATCGCGGGGGGTGAAGCGAGCAGCGAGCAGCGAGCCGAGGGCGCCTGGAATACGTACGAGTCGCGCATATCGCGATACTCGCATCCCATTGGCGATAAACGGTTCGCGTCAAGTATCAAAAAAATATCTCGTCCCCCCGTGAAAAATAGCCCGAAATTCGCTCGAGCTGCTAGATTCGAGAAAAAAATAAAATAAAAAAAAAGTCTTAGTCCATCTCGAAACGAAAGCTCGTTCGCTGCCTCGCGCGTATCGCCTCGACCCAGCGAGAAAATGAAATCGGACGAAGACTAATGCGTTAATCAATAATCCGCGATGGACTCGCCTCCAGAAATTTCGAGGTGTAATTAGTTTTATCGCCGAGTCGAATAAATAAATATCAATTAATCAGGCTAATTGATCTTAAAGCTGTTGTAAAAATGGGCTAATCGATACGAAACTAATCAACGTATCTCCGTCCCGCTCTCGATGCTTTGACGGACGACGACTCTTCCGACGTTCGGACCGATCAATTTCGATCCAGCTTACATTAGAATCGCCTTATCACCGCGATAATCAGGCTGGAGCGGGGGGTGAGACGATCGTATCCTCGGAAAACGAAGCGCTGCTCTCCATTCACTTGGCTGCGCTCCTCGTCCTTTCTTCAATTCGCAGGCACTATTTCGCCACCGTTCGATGAAACCTCGGCACATATAGATCGACGCGTGATCGAGCGTTTTTTCATCGGCGATTCGTTCCCACTCGATAAAAATTGTCGGAACGCGGTTTAAAGTCGCTCGTACGGGTACCTACCGTGGCGCGAAACGCCATCGTTAGGCGCGCGCTTCCGGTGCGTCCAAAATTCTCTGGTCGTTAACGCGTCCCGAAAAATTGTCAATTTGGGGGGCGATCTAATTTTTGTTGAAACGGTTCGCCAGAAGTGACAGCGCGTTTCGTTGACGATTTTCTCGATGACACTTCAGCCGAAAGAATAGAGCGGAGCAACGAGAGAGAGAAGGACGAAGCGAGGAAGGGCTGTGAAATGCCCTTCTAGAATTTCACGTCGCGCTCGGCTGTCGCTTCTCGAGTTTCCGGGACGAAATTCTTCCGAGAAGTTCGTAGGGCGTACCGATCTCGGCCTCCTTGCGTCTCACCTTCTTTCTGTCTCTCCGTATCTCTGACAACGCGCGACTCGCTGAACTTTCGCTCCAATCTCGACGAATTTTAATAAACTAGCGATTCGCCAAAATTGTAGGAGAACACTGGAGAGAATTGGTCGGTACACGCGATGATAAATATAAAAATAATTCCGAGCGATTATAGGGGATAAAAGTTAATATTTTGAGTGTTAAATGTGAAGGGAAAAAATTAATTAATAAATAATTAATAACGATTAACACCATCGTTGCAAAAAAAATGTTACTCGTCTGGCGGTAGGTAGCACTCTTCGAATGTTGCTCCAACGTTCGTTGGAGTTACTCTTGATGCGGAGCCCCGCTACTTTAACGGAATTTATCTTCCGCGACGCAACTCCCGTAGTGATACGTGGCGGCGGGAAACGGACTTGTTTACATAGAGGAGATGACTTCTCGTCCTCCTGCTTTTCGGTCTCCTCGAGCGATCCAATAACATAATTTACAATAAAGCGGATCTCCTTTCGCCCTCCTTCCCCCGCCGCGCCGGCAAAGCTATGTGCAAAATCAACGATCCACGCACGGATAACGTCGCCTACCATCCGCTCCGCCGTGCTAAATTAATTACGAAGAACGATGTCATTTATTTTCATTTATACCGCGAATCACCCTCCCCGTACGCCAGTGCTCGCAGATGGCTCCTATCGTACGCTGCCAACCGACCCGCTCGCTCGCGACTTTATTCTCGTATCATCCCCGAACTTCGCCGCTTACGCCCGCGACCACCCTTCGCCCGAATAGGTACGTATCGCCCTACTTCTCACCGTCACTTTCGCGACAATTTTACGGCTCGCCTGTTTTTTTTATAAGCCAGCCGAAAAAAATATCTCCGAACGTCTTCCATTCGTTCTCGTCCCTCCGCCTCGCGTTTTAACTCCACCTCGTTTTTACGGCTCGTTCGACTTTTTTCCCCAAAGCTTTATTCCCATCGAATCGCGGGGACGTTCTCACTCTTCCCATCGGAAAAATTCGCTTTCATTTTCCAGCATTAAACGAAAAAACAAAAACGAGCGACGGAATCCGATCGACCAGGCTCGATTACGCGAAACTACCCCGACGCGGGGAGAGGAAAGTTGAAAAAAGCCTTCGACGTCGTCGCCCCGCCGAGTCGGAGAAAAGTGATCTCGATATTTCAAAAGCGCGAGCGTAAGTGGCTCGTTTTAATTGGCAAGGCAATCTTCAAAGCTCTCTCTCTCTCTCTCGACGAGTCGGACATTAACGCGACGCGACTAATTCCTCGCGATGAACAATTTTCACCACCTCTTCGCTGCTCTCCCCTCGCGACTTTCCTCGTCGTGTCTTCGCATCACGCGCGGAGTAATGGAAATAATCGAATCGTAGTTTCCTTCCGCGTAGTCCAGTCGACGTGCCCGAATAGTTGCTCTAAACTAGTGAAAATTCCTCGAGGGATGGGGGGGGGTCACTGGTAGCGTAAATTCAAAATGGCACCCAAATCGTATATTCGCTATTTTGAATTTTACGAAAAAAAATGTTTTTTCTCGAATATCCCGGCCATTTTGAATTTGAACGAAAAGTTGTAAAGACCAAATTTGTAGGAAATTGAATTTTCTTCAACTTTGTTCCCTACGAAGTTTCTTCTAAGATCGATATTACGGCAGCGGCGAAGGGAAGAGTAACCCGTTGCATAGATTCCTCGTTACGTAATTGCAGAAACGTAACAAGTAGCCCCGTATCAACGTCGTTGCACCTTCCAAACCGAATTCGCCCTGCACCCGATTGAAACGGACGAGCAGATCTGTTTGTGGCAAAAAATGACAACTTTCGTCGCATCATTCGGCAGAAATGAACGCGAGACAAACCCGTATCACGCGACGCGATGCTCGGGAATGTCGGTATAATTATTTAGCCCGTATCGCACTGCAGGGTATACCTAACGGTTAACTCGGTCCCCGGCTACTGTGTCATGCATACGATACGGTCGGACCTCGATCCAGGACGCAGCGTTGACTTCGCGCCGCGATCGTTCCGCGCCGGGATCGCCGAGGGAGAGTGGACTCTCGGTGATAACGCTGCCGGCACGCGTGTCCCAGTAGTCGTCGACGTTGTGCCCGAACACTCGAATCAAAAATCTCGTTTCTATCATCCGTCGCGATTCCAGAATATCGAGTCCAGATGAGCTCGCGCAGCCCTCTCCTCGGCCCCGCCGTATTTATTTCGCGCGATGCTGCTTTGCCTCGTGCTTCTATCTGCCTCCGGCCAGGTTACACGCTGCCACTTTGTAGTAATAATGCAGCGAAGGTACGCCGCTTTTGATGTTGTCTTCGTGCCGTCCTGACGTCATTATCATTATAACTCCTCCCTTGCTCTGCGCACCGACCCCGCTGCCCTCGGAAACTCACTTCGTTTCATCCCCTTCCCTCGCGTCTCGCGCCTTCCCGCGCGTAATACGCGTAACCCAACGCCGTATCGGCACGTGTATATGTATATGGGCCATTTCACGCCGAATCTGTCAGTTTGCAATATTTTCGTCTCTGATTTCCTCAATTTTTCAATATTTTCTTGTAGCCATTGTACAAACCTTGCAGGCGAATTTCTACGTCTATGTCTAAGTAGGAGCTTTATAAATACTATCATTGAAAATTTGGTCACTGCGGGTCCTTTGCTATATATTTTCAAATAATTTCCACGCTTTCGAACGCGTGATACAAAAATCCCAACATTTACCGGCGAGCTTTTTTCGAAGGGTACAAAAAATATCAAAGAATCCAGGAAATTGAAAATCATTTTTTTTTCAAACCGTCCGATTCGGCGTGGAATACCCCGTCGACGCGTACACGTATATTTACGAGACCGGCTCCTGTGATGTGCCGGAACTTGAAGTGGGCTACTTCCACCCCCTCGGCGCGCTCCTCCAACCCTTGCTCGTAGCGTCGCGTGTCCCGTGCGTGCACCCATTTTCGACACACGAGCCCATACTTTTCTTCGTCTCCTGTAATCGCGAAAAACGCCGAATATATACGCATCTCAGCGATCGAACAACGACATTGATTTTTACGTCACGAAGTCGACCGAACGCCCGACGAATTTCAATCGCGCCGAGGTAATACAACGCGATTCGCTTCCTTTCGCGTATCGATCCTCGCGACCGAATTTTCGATCTTCTCTCTCTTTTTTCTCTCGTCGCGGACCGAGAAAAGTAACATCAACGTTCATGATAATGTTCCAAGACGTGATATAACGGAGCGTTCGGATCCAAAGGAATGACTTATCACAAGGACACGTGGTATACATTTGCATATTATACGCGACGTTGTAGCTCTGTTCAGACTCTTTGTTCGGCGTTCTTCTTTCATTTCTCCTCGACATCCAGTCGTTTGAAATATAAAACCAATGTAAAAATTTATGAACTGTTTTTACAGCTTCGCATTTCCCTCTCTCTCCCCCCCTCTCTCTCTCTCTCCCTCTCTTCCTCTCTCCCTCTCTCTCTCTCTCTTTCTGCGAAGTAACGAAGAATTTTCACATCGTATTTTATTGCTTTCCCGTATAATTTTTTTTTCCACTTCACTTCCTCAGATTTCACTCCAGGTTATTCGATTTAGTTTTAATCCCGAGTTGCTTGCTTTCTATTCCTACGTTTTTCTCTCATTCCTCTCGTTTCCCTCGTTCGCTCGCATTTCTTCGATCTGTTACCATTTCATTACCGCGTCGAGAATTGTTCTCGCATTTTTTGCATCATTTTCTCTTCTCTTCCATCCTCGTTCCGCTTTGTCTGCCGGCAAGCTCTTTTTTTCATCACGTTGCATTGTTTTATTACGTTCGTTGAATTCCCGAGCTCAAAAATCCGAGATACGGAAATAATTGCTTGATACATGCGAATCTCTTGCCAATTTTTGAGTCGCCGGGTCGATAACATCGGCAAAAATTATCTCGAAAACTCTTATCATTTTGGAAAAAACATATCCGAGCAGACGCTCCCGCAAGTTGTTATCACACGACTCACCGTTCGAGAGATACGACTTTTCTAAGAATCAGCATCAGCCGCGTGCTTAGGCCACCATATCTCGCGAACGATCACTCCTACGATAAAGACCTGTCAGACCATTTTTGGAGCAAATTTTCTCCTCTACAAGTTTGCTCCCTACCGATTTCACGGAAAGCTGACTGTTTCCGAGATATTCCGAAAAAGCTCGTACACGAAATATTTCACCTTATCGGATCGATAAGAATCCTTCGCATTTTCTCCACAAATCCACCGTCGACGCACCTATTTACGAAACGTCAAACCGTACCGAATCGTCGGTTATTTTTACCGTCAATTTTCCCGTGGCCCGCTTCGTCCCGAATAAAACGAGGCGTTGATTATCTTCGCTGTTATTATTTTTTTTCCGCTGATTTTTTCCGCTCGGTTAAACGATGATTGCGGTGAGATATTGCAACGTTTCGCATCGCGTGCATAACCCGATGCTCCCCGCGCTGGACGGTCGTTTGGGATCGCGAAAGTATCGGTGTTACAGTCGTGTATAAATAACACGCGATATCGAATTAATCTGAGCGGAAGTTGGTGCTATTGGCATCGATGCGTCAAAGTATTCGGTTACACACCGAGGCGCAGATAATCCTGATAGAGTTTCAATCTCTTTCTATATTCATTCCTCTTCATTTCGAATTCGAACCATCTTCCTTTCCTCAACTTTCCATTTTCCTCGTTCTACTCTACTCGTCGTTCGTTTGTTTTCAGCCTCGTTTCGTCGATTTTAATTTATTTATTAATCCAGTCATAATTTACACCGCAGTACAATGTAAAAAACCCACAGACATAAATCATAATTATCTGAGCGTACATAGAAAAGCTAATTAAAATACATAAAATACGAAGAAATAAAAACGAACTGTGCGCATAAACGCGCTTGACATACGTAAGAGACAAAAACACTCGCAAAGACAAAACTTTTATCATTTTTCCCCTTTTTTCAAAAATAAAATAAATTATTCTTTACACATTTCCTATGTTAGTGACTTCTGAGGAAATAAATTTTTTCACATCTCTGGGCGACTGATTGAATAATTATATAGCACTGATGTAATTGTCTTTATTTCTCACTTTTTTTAGTCATTGTTAGGTAGCAGTGTGTTTTTATTTCTGGTAGAGCTTTCTGACTGCGAGTGTGTGGTTCTCAGGCTATTCTAGTAATACAATAGTGACTCGAGAGCAAATAATTGTCCTCGGTTTGAAGTCGGATTCGTCGCAGTAGAGGTGTTTTTGTTTATTATTTTAATGAGCTTTTGCTGTATGCTTCGAGCAAGTTCAGCTTGCTTCTGTTGGCACTACCTCATGCTATAATTCCATAACTCACAATACCATGAAAAGAAGCCTAGTAAACTAGCAGTACAATTTTTGTTGGCATAATCTATTTTAATTTATAAAAAACTCCTGCCAAAATACTTTTTTGTTCTTTGCAATTGAGTCTGTAATCAGAGACTATGCCTAAATATTTGTTAATTCCTGTTTGTCCAGGCACACTATGACAGTAATAAAAATCTATGATTTATTTAGTGCTAGTAGCTTCGCTACAATTTCTGGGTATAAATTTATTTGCCCATGTTTTTGCGAGGAATATGGCTGCCTTGTTATCGGCGAAGGACGCGATTGAACTTTTTGGCAACGCTTCTATCATTCGCGCGAATGATAAATAATAGTAGTTTGGATGTTTCCTCGTATTTGTTCGGTAGTCGCGCCCCGACGAATGGGGTAAAGTTGGGGTAGGTCCGAGAAAGAGGTCCTCGAAGATGTTGACTGTTCAGGCCGGTAAACGACTCGTTCCCGTTGCTTTTGAAGACCGGAAACTCTCGCCTCTGCGTTGTACGCGTTCTAACGACGCGACTGTACGAGCACGTGGTTGAACCACATCAAAGAATGCAGTCGGAATGCGCGAACGTCGCGGCGGAGGGGGAGTTCTGCTTTTGCGAGCTTGTATTTTCGTGCTTTGGCGTGTGGGTCTCGCATTTTCCTTCGTCGAGTACTTACAGGTTAATCCGAGCCGAACGAAGTGCAACGTCACCGCGCCGCACCGAGACTGTTGAACTGCTAACTGTAATTCCATGAAGCTCGTTCGTAGTCGCGAGCATTCCAGAAATAAAACGGACCAGCGCCGCATCGAGAATCACTACGTTTCCTTGAAACTCCGCGACCTCGACGTCTCCTATCGTGATAACGCGCGTTTTGTTGTATTTTTCATTTTCCTCTCTCTCTCTCTCGCGCTCTCTCTCTCTCTCTCTCTCTCTCTCTCTCTCTCTCTCTCTCTCTCTCTCTCTCTCTCTCGCTACGTATAACGTTGTCGAGATTACGTTCACCTCTCGGTTCACCTTTCCGCTCGAACGAGTCTAGGAAATACGCCGATGAGAACGATAATGGACGAGGGCTGAATAACGGTAAAGACTGGACTCCGGGATAAAAAAGCTCGCGTCGATACGTTGCGTTATGAAAAGCATGCGAGCGTACGAGAAATAATCGCTTGGCCGTTTGACGAAGCATTCTGTGCAACTGATACGTCGACGTGGTCAGATTGCGGATGTTCGAGCTGATAAAGTATAAACTTGAGAAGTCAACGTTAGTTCTTCCTCCAATAAAACGACCAACTTTGACATCGTGCTGCTCGCTGAAAAATCAGCGTACAAAAATCTACGTGGTACCGTTTCGAAGCTCGACGTTTGTCCTTCGGAAAGCTCTCCTCGAATTCGAGTTTCAGCCATCAGCATCGAAGTGGTCCACAATAAAGTGAAAAGATGTAAAAATCTGGAAATTGTGCTCTAAATTCGCGCTGATTTGAGGCGAAAACAAAAGACGGTGGCTCAATTCGATTCGCAGTATCCGAAAGCTCGGAGCTTTAGCTTCACAACCGTGAGCCTAAGTTTTCTGTGCGATTTTTTCCCACCGAGTTATGGACCTTCGAAGGAAAAAATGTTTCCAGAGAATCGGTTTATCGTTCTGGGAAGACAGAATTCTCTGGACGGAGAGGCCAACCTTTAGGATTGTTCAACGGGTTACACCTAGTTCACGCTCGTGACTCCGCCAATTCTCAAGGAACCAACTTGACATTGTCGGAGAATATTTGTGGAAGGTTGCATTAAAAAAATTAGTCGGAAACGGGAAACTGAGATTTGAATAAAAAATCAACTAGGTGTCACTCGAAATGTGGAATATCGCGCGAGGGGAAAGGAAGAGAAGGACGAAGCGGATTATTACAGCGAGGAGAATGACGAGGAGAGATGAGAGGCGTTGGGAGGAAGAGGTGTCGAGGAAAGCTAGATAAAGCGGACGAGTCCCCGCTATCGTCACAGCCACGCGAGTCCTTCGCCTTTCGGTGGTCGTTGCCTGACAACGAGATTGGTCACAGTCTAAGAGGCTGCGGGTGGCTGCTAGAAGGGCGAGGACGGATAGCGGCTGGTAACTTTGGAATCGGAGGTGAGCAAGGCTCGAGTATAACCCGAAGGCAAATTCGGAGCGAAGGAGGAAACGACGCGAGAGTGTCGGAGAGGCGAGAGATCCTTCGGCGTTGACAAAAGCGAGCTCAACGGTTTAGGCGCGATTTTATCTCTCGGAAGGTAACGCGTCTCGTGGCTTTAATTGTTACGATTATCGTTACGATTATGGTTCTGTTGATGCGGTCTATTAAAATTCTTGCGATAATAACAACAACAGTCGGAGTCGTCGTTATTGCCGGCGAGAAGCGGGAAGTCTACCGGAAATTTCGACCGTTTTCTCTACGGACGTTGCGTCCCGGTGTTTCTTGCGGAGTCGAAGAGGGCATCCGTGGAATAACAGTGGCCCGGAATCGTAGCGGCGAGAAATCGAGTGCTAGTTGGTTCTGGAAGAGGCGAAGAGGGGGGGAAGTTTTAGCAGTTGGATTCGGAGAACACGGGAGGAGTTCTCGAGGAAGGGCTCTCGAGCGCTCCGCGATCTACATCGGGGCGCGTGGTGCATCTTCGGAACAAAGTTGACGATGGGAGCTCGTTCTTTTGCGCGTAGTTGGCTCGTATTCACTGAGTGGTCTTCATCGTCCCCATCGTAACAGCGATCGCCGGCTTCTGTAGGGACGTCAGCCCCGCGAGTAATAATAGCCAGAAATTTTCAACATTTCCCTCGTAAATCTCTCCCCCCCCCCCTAGCCTCGACAACAGCACCCCGACCACTTCCAATAAAAATTCCAATCCGTTTAAACGCCTCGGCAAACCCGCTGGTACTACTCTCTCTCTCTCTCTCCACCCTCGCGCCACCGAAACTCTGGCGCTCGTCTTCGCAAACGATTTATGACAAAGTCCGTCTAAAGACTCTCGTGTCACTTTCACGATTTGTCAGATAACTCGTCCCGTATCTCTCACCCTTTATTCCCCAATCCTCGTCTTGGCGGGGCCTTCAGCGGCAGACACTCGGCCGCAGCCAGCGTCTACGTTACCCGCGACGAGTCGCGCAGCCTGGACACGCTGCTCTCCTCGCGCAGCGACGCGGGACGGGGGAAAGTGGAAAAAGGGAAGCCGAAACGTACGCATCCGAGGAGACGAGACACGGATGGACGAGCTGGAGGGAGCCAGGGAAAAAGAGGGAGGGAGGGGGGAGCGGGGGTGAGAAAAGCCAAAGAGAGACGGACGGATCCCGATAGACAGGACGATCGGATTAGGGGAGGATCGCGGGGGTGTGGGATCACGCAGATGGCCAGCGAGCTAGCTCTGTATTATTTAGGTTAGGGCCATCCACTCGCGGGATATCCTATCCGTCGTATCTTAAGGGTGGTTTGACAGCTGCGATAATGGTTCTCCGAGAACCCGGTATGGATCGAAAAAATGATTTATGTTATATCGCGTGCGGAAAGTGGCCCCGAGCCCTCGACAGTTTGTTCGGGGACGACCGAAATAATTCGAACAAGGAGAACCTACATCCCGTAGGTTTTTCCTCCCGCGTGAAAGCGATCGTCGAAAGGGAAGAAGAATTTTTTCCGCGGGACGCAACAAGCTCGAGATTCATGACACCGCTATCTCATGAATCCGCGCGCGCCGCCATCGTACGGGAAAAAACGGAATGCCGGCGCGGAAAAACAGGCAGGGGAACAAAAAACTCGCGAGGACAAAAATGCGGTTTTCCAAGCCTTCGGGGGAAAACGGACCGGGAAATGACGATGAGGATTTCGGAAAAATTCGGGATTGCGATCTTTACGACTTCCGGTTTTATTGTCCGCAAAACGAGGCGATGGCAGGCGTCACCGTGGTTGCTTATCTCCAATCTAACGAGACGGTATCAGGGAACGGGGAAATAATGACAGTGGAGTGCGTACGCCGCTACGTCCAGGCAGGCGTCTAGGCGCCCGGGCGTCTGGGCGTCTACCTAGCTACGCTTATGGACAGACCAGATTAGTCATCGCTACTACTCGCGAGAAAGGGAAACACCAAGGTGTACGAGAGGGTGCTACGTGGCCTGGCCTCCCTGGTCTCCCTTCGGCGTCCTTCCGGCGTCACAGCGTCGTATCGGCGCCCACGCAACACGCCGTCGCAACGTAGAGGTGGTCAACCCAAGGCAACGTACTCCCAGTCCTCTCTCTTCGGGGACGTCGACCATCAGCTTCGAAATTCGAACGTCCAACGTTTTTGCGTCACGCGAAAGTCACCGCGACGAATCAGACAAGCCGGATGAAATCGCAGCCATGATTATCAGTATTATTATTATTATTATCATCGGTGTTATCGTTAATATTCGCTCTTGCCAAAGAGCAGAGGAAGCCGAGGATGAACGTTGGCAGGTCGTTTATCGGAGGGAATCGTTGAAAAATGCTAAGCTGTCCCTCGTTACGGGAAACGCGATTCCGCCGGAATGTTTCAATCGAACGAGACAAAGGATACTTTTCGCATCTTTCTGGTATCGAGGTTAGCGCTGGCTCGTTTCACCGTGGCAGGATCAAATTTAGTTCGGAACTTGGTCCATCGGGAGCTCATGGGTCGCTGTCAAAAACTCCCCGAAGACCGATTCCGATACACTCTCGAATAGTAGTGCCTCGCGCGGTTCTATGTAGGGTGTTGGGAGACCAATGGCCTGGGGGAAGTTTATTGGAAAACCCATCCGACCTGCTCGTACTTCCGCTTTTGATACGAAGAAAAATCCCATTATCCGACACGAGAACGCGGCGGTGATTCCCCTTTTTTTATTATTTCCACTACGATCTCGGGTCCAGTTTCAAGAAATCGAACATTTTCTCGCTGCTTCCGGAACTCGAGACTCGCCTCGCCCCAATTCCGTTGCCATGCGCTTTTTCGACAAAATTTCGCCCGTTTCTCGTCGGTTTTACGAACTTGTTGAAAATAAATTCCACCCTCGAGACGAGAACAAGAAACGAGCCCACTATTCCTATTTCCCAACAACGAGTTTCTCACGTCCCGTTCGATAATTCGCTTTGTGGATTCCTATTTTTCCGTCAATTTTTTCCATCCCTGCTGCCTTTTTTTCTCTGCTCCCATCACGATTCATCACCGTGGCAAAATATATTCCCCCAAAAAACACGATTCAATTTGAGAATAAATTGATCAACGAGAAAATTACCATCAATGTAGAAAAGCGCGGGTTCATTATTTCTATACTGTTTATATTCATAACAATTGGCATCAAGCAGCCCGCTGTTTTTACAATGACATTAACTTTCCCATTCATCGCTTTATTTTTATACTAAAATTAATGATCACTTTTCAGTTCAATCTTTTTTAAAAACGTGTTTTTTTATTTAGTTTTTTGAACTAGGTATAATTTATTTTCTGACTTCGTAGTATTTAAAAAAGTTTAATTTGAATTCTGAAAAAAAAATCGAATCTGTTCAATTCGTTCAACTATTTTTATTCCTCTTCTCGACCAAAAAATCGTTTTTTTTAACACAAAAATAAAAACACTGGACGCGACATTTTTTTGGTTTTTCCGAATTTTCCAGCCGAGCAATGTCCACTGTTACAAGTTTTCGCATGACGGTGTCGCGGAATTGCGAGCGCGCTCTTCCATGGCTTTCGCTTATCATTTCGCATCGATCCCCGTGGCGTCGGTTCACACGCGTATCGTTGTGGACACAATACCGCCGGAAGCCACGTGTCCTCGCGGCTCGTTCAAAAAATAAACAATCGCGTTAAATTAATCGTATCTCGAACGCGAAAACATGTTTGCCTCCGCGGGCTCGACCCAAGCTCCCGAAAGGCTCCTCTGCAGTGCCATAAACGTGGCCTTATCCGAGCTTTTCGCTCGCGCTCCCTCGCATCGCACCCCTTCTGCGTATTTTTCCTCCGCGTTGTACCCAAAAATTCTCCGCGTCCTTCGATTTTTCGGTAGATGTTCGCGAATCCTGCTCGAAATTTTTCCACGAACAGCGCGAAATCGTTCCTCGTTTTGCGGACAATGGCTGGGAAAAGGATGGAAATTGTTATCGCCCTGCTCGGGCATTGCAGATGCGATGTAGGCGGTTTCCTCGTTCGTTCATTTTTACGACTTCGGTAACGAAAGCGAGATGCGATCGGACATCCTTATTAACCTAGCGGATCCCCCAGCGCGATTTTTGCGATCGTATCGCTGGTGATGCGAGCCAACGTTTCAGCACCGAAATCCACGGATGTCGGCTACGTTTTTCATATTCCATCGCTCTACCTCTCGTTCTCCCTCGATCGAGATTCGAGCCAATTTTACATTTCACAAAACTAACGAATAACAGCCACGTCAAAACAGGAAGCCGTAGATTTCATCCGCGAATCCTTCGATTACTCGTCTCGTCATTGATACGCGGCGAAGCCAATTTCTCATTTCTCTTCGCCCTCGTCCCTCGACTAATATTCGCGGCGCAGCGGAATTTCGGATACGTTCATACAGACGCTAGAAGTAGAGGCGACAAGCCAGCCTAGACCCTGTGAGCATGAAAGAGAGAGAAAGAGAGTCTGAAGTTTGGGCTGTCTCTAACGGTCGATGAAAACGATTGAAAGTACAAATAGCACAATTCGCAATCTTTGATGGAGTATCTCTAAGCAGTCTTCGCTCGTTATTTCTTGGAAACCTGCAATGTGAAACGAATATCACTTCTTCTTAAAGTCACGCAGGTACTATTTGGAGAATGCACCTAGGTACAGCTACAGGCACCCAAGAGTACCTACGTAAAGCTACCGAGGTACTGCTTTACATTAATGATAAAAAGGATACGGTAAAATAATTGAATACATTAGTCGCATCGACGAGCTGCCATGGCGGCTGCTTTGTACGTCCCAAAGGAAGCTTTCTACGAATCCTTCACAGGGGGCGGTTAGCAGTATTACCAATGTGACGTATAAAAGTTACGAGACGAGTGAACATTGATGTTCACGAGAGTGCCTTGTAACTTTAAAAATAAATAGGTACGAGTGGCTCCAACAATTTAATTGGGTATAGGTACAAGGTATCTGTCCAGTAAAGTACCTAGGTACAGGTATAGGTACTGGAAAATGTGCGTAGGTACGAGAAAAAGTATTCGTACCTAGGTACTTTCCAACACCTTGGCCGTATGTATACAGTGCACTGTGCATGCGTTATGGACAAAGTCAGAGAAACCTCTCGGATGTGACCGCTTACACAGGGTCCTGCGGTTCCTGTCTACGGATACGTGTCGCGAGCTATTTTGGATAGAGATCCTCTTTATAAATATTTCATCGATATTTGGCACGAGGAATACGAGGTTGTAGAGTCTGGGTGGCTAGTCTCCGAAAGGTTACGACTGGAGTTACTACAGACCTGGAAATTCGGAGTAATCGTACTCAGAAAATTGAGTTGCCCGTGCGAGAGAAGACGGAGAAGTTGAAGAAGCGCAGATGGAAGTTTGGACAGCAGCGAGAAGCTCGTATAGAAAATGGCGACACGAACAGAAGCCACCATCACAGGTAGCAGCGTCACAGGCTTATATAGAGGTTGCACCGGGTTAGAGGCGGTATAAAGCTGGTGCCAGGGGCGAACATGGAGAGTCTGGGCAGAGGTAGAGCCTACAAAGGTTTACACGGCAGCCCCGTAGTGACCACGGAAGCTCGTGCGAAGCCTACACGAGAGTTATTCAAGACACAGAGGCCCGAATCTACGTCGGGAGGATTTACACGGCAATTCGGAGATTACGCGGGTCGCTCCGAGTAATATAAAAGACACGCCGAGGTGGTGGCGGCGGCGATACCGGCTGAAGAGTCGTTGCGGGCTTATATAGGGGTTCCGCAGGCTTGTACAGGGGTTCTTCCGGCAGGGGAGGACGGACGCCGAAATGACAACTCAGCGATCTAGATAACGAGTATGGGGCGTCGGCGCGGCGATGCGGATGAAAAGCACAGGCCTACGTCGCGTTTACGTTATTTAAAAAAAAGATTGCAAAAATATTCCGGTCCGCGATGTTATTTTTATCGGGGCAACAAAGCCGTCGGCGAAGTGTTTGCAGAACCGAGGGTCAAAGTTCCCGGGATTTCCGATAATCGAGCCGTGTAACACGGACGCGCTTACGCTTGTAACTTTGCGAAGGGCGCGTCGCGGATGTCTGGAGAAAGGGCCTCGCGATTCCGGATGATCGAAAATGATTGATTGCGAATCGTTGAATCTTACTTATTCGCTCTCTCTCTCGCTCTCTCTCTCTCTTCTTCTTCCGCTTCTTCTTCTTCTTGTTCGCGTTTGGCCACGCGGCAGGACGCTAATCGATCCGCTACTCCGCGATGTCGAAGCTCTTCCCCATTTCTGGTGGAAGATCACCGAATAAAATGGGACGAGATCTCCTGCGGGACGAGGAAGATATGACGGACGAAGACCGGTCGACGCGAAATGAAACGACTTGATTGCCGAGTGACGCGAACTTCGAGACCAGACGTTGCCAAGATTAAGATCCGCCCGAATTGGCCGTTCCAGCGCGACACCGGCGAACTTCCAGTCTACAATTTTTCGAATCTCGCTGTTCCAAAAAATCCAAACGCCACTTTCTCCACGACCTGCTGCTTTTTTCTCAACAATTCATTTTTCCACCAGCCGCTCGGCGCATCGCAAAATTCCAGCGAATACCTTTGGACTTTTTTTTTCCATCGGCCTCGAATTCCAAGCTTCCTTCCGCGTCAGAAAATCTGACGAATTTTTACATAACGGCGGACTCGGAGACGAAGATTTGCGAATTGCGTGAAATTTTTTGACAAACCCGTTTCCGACGCGGACGCGAATGAGAAATGAGACGAATGCTGGACGTGATTTTGATGTCCGCGGGCGACAAAAATTCGAAGACGATCGCCGTTCGCCGAGCAACGAGCATTCGATATCTTCTCCAGAATCTCGCGTATCGTGGCATTTATCGTTTATAACGGCTGTGAAATATACGCGTCGATGTGGCCGGCGAACGCGACCCGCTCAAAGCGTTCGCAAAAGTCGACTCATCGTTTCCTTACGCGAAAGCGAGAGAAGAAACGACACGGGAAGCAGGAGATTCTCGTGCGAATGTCAGGCTCGAGGTTCGAGGCGAATAAATTAACATGTATATACGATGACATTTCGCAATTTTTTCTCCTCCATTCGTCGGTAGCGCCTGGAAATTATTCTCGAAACGAGATGAAAACCGAATATTCTCACGGAAATGAACACACCGCCCGAATACCGAATCACTTCTCATATTTATTTCCCCTGAAAACGCAAAATAATAACGAGATGACAATTCATCTCACCGAGTTACCGAAAAATAACGCTTCCAAGATTTTCCAAACTCGCCAACGGTTTCGCGGAGAAACGCGAAATAATTTAGAAAATTTCACGTTTCATCGTAGAACGAGTTATAATTTTATTAGATTTTTTCGCAAGAGCGGTTCGCCCTGGAACGGTCCACGAGCGCACTCGGGGCAGTAGCGTTTCGAAGCGTGCGGCAGGCAGAGTCGCGTCTATACGTAGAGAGTGACACGAGCGTGTACATTTCTGGGTAGCAATGTATATCTAAATAGTAGGACGCGGAAAGGGTCGAGGTAAACGTAAATATAACGTGGAATTACTCGGAAACGGATAGCAGCCACCTGAAGCTCGCGCGAATACGCGAAGCCTTTTGGCGAGCAATTAAATTAATTGGAACCCCGAAGCAACCGCGTCGAACCGGGTGTCCGAAAAGGTCGCTAACTTTTCCGTCCAAAACTCCCGCGGAGCCGTACCAAAAATTGGAACACGATTTTCCACCCGATCGTTCGCGTCTTCCCACCAGATGAGACATTCCAGAAGAGTCGATGGGTGTTTATTGTTATTATTTTTCCGTCCGTTTTCAAATTTTAGCCTCGAAGTCGCGAAAACGTAGCGCGATGAGGCGGAACGAGCGGGAATCGCGAGGTGCCGAAACGAGCGACCGTTATTCGCGTGTCGATCCATTGTAATGAGCCAAAGTACAGCGGAGATAAGAGGGGTCGCGACGTCACGCGGCACTATCTGCGTTACAGCCCATCTGCCCGCGCGACTGTTACCTGCGCGCCTCCAGCGAGATCCCGATAACATGTTTATCCGAGGCACGGCAAACGTTTTTCGTTTGTTTGTTTGTTTGTTTGTTCGTTTGTGTTTATCTTTTATCTTCATTTTTATTCTTTTAACCACTCGTTTGTATTTTTTCCACCAATTAATCGACGCGTAATCACTCACCTCCCGCGCTGCGACAGCCCTTTTTCCGACGGTGGAAGCCCGGCAAAATTACTTCTGTCTGTGGAGTAGAGAGAAAAAACAACACGATACGAGCCGAAAAACAATGTTTCTTGGTGGAGGATGGAAAAAGAAAAAATGGTAATACAAAACTAGGAATAGGAAGGTCCAAGGAGCTTTTTTGATAGCTTTCTTTGTTCTCTGCGAGGGGAAAATTTGTAGCGATATTATTGCAGCTCGTGGAAGAATGCTTCGAGTAATAATTATTGCATTCCTTGATGGAGAACGATTTCGAATTTTTACAAAACGCGCCTTGAGAGGTGAAAGATTGAAGAGAGGCGGGAAAAAATGTAGGAGGGAAATCGCAAAGAGTAGAAACTAGTTGCTGCTACGTTGCACGGTCCGCCAAAATTGCGAATTCTCACCTGGAAGAGAGAACCGAAGCGGAAGTAAGATTCTCGTCGTAATAATAGGAGACGATAAAAATGGAGATCGTCGGCTAGATTGATAGGTCGATCGATAAACGAGACGCGGTAATTGATAGACGATCGATAAAGGGTCTCGGAAAAAAGTACGTCGCAGAAGTAACGTCGCCGATGACAGGAAGAGATATGCGATTCGCGAAGAGACGAGTCGATGGGAAAGATATTAAGGCTGGAGAACGGTCGACCGTCGTCTCGTTTTCTTTCACACCTTCTCTCCATTTATTCAATGTTAGTCCATTATTCGACTCCCATTATTTATTCAATTCGAGTTCAATATTCAATTTTTGATGTTTATTCAATTTCGGTCCACATATTTTCGACGAGAATTCCCGTTTCGTATGATAATTCGTTTATTTCCCACGGTGAACGCTGGTACCGGACTCCGGGAGAGATTACGCGAAATTTCGAACGAGCAGGTACCCGCAACGAGTGGAAAACAAGCCGTCACCCGAAAGGTTTACATTGAGATCTAATCATTCGTAACGATCGATCGACAGAAGCGGTGATTGATCGATGGTTACGGCACTTTTCATTCGCTGATGGAATTAACAAGGCTCGATCCCGTCGAATTCAATCACCGCGCTACGTTCGTTCCATTTTCATTAATTGTACGAAGAGTTCCGCTCAAACATGACTGTTTCGATCGAGCGGAGTCGGACTTTTCGTCCAGCGAGGATTTCCAAACGCAGCGTCGTTGGAATAAGACGGGAGGGAAGTCGGCCCGTCATGGAGACAGTTTGGATACGTTGCTAGCTCGATCCTGGTCTCGTCGAGCGTAGAGAAAGAGAGCCTCGCACGATAAAGGTGGGATTTGGGGTGGAAGGCGAGCGAGTAAATTGGGCGAGAAGTATCGGTATGTTCCGATGTAAGCTCGTCTTTCGCGAAGGGTTGGGAAAAGCTGCGAGGCAGAGGCGACGGAGCTATCAACCTATCGGCTGTCTACGCCTTGACCTCCGCCGTCAATCGACTGCCGGTGTCGTAGCGTTGGCGGTAGGTATCGCTAAATGATCGATGTACTCGTCGCGTTGGGAGGCTGATAACGAGTTCGAGGCGTTTCTAAGCCGAGGAGCCATCGCCTCGATCGATCGGGAGTAGTTCAACTTCCTTGTGTCATCACCGCGCCGATGAGACGAGAGCAGATGTTCGGTTCGCGTTTGACGAGAGGCGAGGAGTTCCATATCGCGGAAGATTATTATCACAGGGAGCGAGGAGGTCGTCGGAGGTTCAATTATTTCCGAAGCACGGCAACCTTTTGTTAGAGAGGCGGATGTTTGTCCGCGGCACGAGTCGGATAAGCTCGTTGCCTTCCGCGCCGGTGCCTAGCTTTGCGGAGGTCTTCGGCGAGACGATCGAGTACGCGCGATCGATCGGGATCCTCTTTGGTCGCCGAGTCGAGGTGATCTTACCGAATATCCCCGACGAACTTCTCGCTGCGGAGATCGGATCGCGCGCCGACTACTTCCAGGACGAGGAGATCTGCGCGGAATCGGCGAGTCCAGCCTGGTTCCCGCCGGGAGTTCTTCGGGGCTCGAGAGCCGAGCCGATTCCGCGCGCGGAAAGCTCCTCGCCCGGGACCTCCGATTCACGCTGCTCCTTCACGTGCTCCTTCCTCCGTCCGCTCGACGAGCATCGCGCGAATCCGCGCATCGATCATGGCTCCAGGGGGATGGGAGTGGTTCCACTTCGTAAGACCATCTGCCGACGCAGCGGCGCGTAATCGCGAAATAACGACCCGCCACCCAGCGCTGTCCTTCCCGACTACGCGCACACGCGCCAGCTTCCGTCCTCCCTTCCATTCGGTCAAACCTGCATCCACGGCTACGCACCTCGATAGATCCAATTTCCCCACCGCTGCAACTCTCCGCAACTTCCAACTAATCCTGATTCATCGAGAGTGCACAAAACTCTTTGCGCTTCTCCACTTCGCCATTCCATTCGAAACGCCTTCTCCAGTTCCGGATCTACCTCGCCGTCCGCGCGCCGCAGCCCACAGCGATCCACGGCTGTAAAAAATGTTAAACACATCTACCTACCCAACGTCTAATATATCAGAGTTATTCTCAAAGGCGTGAAAATAACGATAACGGTACGCGCAGCGAACGTCCTCTGCAACTCATCTCTCATTGCGTCCACGTTTTACGGTGTGTTCACAAAGTATTTACATGATTTACGATCGACGAGATGTCTAAGCGGTACTCGAGTCCTACCGCTGCCGGTTCTCTGCCTATCGCGTATCTTCGCGACTACGCTCGCCACGTCCGCGTCACGTCGCCGACTCCGAAAAGTCACACCAGTAGATACGCCAAAAGATCGAGCAACACACGCGTACACGTGGCACGCGACATTTCTGCGAAGCCTACCTGCGATGCCATCGCAGACCGGAGAGACGTTTAACGGCAGGACACGTCGCCTCTACCGCGAACTTTACCCGACCTGCTCATTTTCTCTCTCTCTCTCTCTCTCTCTCCATCGTCCCTGTCGCCCTATCTCTTTCTCGCCGTAGTTTTCGCGAAGTTACAGCAAAGTAGTTTACTCTCGTCGCAGCTAAGGCTGTTCACATCGAAACTCGATGCCACCGAGCGAGCAGCTCCACCTGACCCACGCGTGACTCTGGTAGAAACTCACACTTGGAAGTGAATAAATTCCATCGAGGTAAGCTTTTTACGTCCGGTCAGCTATTCCTTTCATTCGACGCGTCGAGAACCTCTCTGTTGTATCTCGCACCTTCTTTTTTTTCTCCATCGAACGGCACAGTTTTCGCCGGGAGTCAATAAACCGACGCCGACGATCCTTTTTCCATCCGGTCGTCGCTGTTCCCGCTGCTCTTCCCTCGGGAAGGGAAATTCCGGATCATCTTCGCCGTGTCGTTTGCTCTCGACGAAGGTGCTTTCGAAGATTCATTTTTACGGGCAATCCAGCGCGTGGAAGTTGATTGCTTCCGAGTGAAAAACAGGCGTGAAAGCCGCAGGTGAAAAAGGGTTGGTGAAATTCGTCCGGCGGTGGCGAGCTTTTTTGTGGAAGGCTGTTGGAGCTTTTCGTGAAAGCTTATCGCCGCCGAGTCCCATTGTATCGCGTGGGCAAGCCTATCTTTCTCGGAGGTAATTTCCATCGGTCGTTGTTGCGCGTTCGAGCTATCGCACGCGGCCGCGGCCTCCTCCGCTCGTGTGTGCGTATCGATCGAACCGAACGCGTAGAACCATTAGGGAAGCGGCTGTCTGGCATTCCAAAGGTATCGCGTAATTATTCTCGTGTGCTAATTGACAATGGGACAATTATACCCGGCGACAGTATCCATCTGACGTCGTTAATAAATTAATAACATCGGCGCACCTGTCCCCCCACAACGCTTTACCAAGCGCTACTTCATAACCGATGCGTCGATCGATCCCAACTAGCGAGAACTTGGCCAACTTGGCGCGAGAGTTTCCATACGCGGCGGCCCGAGAGAAGTCGAAAATTACATTAGAACTCGCGATAACACCCTCGAAAATGTCTGCTCGCGCTAGATTTTTCCCCGCTCGTCGTTCGCGCCCAACGACTTTCCACTTCGCGTTACTTTTCGCCGTTCCAAACGGAGCATTTCTCAATTACGAGTTACATTTTGCAATTTTCCACCCAAACATTCTCCCCGTAATTTGTAGCCAAAGTTCGGCTTACAGTTTCGCATATCTGTGATGGAAAGTACAAACATCGAGCGACGTTTTACACCGAAAAGTTCGCAAAAGTGTCTCCCGAAGAGTGAATTACTGACGACCAATCTAATTGTAACGACGTGTCTTCACCTATATTTATAGATCTCTTTTTTGGATTCGAAATGGGACGGCGACGTTATGCGATTTTACTGCTCGATGACATCGTTGGAACATCGGGAGGGTTATAAATGTCTCGGCTGTTGAATATCTCCCGATTTCATAACATTTCTACTCGCAAAGATCAATAGTCCGTCGCACGTCGACTGCGAGACGTCTTTACGCGTAACATCCTCGCTTTGTAGATATTTCTCGTATTTACGCTCCCAAAGATCTGTGATGTGTACATCCGCGATACGGAGTATTCTCGATTCACCGTGCCTCTGTGCGTCTCGTTATTAGGTGTCGAAGTCGTGTCACAGCGGTGAGGATAGAATATTTCTTGGAGCAGACTCGTTACGAGTCGAAAGCTCCATGCCACACGAGGAGGACGCGCCTAATTTCGCCTACGATTACGATTCCCACTCGATCACGGATGATCTCGTTATCAGAGATATTTGAAAAGTGGAAAAACAAGTCTACCCACGTGGCAATTCGAATCGCGTGAGAGTAATTATTTGTTCAATATGTTCCCAAGAGCTTGTATTGCGTTCTCCCAACGCGTTATTTCCGATTCGCGTAAAGAATTTTTTTTCACCGCCCAGAGAATCGATCAAGCTCGATGCGAAGTGAGATTGTTCTCAGAAATTTGGTGGTCGAGGGTGAAAAAAGTTTTTAAAAACTACGCGAAGGAAGTAGAGTCGAAACGGATGCACATTTTATTCGAAACAAAGTGAAATGTTTTGTGTCGAATTTGAAAAAATAATTCGGTGAAATTGGGAAAGGGACATCGGGAGCGGGAAATACTAGGTCTTGGGAGAGTATTAGGAAAACGGTAATACCGTGCGATTAAAATTGGCACGTGGGTGGAATTGTTTCCCCTATTTCCCACCGTGCCCCTCGCGTGTCCGGAAATTCGTGGCCGAGTTATAACACTACGGGGACCGAGACACATCCGAGCGTTGCCTACTTCCAGCTGATGTAACAGCTAACAACGTTTTTTCTTCCATATTTTATTTCCCTCTGATGTCACGCAATTAATGTAATTGCTGCGTGACATTGTCACGCCACTCTCGTTGCGTCAGCGTAGAAAGTGGCGAAATTTCGTGCGGGTTCGAGAATATTCAGTCCAGCGGTGTTCGTAGTACGCGGTGCCTACGAGTCTCCCGCAGGAACTAGAAATGGTAGAATGCTTTTATTTTTATCGTACCAACGGAGCTCGTCGCCGCGCGTTGATAACGTCGTTTCCATCGAAAAGTGACTAACAGAATGGCTCGAGGCAAAACGGAGCGAATTCCCCAATTAGCGGCGAAAAAATACGACACTTCGCGGCCAGGTCGACCAGGAAGCGAAGACCGCGAGAGGGAAAGGGCTGTGAAATTCGCAGCACTGTTCGCACGGAAGACGCATTTTTCGCAGCTAGCGGAGGAAAAGATCTTGGCACGCGGATATTTTTCTGAGTGGTTTTTCGCCGGAAAACGGAAGAACACCTGCGGTGTCAGAAACGATCGCGAGGAATTCGAGGAAACGGGGACGTCGTAATCTAATTCTTCGCGAAGGATGAGCCCCGCTCGTTTCTTATCGATCCGATGCCCATCGAGATGACGCGTTCTCTCTCTATTTTTCCTTCTCCGTCGGCTGATCACGCGGCAACCTCGTGATTCGCGTGTATCTCTAATTCGGCAGGCGAACGTTATCTCGAGGAACGTACTTGGGCGCATCGATACGTCGCGGCGTTCGTGGGCCGTCGAGTGAGAATCGCAGCGTAGAGGAGGCAAGAATAAAAGTGGAAGAGGAGAAAAAAGCCAGAGAAAAAACGAGCGATGTTTGGAAAAAGGAAAACGAGCTCGTAGCTATGTTCGTGAGACCGAGAACAGCACGCGTACGTTTGTTCGCTCACCGTTCTCTTGCTCTCGCTCGCTCGCTCTCTCTCTCTCTGTCTCTCTCTCTCTCTCTCTCTCTCTCCACTCGGAGAAACATGATAAGCTACCATTATCAAATTAGGTTATGTCCATATATAGGTATACTGCCACGTTTATTACCTTTACGACTGCAGCTCCGCCGAGCTGGAAGATACCGTGCTCCGCGCGATTGTTCCGAATACTCGCTACTCCCACGTCTCTCGGCTCGATCGTCATCGCGCAATGGATCGAAAGACTATGATCGTTCCGATTCGCCGAACAATTACCTCGTTTCGGCGGCAAAATTATGTCTACCTGTCCTCGAGTACCGCTGGAATTTTTCCGCTCCTTCAGCCAATAACTCGCGACGTCGCTGTGATATTACGAAACGAGAACGTGCAAATATCTCCGCTCATTGTTGTATCAATAGACGCGACGTTGCGGCCGAGAAAAAAGAGAGAGAGAGAGAGGAATTACCGCAGAGAAATATGATTTTTGCCAAGAAACAACGAAGCTAGATTTGACCTTGAGAAGCGATTTCCGCGAAGAAGAAAGACAGAGTAGGGAGTAGATGTAACAAAAACGGGGTTTATCGTCGGAGAGGAAGGTGAGTGCGCGGAGTGGAGTGGCGAGGCGCGAATATCGAAGCTTCCGTTATCTAGAAACGCTGTATTTGGGTGTATCCGCTCGCGGTCTACGACGACGTTATTAATTACTTCTAACGATCGGTAAAATTCCAGTCCGGTGTCTCGCGCATTGGCCGGAAAATAAATCCTGCATTTTTTTTCTCCTTCCCTCGCGATTCGACGCGTCTTCTGCTCGGAGGCGCGACGCTCGTCTGATTCTCTCGAATCTCCCCGTTCGAATTCCTTCGCCCTTTCTCCCCTCGCGCAGAGTTGATCCGAGGAAATGGTCGGAGGTGTCGATGGGATTCGAATTTGCCACGGGGTTATATCGACCCCGTGTACTCGGAAACGCGGAAAGTAACGCAATTTTGTAATTTCCGTCGAATAAAAAGGCATATAAATGTAGAGCAGGCTGGGGAGGGAAACGGCGAGTTGTGACAGACACGCGAGCGTGACGAAGGGGGATGAAAAGGCTCGCATTGCAAACACGTTGAACATATCGTCCGCCTCGTCGTCGTAATCCGGTGTTTCACCGTGCGCAGTCGCGACTCGCGCTACTTGCAAAACAAAATTGAAGGAATACGTAATCCACGACGAGAACAAGAATAATGATAAGAGAAAAATAGGAGCGAAAGAAAAAAAAATGCTTGTTTCTCGACAACGAGCGACTCCATTTTCCCCTCTCCGCCCCGATGGAATTCCCTATTGCTGCGAGAAAAAATCCCACCTATCTAATACGCGATACGATATCAGATCAATTATGAAGCTGGTCGAAAACACGTCGTTTGGTTTGTCAATCGCGTCGAGGAACGGATATAAAACAAATTTGATAAGGTGAATCGAAATTTCGATACTGGTCGATACGAAAGTACTCTCTTGGTATAAACCAGCGGAAATCTCACTGATTCAACCGGTTTTGTGAAAAAATGATCACTCCGCCTGATTCGACTAATTTCTGTAAGCTTATAGGTAGAATAATTTATTTACAGTATTAACCACAAAACGCTTAGCAATCTCGTGACATCTGTATATTCACATTTGACAAACTGAATCTGCCAAAATAATGCCATCAGAGGAGGATCCTTCTGGACAAGAAATATCACGAGGAAAATAACTAGATCGAATTTAATCTCGTACCCTTTTAATCTTATTTATCTCAATATACCTGGTTCTATTTTTGTAAAGCATGAAATAAATTTAATTGAGTGAACAAATTAAAATCTTTGGAATTCCCTTTTATTGACCTACTGATATTTCTTTAAATATCACTGGAAAACCAATGCTGGTTTTCAGCACTGTTTCCCATTGGGAATTTACTGGTTCTCGAATGAGAATTTTAAGTGGTTCGAACATTGACGATTTCCACTGTTTCGATCAGTAGGGTTTCACTGGTTTCCAATACAGAAATGTTCAATAACAAAATAGTGACGTTTCCACTGGTTCATTTTTAGAGAATACAAGTAATTTTTTTTTTAATGAAATCCATCACATATTTTCGTGTTAACGACTTATTTTGTACCAAATTTTTGTAATTTCAACGCAGTCGGTTAGTGACGATAAAATAAGCAGCTCTGTATAAAAAAAAAATAGTATAAACCTGTGCTAAAATTCTGTACAGCGAGGATGAATCGACATTTTGGTGTTTTCGAAAATGGAGTATACTAACACGCTAAAATGCTAAATATTTTACAGAAAAGATGTAACGTGGTGGACATTTTTTCCACCCTGTGAGGATCTCAGAGTTGGGATCTCGATGTTTGACGAAATTTCGTTCCTATATGGCGAGATATGGAAATAATTTTCATCCTCGAGCTCCAAAGCGTGGACGTTCGGTTCGAATCCAATGATTCGACGATTTGCGGCGATGGGGGACAACAGATGAAATTATGCAGGCTACGCGCGCTGAAAAGGAGAACGCGTATCGATTTCGTCAATTCGCGAATTTCATTCGTTGCATCAACCAGCTCGATATCGACGCGGTGTCGGCGACTCGAAACAGTCTCCGCGATCTGAAAGTATAATTCGCGAGAGCGAGGGGCGAAGGGCGGAGGGAAGGTAGAGACCGAAGATCGGTGCGGCGCGCACGAGGGGGCTTACGCTACTATGTAGCGTGGAACCGGTCGTCGATTCTTGTCACGCGTCTTTACGAGGCTCGAGTAATTTTCATCGCCAATGGTATCCGCCGTGTCTTTTTTGGCCTTCTCCTTCCTTTTTTCGGATGCAAGCGAAAACGAGAGACAGAGAGAGACAGAGACAGAGAGAGAGAGAGAGAGAGAGTGTTGTTTCGACAGGAAACGCATAGCTTGCACGCGGCTGACGCGAGAATACGGGTCAATCGTCGATATTAATGACCGTTTCCAGCCGTTTTTTCCCTCCCTCCTAGATCGAACCTTCCCCCTCCTATTTCCTCCCAAAATCGCCGGTTTCCTCCCCTCCTGCCGCCTCTCGGCGAATTTCCCATAGTCGCGATCATTCCGACTTAATTTCATCGTCCTGCAATCGTATCCTGTGTCCTTTCGCTCGCGGCCGGGAAATCGAGATGCTCGCCGAGTAAGAAAAATTCCGCGCCTTTTTTTGCGTGGGAAGAGATCGGCTCGGCGGCCGCGTCGCGTGCAGATACGGAATCCTTGTGAAATCCGATCCCAAAACGATCAACAATGTCACGGTGCGGCTAAGAGCTTCGTACAAATTAATGCGACGCGTTTTAACGCGCGTGACGGATCGAGTTTTACTCGTACCGCGTGATTTGCGGGAAATTTATTGCGCCTCGAATCGAAATATCGCATAACTAAACGCGACGTCGATTTAGATGGAGAAAATAAAAAATTGTAAATTAAGTATCTGAAATTCTAGACGTCAGAAAATATTTCGTGTTAGAGAAAAGTTGTTCGCTTTAATGTCAAGAACATGTACACAAAATTTTAGGGCATGGTGAAAAAAATACACAAAAATCCGTGTCAACGACTTTTTTTTGGACACAGAATTAGCGTCGTCTCGACACAAGCCGCGTGTAGCGATAAAGTGACACAGCTCTGCGTTGAGAGTCACGCAAACTAATGTGAGAGGAAAATTTAACAGGTGTTACCTTAGTATCAAATAATATTCTTGCGTGCTCAAAAACGGACTGAGAGAACAACACTGTCAACACAGTAAAATATTAAATATTCTACGCAACAATTTTCACACTTTACACAATGATGGAATTTTTTTTTATCGTGTAGAGAGACTAATTCCCTAGACGAGACTTCAGTCTAATCGATAGTTATCGTTGACGGAAATACAAGGAACACTGTTTTTCTAAAAGCGTGCGCGAAGGACGTTTGCCAACTGGCATTCCGACATCCGGCGTTTCCGTAAATCGAGCGTAACTTTGTCATTTATTCGGATAATCCAGATTCCGTAGTCTCTTACAGGAAGAAAAGAATGCTTCGTGATCGCTGAAACATTCGTGTCCTCGACATAGCACGTCGTAAAGTTCCCAAACTTTGCTCGTAGAGCTTCTTCGCTCGTGATAGCGCCAGCTACTGGATTTTTCACGCGACGCGTTGAAATTACAATGCGTTGACTGAATAAAAATTAAAAAAAAAAAATCGACCGATGCAGCGGTAGAAAATGGTGCGAGGGAAAAATCGCACGGGTATGTACTTGCGTCGTTCGTTTTGATTCGGTGGCCGCGACGCGTTTTCTCGAAATATCACGCGTTGCGAAATCTCGTTGATCTTTTTTCTTCCTCCTCCCTTCGATAAAATGGGTCCCCGCTATTTTATGCCTCGTGAAGTACCGTCGGCGAAATCCCGGGCGAATTCTTCGCCCCATAAATATTAATCCCGTAATTGGCCTATAACGTGATTTATACATCGCGTAAGAGTTTCGCGATATTTATAGTCGCGATACTTGCTTTACGACGAACTCGTCGTCGTCGGTGCTGCGAAGAGGGTGCATAACGCGGCGGGTGGCTCGCGGATCGCACACCCTCGTGTCGAACCCGCCTTCGACAGATTTATAACGCGACCACATAAAAAAAACACACACATTTCCGAAATAACAGATTTTCGTTGGAGGAAAAACAAACGATCGCTTCGTTTTTCATCCCCTTTCTACGCAAAATCTGGTGAATTTTGAAAAAACAAGCTGCCAAAAACACGAAGCTCGTAGGCTTCGTGTTTTCGGCAGCTTTGACAATTTTCGTTCCATTTTCGTCTACGCGTTACAGCGAAAAATTATTTTTTGTTCCCAGTTTCTTCCCAAGCGTTGAGCGAGCGTTTTGGAACTTTTCCTCCGATCCTTCCGAGGGAAATGGAGTTCTCGGCGCGGTAACACGGAATCGTAACACGGCTCTCTCGAATTCTCGACTATTTTCGTCCATCTCGCATCTTCGTCGCATCGCGAGATTATCGTATACAGTCACGTCGCTTTTCATTGCCCTCGGCGAATTTCCCCAGGCTTTCGTCTCCCTCAGCTCTACTTCGCCTAACGACGCGTGCTTTGTTATGAATTTGAAAGTTTCGTCGCAACTAAGGGGTTGTCTGTCGTTAACTTCCGGCGTATAATTTCGTCACGTTTTCCGCAAACTTTCGAGTGACTACCTCGCAATCCGCCATCCAAACGTCACCGACCAAAAAACTCGTCCTCCTTCCCATTTCCGTTTCTCTCAAAAAAAAAAAAAACACTAGCATGAAATTCCGCCTCGTTCGTTATTTCCATTTCCCTCGAACGAACTGTAAAAATTGTCCGAAACGTGACTAGCAAATTTCCGATTTTTTTACAAACTTGGTTTACTATTTCCTCGACGACGAATAGTTTTTTCTACCTGTCGCCAATTTTTTATTTCTTCTCTCGTCGAGAGTCTCGGTCACGTGGCCGCAGCCGCGTGTATGTACGTATGTATATATACGTGTGAAAGAGAGAAAGCCAGGCGTCCCTATGCGCGTTTGGCTCGAGTCTCTCAAAGAAGTTGCGTAAAATTACGCGTCGAGAATAACTATGCGGCAGTCCTCTCTCTATTTCCTACCGATTCCCGGAACGCACGTCCTCGATAGAAGACGTTTTTCTCGACTTTTTTCCTCGCTATCGAAATAGAACGTTTGAGTCGACTAGATTCGCGAAAAAAAAACACGAGCGCTTCGCTTTGCGAAAAAGATCGTGTGAGAAAAATGGCGATAGCGCGTCGTTGGGTCATTAGAAATACGAGGAACAAGTGTTTCGTCGGAGAACGAGTTTGGTGTCACCGAGGCTCGTAATCGGTTAAATCGCGTTCAACGCCCGTTCGATCTATTTTTAACATTTTCTCAAAGTTCCGTGACAGCTCGAAGGCAGTGTCTCGAGTCGAAGTCCCTTCACCTCGTAACTGACCTACACCGACGCTGATACTTCCACGAGTCTAATAATGACGATGATGCTGCGAGCAACGTAACAAAAACAAGGCGCGCGTCAACAATGCGATGACACATTTGTGTCGGAGATATACGCACGCGAGTCGGAGGATTAGGTCATCGACCATTCAGCCTCGATGATCAGGTCCATCGAGGTCAGGCTCTGCGCTGCCAGACGTCATTTCGTACAAATTTTTACGCTTCATCGGGCTGACGATTTTTTTCCAATTTTTTGTTGCAGGTAATTCGATTGTGCTGTGGAGTCCCCGATTTGGCGAAACATTCCGGCTGGAGTGGCTTGGAACTGGACTTTTCGTGGCTCCCAACGAGGCGAAGCCGAGCGACGACGAAAGTAGTTCGAAACTCGTTTCGAAGATTCGTCTCCGAACGAATCGGTGAACCGAGCGACTATGATCCGATATCTAACGTCAATTTCCGCCACGCCAAAATACGCTCGCGAAATTAACAAGCTTGGCCGCGGTGCCAAAAGCTCGTTCGAGGCTGCGGCGCTTTCCGGCGCTACCGCGATCTTCCCCCGGCAATTCCGCGTCGATCGTGTCAAAGAAATATTTTCGTGCGACGCGTACTTCTCGAGATAATCGTCGTAGAATCAACGACCAATCAGCGCGGAAAATAACGCTGACGCGTCACGAGGTGGGCGGAACCGTGCGCGCGCACCGCGCACGCCGCGGCATTCGAACTCGATTATCTCGGGAACTAAGCGTCGTACAACAATTTGATTCGAACGAAATCGCCTCGATTTCTCGCGCCCGATCTCGCTCCGATATTTTCAACTTTGCGAAGGGGAAAAAAGAAGAAGAATACGCGAAATACACACACTTTTTGCGGCAGGTTAACTGTTCTCGTGCTATTAGCGGAACGTCATCGATTCTCTTGTAATTTCAAGCAAGTTAGCGTGCTGGTCCAATTCACTTCGAAGCAGCTCGCTAATTTCATAACTGCCCGACTCTGCGCATCGTTGAGTTAACAGGTCGATGAGTTGTGCACACAGAGCCGACTTTTTCGTTCCCTCTCCAATCCATGTACCAGAATTTCCTCAAACTTTGATCGTTTCATAAAATAATTCGAAGAACTTAAATAATTGAACGAATTAGCGAAATTACTCCGCGTTCGATGGCTCCCCTCAGAGCGTTGCCTCCCACGTGCGTAGAAAAATCCTCGTTCATACAATTTTCTCTCGCAACACTCGAATACCATTTCCCTGCATCGATTAGACAGCAAACGGTGAATTTCTATGCCTCGAATCATGCGAACACGAACTCGACAACCAAAATGACTTTGAAAATCATACTTCCAAAAATATTTGGAAAACAAAATTTGGCAAAGTAAAATTTGGTAAAGTAAAATTTGGCAGGAAAAAATGCAAAAAAATCTCCAAAGCAGTATCAAGCGTTGGCTGGAAATAATTCGGGAGAATATAATTGAACGAAGGGAATGGAATTTTCGAAGGCACCGGTGAGGAAAATTGGGTCGTCGAACAAGTGTTCACGGCACACGCATGGTAAATAGAACTGAGAAAGGTATCCGCAAAAAACAGCTGTTCCGAGCCATTATGTCACGAATTCGACGGAGATTACAATGGCAGATGGTCATTTGTACGGTCCTCGACTTCGAGCCCCGAAGTCCCCCCGTCCGTCTCTTTTGTATTTCACTGCTCGCGAAGCAAGCGCTCGACTCGTGATCGTTCAATCGGCCATTCAACCGATCAGTTGATCCGGATCAATTAAACATCGCCGAACCGACGATGAAAAAATTCTTCGTTTCTATATTCCTCGACCCATTTCTTCTTCTTCGATTCATCCACGAATTCAGGCCTGTCGACGCTTTCTCTCGTAACTCCGTATCGTCGTTATTCCCAGTTTCCATTTTTTGGCACTCGGCTTTTTTTTCTCCATTCGCATCGCGTTTTCTCATTTCTTCCAATTCGCCGCTCGCCTACCCATTTTTCGTCTCCTCGGAACGAGAAGCTCGCGAGAATTTCTATTCGCAACGGAAGAAACGTTCGCAACGCGTTCGAATGGGTTCGTTCAATGGTAAGCTGATACATGCCTTCGCCATCGGTGCTGTTGCCGCTGCCGTCTTATCTCTAATTGTAAGTACGATGCTGCTATGCCGCGGATGTAATTAAATCTCAGTGAAAACGGACGCCTCTTCGAGGTTGGAAATTTCATTTTCTTATCGCGCCATAAACCTAACGGTGTACGCCGCGCCGGCTACTTCTCGCTAATCTTTTATCCGTCGATCCGACCGTCTCGCCCTGCAACGCTAATATTACACGGAATCGGGATCGTAACGAGCAATTTGCTACTATCGTGCCTCCCGGCACATCGAATCTCTTTACTAAAAACGCACTTTCATCCGACGAACGATAAACGAATAAACGAATAAGCGAATAAACGAATAAAGGAATGGGAAACGAATAGACGGAACGAACGAACGACGAGATGAATAATCGCGCTCGGAAGATTTCCAGACTCGCGTTTCTCATCGATTCAGTCGCAAATTAATAGTCGCGAGTGACGAGCATCCGCTGCGGTGAAATATCTTTGCGCCACTCGCCCTCCATACCTATCTACTTATCGTACGCTGTACTTCGCATCTGTGGACATAGTAGGTACACGCACGCACGCACGCGTCTAATTCGACTCCTGTGCGGAATCGAGCCACCCCATGTGAACCCAGTGCTTACCTACTACTGTATTCATTCGCATAACTCGCACCGCTATCAGCTCCAGGTAAATTTCCCGGTGTCCCCTTCTCTCACCCCGTCGCTCGCCCTACACGTGACATCTATGCGTATACGTGTATGCCGACTACCCTGGTACTGTAATAAATTTTACTTATCGAAACAGGGTAGGAAGGGAGAGCTCTCTCTCTCTCTCTCTCTCTCTCTCTCTCTCTCTCTCACACACACACACACACACGCTCTCGCTCTCTCTCTGCCCACGGAAGGGAGCGACTCGCTCGTAAAATTATTAGATTAGCCACATGACGATTGCACGTATACATCTCGTGTACCAGGGCTATTTCGATCGAATCGATAGGTCTTTTTAAAACGATCAGCTGTTGGGTAGACTTCCGAGTAAATCGATCCGAGAATGAAAAAAATTTGAACCGGCCTCAAATCGTATTTTTCAGTTTCCCATTCGCTCGCCGTTCCGCACCGTTTCGTTCAAAGTACCACAACTGCGTCAAAAATGGCCTCAGGATAGTTGTTCACCAATCAAAATGAAGAGAAAACTCCACTCTTTACATCGATGCTAAGCTCGTTGATCGAAACCTTTTTTTTCGTTCGGTACGTTTATTCGAAATTGACGTAATTTTTCGGGAAAATTGTTTTTTTCATTTCCATTGCCGTAACTTCCGGTATAGGGACGAGCGAGGAGCGGGGCTCGAACGGGCTTGAAGCGCGTAGTTTTACCTTCAATTTTCTCTCTTGCTCGTCGTCGTAGGTCCATTTTTCGCGGAGTTATGCCGCTTTGCCCCGAAGGATGCGCTTCGGTGGGAGCTTCTTTTGTTATCGAGGTAAACTCTGAGGGGTTTCAGAAAAAACCTGAAAATTGTTCTTTTCCAAACGTTGCAACGCGTATCTCGATGCCCGCGATAACCCCGTCGTTATAAATTCGCGTCCGTGAAATTGGCGCGTGACTGGGCCGCGCGGAGTGAATATTTCCATTTCCATTTCCGTTTCCAGTTCCGAACAATTCTGTAAATCAAATATTAACGCGACACAGCGCCGCGCCAGAGCCGCGTGGAGGTAGAAATATGAAAGCTAAACAAAGTTGGCCGATAACTCGTGCCGGGCTTGAACTCGCGGCTCGTTCCCCATTTCTCGTCCGCCTTTTACCCCAGTTAGCCTCCTGGGAAGCTATCGGCAGGGGGGGCACAGGTACGCGACTGTGCGACGCGACGAATTGTGTTAATATTGAATTTAGGAATAAACTTGCCCTTGGCGGCTGCAAGTATCGAGGGGTTGAAGAACCCGAAGCCTCGCCTTTGGTAGCACTCGCGATCCTCTCACGAGCGTTCTCGCCTCTCACCCTCGCCGCCCAGCATTTCCGAAACTCTCGTAATTCCTCCGTCCGAGAAAAGTTGGAAAACTTTCCTTTCTAAATCACGTTCCATGCGTAAACATTTTTACCCAACTTCATGCCTTATTTATGTCTTCTATTTAAACCTGCATTAAGCTCCTGCCACGCATCCGAACCCGCCCGCGAAAATCCCGCTTCCTTCCAGCGAAGCAATCGCCTTGCGACTCGTGCTTCTCGAAAATATAGATGCAGCCCGATAATCTGTCAAATTTCGACCGTAATTTCAGTGTACCGTTCGCGCTTTTTCCCTAGCTTGTATAAAGTTATGGAAACTCGTAAAACGAATGGTTGTAACAGGATCGTTGAAATTCTGTTCTTCTTTTCATGCTTTCTGACCCAATTTTGAAAGCTTTCTCTTATTACTTGGGACATCTTGCGCTGGCCGTGATAACAGGTTGGTTTTTTTCAGACTACAAATAATTCAAGGAGGGATGATATCTGCACGCCGCTCGTGGTATATCTCTGTAAAATCTCGCGTGTCGCCAGTGGCAATCTGATGAATGAAAGTTGGTCGATTTGTACGTAGGGCATAGCGTACGCATATTTATTTATAGTTATATTCCGTCTCGGGAATAAGCGTAGGTACATTTTATTGGAACTGTTACAGAGATCGTCGAGCGCGATTGCGTGAGCTTTAATTAACGCGTATCGCTAATTACAGCTCGTTAGAGATCCCTATTACGCCTCCGCCCTTGTCCAAAATAAATTCAGCCTCCGTTGACATCGTACAAACCGAACGTTGTTCTTTGCACAGGAGGATGATCGAATCAACGCTCGACTCGATCGGACTCTCTCGCGTTACTCCGCGAGTTTTTGGCTCCTCGTGACGTTGAATGGAAATGAATTATTTATACATGTATTGGCGAAAGGACGACGAGGGGGGAGGGGAGGATCGATTTTCGCTGACTCTTCCTGCGGTTGAATCAAAGTAGAACTCGGCTCGTCTGGCCGAAGGGACCGGGTTGATATCATCTTCGCCAGGTCGTCAAGGTATAAACGTACTTGGGTTCACGAATGTGTTGGCACATGCGTGTACATACCGCGAGGAAAAGAAGTATCGGATGACGAGCTCTCGTCCTCTGCTCGCCCCGCCTCTCCTCATCCGCTGCCACCTTTATCTCTCTTCGCATCTCCATCGCTCCCCTCATCTGCATCTTCGCAGTCCGCTTATCCTCGGCTCCGGTCTTCGAGGAGCGGAGGCCTCCCTTCGGCAAAGCGACTGCATCGGCATACGGCGAAGAATCGCGCGGTGTATCGGTCCGAAGGAGCGAAAGACGACGACAGCAGAGAAGCGCGAGTGCGAGGGGGTAGCTGTTTCTCAGGATCGGGTTGCAGCTCGGCGTCGTTGCCAATCTTCTGTGTACATTCGGCTCGGGATTCGTCGGGGTCCAGGCGAAAAAAGAAACGGTCATGCCTCGTGGCGGTGGCTCTGTAAACTTGCGGGATAAAGAGCCGGGAGGGCGAGTGTCGAGTGACTCGCGGTGCCTTAACGAAGCCTAACCCTCCGAAAGTTGACCCAACTATCAAAAGATCAAGAATCCACTCCCATTGTTCGTCACCCTTCTTCTCGTTCTGCATTCTCAAACTTCATTTTCGCGCTGTATCCGCTCTCCGCTCGCTCATCTACTCGATATGAACTCCGCGTCTTCGTCCGACACCCCAAACTCTGTCGACGCTCTACGTTTCAAGGTCACCTACATCACTCCGGGCGGGGAACAACTGGCAAGATATCGAAAGCCTTGCCAGTTGTCCCCGGTGAGGTGGGAGTAGCCAGTAGCGCGGATTCGTACACGCAGCGGGAACGCGAATTTGGAAGCTCGCCTCGCAACGCCGAGATGGACATCGAAGGGAAAGTTTACCCACATCGATGGCCCCCCCAGGACGCGAAGTGAACCGAAGACGGGTGACGCGCGCGTTTATTACGTACTCGGCTGCTCGTCAACCCGAATCCCGCCACAACCTGCGAGCGTGTCGGAACGATTACCACGATAAATTAACCGAATAGAGGGCAAAGGTATCAATGGTGCGCGTGTGCCGGGTGCGACAAAAAAAGGAATTATTCTTTACAAATCCGTAAGCACCGAGTGGCTTTACCCTCGCTTACTCCCCGCACCGAGGTCGTAAAAAGGAACGAGACGAAGAGAACAGGGGAGTGAAAGGCACGTCACACCATCGGTATGGCATAACGCGGTTCACACTTCTCGTGCCGTCTCGTGTTACGGGTTATTGTAAAGAGACGAGGAGGCGAAGGACGAAGAGGGTTCTCGGTCTCGTAACGCGTGGATCCTCGTCCACATCCGAATCCAAATCCCAATTCACATCTACGGATGTAGAGAGAGAGAGAGAGAGAGAGAGAGAGAGAGAGAGGAGAGAGAGAAAGAGAGGTTCTAAGTGTATGCGTCGTTCTGTTGCGGAGAACGTGGTTATACGGCGCGAGGTGTTGGTCCGTCGATTACAAAAGCAAGTGTCCCGAGGGACCGAAAGGTGACTCGAAGGGTTGTCGTAGCAGCAAGTGGAATGAAGGGTGATGCTGGGGGTTGAGAAGGGAGGGGCGGATTCGTAGCTAGATAGAGGGAAGGTGTCGACGGTACTTATTGTTAGATAACGCGGGTCTCGATGCTCTCTTCTGTCCGCAACAGCACCTCTTTTGTTTCTAGCCCCGGCTTGTTTTTCATCCGGTTCTGGAGGCGGGAAAAAACTTAATCTGCCCTTCGCGACGACAACGATCATTCCCACGCGACTGAGCGTCGCCTGGATTAGCCTGGCGCAATGCTTTCCTCCGATATCTCGCATCTCACGAGCCGCGCTCCTCGTTTCTCCGAAGAGGCAAATTTATCTGAAACTTACAGCCGCGTGACCCGAGCGAACAAATTTCACCGTGAGCTTGGCAAAGGTCTCGAATTTCAGTTGAACCCAAACTCCCTCAAGCCGCCATACGTCAATATTATCGGGACGCGAACGGAACTTTTCACCGAAGCCTAAACGAACCAGTAGCCATCACCTACCACGCCTCGCCCACCCATATCTGGTACGACTCGCTCGAAAAAGTAGATCAACGCTCGTAGGAGAAGTCCTCGGAACTTTCGCAGCTCGTCGTTGGTATCGAATTCGCGTACATCTGAACTAACAACATCGACCCAGTCGAGAAGCTTGGACTTGCGTGAACTCAGCTGCGAAAACGCTGCCACCTTCGTGACCGTAACTCGCTTTCTCGATCCAATGGATGGCAACGGTCAAGAACAACATCGGGACGCGCGTTTCTTCAACGGTAGACGTCGCACAAGTGTCGCCTCAACGTAGTGAAGTGATTTCGCCCCGCGCTGCGAAGAGGAAGCTCGTTGTGTAGCGCATCCCTTCGACCCAGAGGCAGCAGCTTCGAGAACGAGTTTCCAGAGTTTGGGCAAAAGCTGTTTTTGGACAACGTACATCGCTGCGAATGGCTCCATGCGCGTCGATCACGACTCCGAACCGATTTCTTGCATTACCCAAAGAGTAGAGCGGACGTTACAGCTTCGGGTTGTTTTACGTAAGGGGTCTATTGTCCGCGAGAATTTGGGTACGCGAAAACCGTGAGACCTACGATCGCGAACGAGACGCTTCCAGAAACGTAGTCGCACGGGAAGATGGTAGATCGGTCGAAACCTCTGGGGCCAAAGATCTTGGGCCAAGTTCGGAAAGAGGTCGCGATCCAACGGCACACAACAGTTGGAGTATGCAGGTTCAGCATCGTCCCAAGATCTCGCAATGGTGAGGCAACGAGAGTTGCCGGGTGTCGAGTACGTCGTTTTTTCTTCTCTCCGAGCTCCTCGCATACTCGCGACTGGTAGCGCGCGTGTGGGTCTCCGCGCTGCCGTGCATGTATATTCATACCTACCGGCGAAGAGGTACGTGACTGCAAGATAAACTCGAGTTGCCCAATCTATCGTGTTTACCTGTGGTCCCACGTGCATAACCCGTCCCCGCGGTTGTATCGGGCAGCTGGGTCGGATGGGGGGGCCCAAAATGAGCGGCGGCGCAGAGGGAACGTTGCGGCGTCGCGTCGCTGCTGCTGCCATCGCTGTTGGCGATGCCGCGTGTTTCGAAACTTAAATACTTCGAAAATGACCCCGGTTGACCCCGAGGAGTAAGAGAAGAGAAACTTCGCGACGCGAACGTGTGGATACTACTACGCGGCGTACGTCGCTTTCAGATGTCCATAGAGGGTTAGCGGTTGCCTGGAACATATCCTCGTCCCCGTCCTCCTCCGCCTCCGCCTCCCGCCCCTATCTTTCGTTGCATTCCCGGAACGACGACGCTGAAAATTGCGCGCCAGGCAGTCGAGCAACGAAAGCGAAACGTCACGATCACGAGAGGGGGATCGCGGAGCTGGGGGGCAGGTTCGCGAGGAACCGCCGATTTCACGCGCTTCCTCGTACTCCCATCCGATTTGTTGGCGGGGCGATCGCTTAACGCCGTTTCCCAACGGCGAACGGCGACCAAAGATCTCGGCTCCGTTAGACTTGCTTTCGAGCACTACTCGAGCTTTCCATTCTCGATACCCGCGCGTAGATGTGAAATTATGGATATTTTTATTCCGTGACTCAACGCACACGCTCGTCCAGGCGCACGCGATCCGTGAGTAGAGGTAGGTAGGCAGGGGCCAGATATCTCGAGAGGCGAACTCGTAGACGCGAGTGAACCGCAGAAGATTTCTGGGGCCCCAACCTTACTAGGAGTTGCGTTATAAGATTAACGATCGGGAGCCTGGAGTCTCGCGGCTGCTGTGAACGAGATGAGAAAGGCTCCAAATATGGCTCATCGCCGTAGGTCGAGTGGTGTACCCACGTGACGAAACTGCGCGTAAGTCGGCTGGGTATGAAATCAAACCTCGAATTAATAGCTTCAATTGCCATATACATTCGCGGTACGTATAGGTGTGTGCGCGCGCGAGTACGCGTAGAGGCGTGCGTCAGCCTGGATCTGTGGCCTCGATCGCGCGACGAGCACCGGGGATGGAAGGGATATTCTTCTCTGCTCGAGGTGTCAATGAAATGACGGGGAACACCGACGACGGGGAATGAAATTGTAAGGACAATGCGAACAATGCTGATAACGACGCGCGACGGCGAGGCGGGGTAACGATGCCGGCGGAAAGATGTAGCAACGTGGGCCCGGCTCCTTAATAATCCAGGCACAAATGGTGCTGGTATCATATGAAACACGATTAATATACGCGACATGTACGGGTGCGGATATTAATTCTTTCTGCCTTTCGGGTCCTCGATTGTTATGATTTCTCACGTAATGGCCGTTGGTAGGGCTCGGTCCCGGGGACATCTCGAATTCAAGGGTCACGATAGGCTCTCCGATTGTTAACGGTATCACCGGGGCCAACCCACAAGTTTCCAACGATCATTACGACGCATTCCTTCTCGCGTCTTCTCGTCGTTCTCGTATTCCATCACCGCGGTACGTGATCCTGCTCGCGATTAATTCGTGACCGCTATAGGCGACTTCCATTACGTCTCGGGGTCCGATTTGTCCATCGCGGAAAACTTGCCTCGAGGGTCACCCGAGCCTCCAACTTTCATCAAAACCGAGGAGCCCTCTCGCCGGGGGGACCGTTCTCCGACCCTCGAGCGGAAAGTCATTCCCCGTGATTCGGAATCCCAAACTTTTCCGTTGCACGGACTTCTTTCATCCCCTTCATAAATAACACTCGACTCGGCGAATCGACGAATCGCTCGCGATGAAGCGGGCCAAACGAGAATTAAATGACAAGTTTGAAGAGAAGTTTCCATAGAAACGCGCGCGAGATCCTCGCCGCCTATTCTATCGAACAACGATAACATCTCGCGAATAGACTCGCCATTCCTGCGTCTCGCGATAATGTTTCGCCTGACGATGAATCCGCAGTCCCACTTTCGAGCCTCGCATCGCACTGAAATTCAGCTGGAAGCGTAACGCGGATCCATCGATGGGAATGAAAATGTCTCGTGACAAATTCGTTCTTCGCGGACTATTCGTTCGATTCTCATCGCGTCGCGCGATCAATTTGCGCCCGAGGGCGAATCGGGGACAACTCCGAGAGATGCGTCTTTCAAGGCGGCGCATCGTTGCTCACGAGCATGCGAGCGATCGGCCGAAGCCTTCGCGACGAAATTATTCTACACCCAAAATTGGACCCCGTATGATTTTGCAGTCGACGAGATTGGCCGAAATTCGCGCGTATCGCGGACGACGTTTCGGTAGAAAACCAACCGATTCGCGGCGAGATATTCAATGCGACGCGCTCCATTTCAGGATACGCGTAGATAAGCTACGGAACATGTCCTTAATGACCATTTCGACGGATCATTAGCGAGCCGAGTTCCGCGAACGTGGAAGACTCGTTTCAGCTAATTGCAGGACGGCTTTGGTATTTGAAAAAATATTATTCCTATCGTTATTCTCGGTGTGTTTTTACGCAGCGGCGTGTTGATTCCTTTCTAGCTCGTTTCTGTACGTGCATAAACGGAGTCTTTCATCGGTAGGTATCCGCGCGCTGACTAATTGAAAAAGTCACGTGCCATTTGATACGCTCGCGAGTTTCCAGAGGTTGCGTCACGCGCGGTCGCGACTGCGATGGTAGTTCGTCCGCGGTTCGTATTTTCAGCTCGTTTTTTCCGACTTTGCGTCTATTTTCGCCGTGCGATCAGCTTCGCTGCTCGTACGTATCGCTCGACCTTCGAGTAGTCCGCGCACATTCGAGATGACCGGACGCGATTCTACGGAGAAAAACACGCGGAAAATGTCCAAGAACCAGCTTCGTGCGATGTTCCGTTCGCGAGATAATCGAAGTACAAGCGCGCCCCAATCGGCGGGCGCGACTCAAGCGGGGGGTGGCGCCGCGCGGAGTAACGCGCGCTCGGATTGGGGGACGCGTTCCGCTACGCGTATCTCGATAACTACGCGACGCACAACGTTCGTTCTTCGACTTTATCGTCCCAGTTTTTCACGCCCCACTCGATACGCGTATAGAACGCGTCGTAAGACTTTTTTCACGCTACGAAGCATCGGAAATTGCCCGCTGATACCCGCGCTCGCGACGTCACTGCTGTATTTTTAACTTGTAACTACTTTCGGTACTTGAATCCTGACTCGAGTGGTGACCCGAGCCCCCGGTGCGAGGGTGAAGTGGTTCGCGGTGATCTCAAACAGATCCGTGCCGACCGGGTCACCGGGACTCGTCAGGTTCCTCCGTAATCGAGAAGGCAGAGGGGTGGAATGGCATGAAATTATATACAGGTAATTTCATTCGGTGCTTCCACAGGCTTCGCCAACGTTGAAAAAAATATTGTCAAAAGTGTGGGATCCCGCGCGTGATAAAAAAAGCAGGCTGACTTGAAAATCACGTACGTAGAGGCAATTTCATTCGGGATCGCGACAGTTACGAATGGTGAATAAAAATCGCGAAATATCGGAATGTAGGGAAGTATGCAGAGAACGGAAGGCGCTTGATTCACCGTAACCGTATATACGGGCAATTCCATTCGAGATATCCTACTCCTATAATTTGGAGAAAAAAAATCGCAGAACACGGAAATGCAGAGAAATGAACCATCGTCTTGGGGAAATTCGTGCGAAAATATATACAGGTGATTCCAATTAGGATTTCCACCGGTACGAATCGAAAAAATAAACCGATAGACCGAAAATCGCAGAGAAAAAAGGATTTTCATCTTTCAGCCAAAAAACTCGACTCCCAACTCGTTTCCCTTTCTGCTGCGGTGACATTCATCTATCAAAATGCTCTGCTAGCCTGTTGCGTCGCATCTTCGGGGCGAATTATTTACCAGAGAATCGAATCGGTTCTCAAACGGAATTTCAAATGTACGCACCACCGCGATTTCTATAAATCACAAACCACCTCCGTCATCTTTACACTGCGATGGATACATCATTCCCCACTGACGTCATCGCCCATCAAAACGAGATTAAACCACAAACCGACGTCTATTTATCACTGTCGGCCAAGATCAACCGAATCGCACGAAAACGAGGAAACTTCCGACTTATCACACCGATGGTAAAACTGCCCGTTTCCTTCGGCGCTCGTTTCGTTGCGTCGTTAATTGACGCTGACCCGAGGTTTTTGTCTCAACTCAACCGGCGAGACTTTTTCGGCACATTATCAACCCACAGGCTTGGCTTTTTTCGCTCACGACAGTCTAAAATGATAGCATTTGTAGCGATCGTTGTTGGAGGTCGCGTAAAAAACAGGAACTAAAGAAAAACAAGCCCGTCGCATCGAAGTAGAATCAGATATTCGAAAAATGAGTTAGACTGAAAGAATAATTCGAGAATCCGGATCCAAAGAATTCGGGGCAATTGGAAACCGAATGGGTAAAAAAGAAGGAAGGAGGAGGAAAAACCGGCTGGATTATTCGATTGGAGCGTGATTCTGGGTTGAAAAAATGATGGAAAGAGACCGGAAATCGGGACGATGCTGCGCGTGTTTTTTTTTTGTTGTTTTTTTTTTCAAACACCGCGCACGTATCGACGGCGGCGCGGTCGCAGATGTACGGAATCTCCGTATCGGCACCGATCGATCGTCGGATTCCGCGAACGGCCGCGGAGAGCAAATAAAGGAAATAGGAACGATCAGTCAGTGTACACCTACTCGAGAGATCGATTTTCTCCGGAGAGAAACTAGCGGCGCAGGTTGCGTTTTATTTTCCGAAACGGGGGGAAAACAGCGCAGGCGAGCAATGAAAAGGAAAAAAGAAGCAACGAAAGGGAGAAAGAGAAGGACGGGGGGAAAAAACGAAATACGTAATTGACTCGAGCTCGAAACACCTGCGGCAGAACAGTATCAACTCGTTCGCGACGACCAACGAGCGGGATGATTTCTACCGTCCAACCGATCGGATTAACGACGCCAATTAGAAAATCGATCGATCCTCGATTCCCTACCTCTCATTTTATCAATTCCCATCTCGCACTTTCCAACCAGTCGCGAATCGCCGACCACTTGACACTCGACGCTGCGCGTGATGTAACGCCAATTAGAATTATACTCGCACGTACACGCGCACGGGCGCGCGATCTCTCTGCCGACTTCCACTTCAAATAAATTTCAGGATGCGAAACGAGTTTCGATCTCGCAACGGATTTCATTTTTTCTACCGAGTATTTTTTTTTCCCTTCGCTCGACATCCTTCGCGCGTCAGATCCACCAGCCTCGTCTCTTTCGCTCCGCTCTCACTCGTCATTTTTGGAACAAAATTAGCGGAGTGTCCACGAAGGCGGGCAAAATGGCGGAAAAGTGGAAAAACGAAAACGTTGGAGGGAGAAAAAAATGGTTTTAGGCGGTGCAGCACTTTGCAGATATTTCCTCGCGTCGGACGATCGCGAACGGAATCTGCTTCGAATTTCACGCACGATTGAAAATAACTCGACAAAATTTATGACGTTTCCTTTTTTTTTTCTTTCTCTCCTTTTTTCCTCCTCGAAGGAACATTTCCGTTTTTCTAAATACCCTATTTGTTGGCGGATAGTCGAGCTGTTCGCTCGACCCCTCGCGGGCTAGAAAAGCTCGGCTACTTATATACGAGCGATGAGAATAAATCGTGTCAAGAGGGCTGGAAGGGTGGCGCAAGAGAGCAGCCTCGCGCGAAGGGTTGGAAATACGCGTGTAGTAAAGGCTGACAAAATATTTGTCGTTTCTCTTTTGTTTTTTCCCCATTCGCCTTCCACGACCTCGCGTTCATTTCCACTCTGCTCGCGCCGGGGATGGAAAAAGGCGAAAAATATACGGCGCGATGCTGAGAGCAAAACAAGCGAGAAAAATGAGACGGATCGGATGAAAATGAACGTAAACTACTCGAACGAGTTTCCAGTCGGACGAGACGCGATATCAGCGATGATTACCGCGAAGTACGCGAATCATCGACGCGTTCGGCAGAACCGTGGGCGATGCTGCGAGTGAAAGGAGGAAATTTTCGACGCGCCGAATATTTCATACGGAAGGGGACTGCGACGACCGAGGGCGACGGGGTCGAAAACGCGGCGATTAAAGCGCGTTGTTCGATTCGATTGGAACGAATCATTGAAATTCAATATTCTTCCATCGTTCTGCTCCCAATAATACACTTTATTCCGCCACCCCGTCGAACAACGCCGAAGCTTTACGTTCGCCTCGCGACGTTAAAAAACACACGCTCGCCCCTTCTATCAACTTTTATTCGGCGCTTCCGCAATTTTTCTCGCGATTGACGATAAATCGATAAAATTTTTGGTACGATGTAAAATATTTTCGGCATCTCTTATCATTGGAAAGTGATATCGCGCGTGATATTAGGGTAGCGGACGGCCTCTGAGGCGAAAACGATTTTTTTTTGGAATCGCCGATCGAGCACTACGCCACGTGCGCCCAATATTCTGAGTCCAATTCTCCGTGCGCACGTGTGTGTCCACGTGCCACGCCATCGCCACCGGTCCATTCGCCGTCGACTAAATCCAATGCCTGTACTACTTTATGTTACTGCTTTTTTATGTTATTTTATGACATGGCATACGCGTTGTATGGGTCAGGTTGGGCTGGTCCATGGTTCGATGGATATTTATTGAATATTTTTTATTTTATGGCGTTAAAAGCCGTTCCCCACCATAATATTACATGGGACATCATTTTTTTAAGGCCAAGGAATGCTGCAAAAAAATTGGACACGAATTGCTGCACAAATACACTGAATTGGACGTGGAACATTTAATTCGATCCAATCCGAAGAAAGGAAAAATTGCTTTTTGGGGTTACAGGTCGGTCCTCACTATAATATTACACGGGACATCGTTTTTTCAATGACGAGGAATGCTACAAAAGAATTGGAGCTGCAGTTTTGAGCTGCAGCCCTGATTCTAAATATTGACCAAATGTTTTTTCGAATCTAAAGCAATTTATTACTCTAATTTGTTGGACAAAAAATGAGGGAATGAGACATGCATCGCAAAATACGGTTGATATTTTGGGAATAATAATTCTTTCGCACTGGAAACTCGATTCGTGAGGTTACTATACTCGACAACGAGGAGGAAGCGGAGGAGGAGTAAAAAGAAGAAGAGGAAGAAAAAAATGAAACGGAAATACCCGAGCCAGCTCAACTTTAGTTAAATTCTCGAAGTAACTCTTTAAATAGCCCCTTTGTTTATAGCACTTCCGAGGGCCAAGTGGTTTTGTATGTATATCCGACGAAGAGTTCCAAAGAAACTTGAGACTCGGCGTCGCGTCGCGGCTCTCGTCGTCGCGTCTCGAAGGTTTTCGTCGGTTAGCAGGAAGAACGGTGATAAAAAATGACGACGTCGAAGTGAAAACAACCAGAATTGTTTTCGCCAACGCGTATCGTTTTCATCGGCGTCGCGCGAGGGATCGAAAAGAACGAGCAAAACTCCTCGATGGCGTCGATTCCCGTCAAAATTAGACGTCTCCAGTCGCGCGCAGCGAGAGAAACGGATTCCTGCTCGTCGTCGTTTTACTCCCGTTCGCCAATCAGCGACGCTGGTTGAGATTTTCCGCAGAAGCGTGAAAATCGAAACGCTTGCATTTCGATTTGCATCGGTCGGCGCGGCGGCGAACGTGAAATGAGCTCATCAGCGCGATGTGGTAAATCTGATGAGGTCACCTGGCCTCCGCTACCACCGCTACCACCGCCGTCGCCACCTCCGAAGAAACGACGTATTTTCTAGCCAATAAACACATTCCTGAGCGCTCGCGTGTTCCGCCCGAGTCTACGTTATACAAGAAGTTGCACCTCGCGCTGCGCCGTTCACGATGCGATCATACGTATTACACGACCGAGCTCGGCGAACTTTCCGCGTTTTTTCCCCGAACGATTGCGAATCCGTTTCGCGAACCTTCGTTATTCCTCCTCGAGACCTCGAAACTTCGCAGTTTTGCATTTCCGTCCCACGGGTACTCATCCGTGCACGATACATCTTGGGTACACCTTCCCAAGGTCACTTCGACTATACGTTACGTACGGCTATACAATTTCAAGGTCACTCGACGCGTAAAACGTTCCATGTCCGGAGAACATTGCGATCTCGGGGTTTACTCGTACTGGCAAATAGCGCTTTCAGGATACTCCTACGCGAAGGACTCTTTTTCCTATTCCCAGGATATTCTCACGACCTGGAGTTTCCGCTTCGACTTCAAGGATTGTACTATTTTAGACCATGTTATTCGGACAACTTTGAAACCTCAAACTAGCTTTACTTCAGCTCATTTTGTAGGCTTAGTTCAGGTTGTTATTAGGATGGCAGACGTTAGAAGACTCCGATGTAATTATAACCTCCGAAATATCTCGCTGCTAACTTTTTTTCCACGTGTACCTCGAGATTCGTTTTTATCTCGGATACGTGGCTCCATGCTACCGTTGCTGCAAGCTCCGTAGGAGTGCATTCGTAGCGAGTAATAAAATACTGACGTTGGTGAGAATCTTCGTTCGTACAACCGTCTATCAAGTTCCCTAATTTTACCTCGAATAGATATCACAAACGACAGCCAACGACCGAAGGCATATTGGAAAATTAAATTCGGAATTTGGAAAGCGATTTATAAATTGATAGGTCGCTAGTCAGAATAATGGTCGATGACGTTGAAAGAAAATTGTGTTAAAAAAAAACACTTTTTCAACCTAAAATCTCATATCCATGCAAGCTAAAAATAAGGTTCGTTTTCTATCTCGTTATTAGGTAGTTTATCATTGTTTACGCAAGCTAAAACTGTTAGCTTAATGCTCGCGATTTTGAGCGTTACCAACCATGCTTACGCTTATCCGACTTGGTTAGCTAGTTTGCGGCTACTACTAACAAAATTAGCTCGATACGAACTAGTTTCTACCTGGCACGAGATCCGCAATTTTTTAGCCTCGTAAACATTTCCTAACTCGATTAGCCGACATTCCAAATGATTTCACGGTACTCCAAGGACGTTGGGATTTTTGGGGTCTCGGATGAATGGCAATAAATTGGGAAAGTTGGAAGTGCCGCGAAAAATCGTACGATCGAGGAGTTTTTCATGTTTCGAAACGATTAGGATCATTGATACGGAGTTTTGGCTGGTACGACTACCACCGATACGAGTGTCGAGGATTTTTAGCACCGTTTAGCACCGCGCCGTGTTGAATTTTGTAATTGTCACCTCGCTTCGCGATGTACACGGCTATTACACGCTTGCGTTACGTCTTCGCTCGTCGTACGTCGTTACGCGGGCGTATCAACTACGAGTAACGACTCGTTTATTATTTCGAACGATCCAATTGTCAACGTGGCGTTCGCTCTTCGCCGAGGTCGTTTCAGATAATATCAGATATCGCGATGTCTGCCTTAAAAAAAGACTTGGCTGCAAATCTTTTCCCGCTCCGGATGCTGGCAAGAAATGAACAGAAATTTCCGCGAGACGTCAAATCCGTCGACGTTCGATTTATCCGTCTATGCGCGAAAAATTCATCGGTACTCAATTTTTCCATTCGCGTGTGATTAACGCGTACTTCGATGCCTTCTCGTCCGCCCAGCGCTAGAATTCAAAAATCTGCGCTCAAATTTGAGGTCTAAATCTCGCGTAAGCTTTTACAGGTCGTTACTTTACCGACCGAGTCACAATTTTTTACTTCAAAACATTAAAAAAAAATTAAAAAAAATCCAATCGAACAAGTGTCGAAATGAAAAGCGTTAAGGATCGTTCACATATTACGTAACTCTGTTTTTTATGATAATCTAGTCTCCTGTCACGCTCAGCCACGTACAAACAAAGCTCCCAGAAATGTCACGTCCCAACGAAAAACTACCCCTCCCCCCATCTTTCGCTATTATTTTCCAGCTGTACATCACAATCAATTGAAAATGTATCATATTGCTCGTTTTTTGTATTCATTTGTTGATCCCTACCTCCCCCATAGCGCGAGACGTAATACGCGAAGGACCCCTTAGTTGACGAGTAACTTCGGCTTCGAGGCTCCGAAAAATTCGCAAAAAATCACGGAAAGTCTACCCAACGCGTAGAAGTGTATGGAATTTTGTCAGAATTTTTCGACAAAAAAGGGTGGCTGGATCGAGGAAGAACGCCTCGTGAGCCGCTCGCACGGAAAAGCTAACATCACGAACGGCGCGACGTAAAATCTGTCGGAATCGTCGTGTAAGTGTCGGCAGTATCATGATAGTATCCGCAGCAGAAATAGTCGTTCCCCGGCTAGAACCCAGTGGTTCCAATAAAAATGCAAATTCTATCCGCGTAAAGCGCCTCTGGTGGTTCGGCGCTCTCCTCGCGCGTGTGTTTACACGTGCGCGGGTCCGCGACGAGCGAGAACCACCTCGCGGAATTTTTCGTCCTTTTTTCCCCCCCGTTACCTTTTTCTCGCATAGGAAAGAGGAGGGAAGGACGCGGATACAAAGAGAATCGCCATGATTTATCGTTATTTGTTACGTCCCGACGCGTGCAGAGAGAGAGAGAGAGAGAGTAACAAACGTTCGGCGTAATCGTGATTCGCTGACACCGTTTCCGTTTTTAGCATTTACGATAAACATCGAGCTTTTGCACGAACAATCGTTTCATTCGACCTTACGGATAAGTTACGTCTACGTGAATATAGATTTCATCTATGTATTCCCCACGCAAGAGACACGTTCGCGCGCCTACTGCAGAATTTTTTTTCTTCCCCCTTTTTTTCCAATTTTATCTCTAGCGAGCGAATTCACGTGACAGATTGCTCCGATCTTTGAACGTGACATTTTACTCACCTCATCGCCGATGGTACAAATGAAATTTACATTTTTTTACTCGACAAACCGAATTTTTTCAGCACGCGTTCGCCGATTCGCAAAGCTTTCGAAATCGGTTTTTTCGAAATATATCGTAAACCAGCAGTCCTAAGGAAAAATAGTTCCTACAAAATTCGAAGCTCGGAAAATGATCCGTAAATAAGGTTCTACGCCTTGTCCTCGTCAATGCAATATTACGCGTGTTATTTCGGAAAAAACGCGTGGAAACGCACGTTTTCCGTGGTTTTTGTCCAGTATCTCGAAAACCGCGATGTTTTTGGAAATTATTTTCCAATAAAAGTTGGTGCGTATAAAATTCTCCGTAAAAAAAGTTCCTTGTGTTTTCGACGTCGCAGCATTATTTTCGACGGTATTTCGAAAATAGTTTATTCGTCCGCTCCCTTTGATCGGTTGACGCTGAAAGAAATGTTTGTCGCTGATTAATGGTGAACTTCGCGTCATTCGATACCCAGATGAAGGTTGACGAGCTAGTCGGAAGAATTTTCCCCATTATTTATCGACACCCGACTTATCTCTTCTCCGTTCGTTTGGAAGCGAGTTCTTTTTCGATTTTTGTCCAACCCCGGAAAATTGGGTGGCGTTTGGTGCGCCGAAATTTGATGTCGCCGCAACACGCTCGGGATGTTAATTTTATTCGCGAACTTTGGACGCGGCATTTCGAATCTGGTTGCATCTCCATAAATTCGCCGATACGGCCCTGGGATTGTAACGATATTAATTCGGTTACCTAGTTACGGTATGATCGATGTACCCCGGCATTCGGATATCAAACGCGGCTCGCTGGATATGATTTGTACCCTCATCAAACCTCATCGCTTCGATTTCGAATAATACACGTTGAAACCGATGACGCTGGCGACAGTAAAAAAAAAACATTCGGCGTTTTTACTTCGAATTCTGCGCAACTTTTCCGAGGAGACGCCAACAATGAAAATCGGATTCCAAATTCAAAAGTCAAATTCATAGGTCGTCATCGAAATTGAAATGTTACCAGACGAACGCGAATTTCCCGTAGTAATACGAGATGCGCAGAGACGGAATTGTCGTCGGCTGTATTTGCCGATAGTGATTCGATTAGCGTTACAAATTCGTCGAGGCTTTTAATTAATTGTACGCGATTGAAATTAGCTCGGGACGTCAGTCTGCCGGGGCGCATTAAAATTCAAACGGACCCACGTCACTGGCAGACGATTGTTTCGTTCCGATTTTGCCTGCAGCCGACGAAAATCCTCTCGTAGTCCGCGTAGGTAGTATAAATATTTGGGACGCCTCTCGATTCGATCGGATTGAATCTGATTGACCCCAAAAAGAAAAAAATGCCGAGACGACGAATTATTTTCTATTTCTAGCAGCAATTCGCACCGGTGACGCGATTCGTGTCAGGAAATTCTCACCGCCGAATCTCTTATCGACGTTTTCCCACCAAAAATATGAATCATCAGAAAAATGGTAAAAAATTTGAGAAATTCAATCCATTGGCGTGTTTTTCATTTTTATTTTTATCCCAAATGACGTGTTTTTCATTCTATTCTATTTTGAGCCGAACTCGCATTTTTCGGCTCAAATTCCCCAAAAACTTCATTTCTGCGAGTACTGTATACAACACTAGACGAGTCGAAGCGTAACGCGAATTGAGCCGCACTTTATTCATAAAACAAAACTGTCATGTTCACGTTAACGTATCAACGTTAGTGATATAATTTCTAATATTGGTGATTCGAGTTGTTGAAAGCTGTGTTTTAAATTTTAATTTTATTTTTCAAGTTCTTGGTTCACAGACAACTCCGTTGCGAGTGTCTTTAAAAAAAATGTTCAAATGGATAAAAAGATATAGCAAAATTCGCTAGCTTTATTAATTGTTACACAATTTAAAAACTCCGCGTTACGTTGCGTTGTTCGGACGTTTCCTTCGTATATCTGCCCTCATATTTAAGGGGGTTAAAAACGCGTAAAGCGTACGCGACTACCTTGCATCCCCTTTCATGAAATTAGGCACTCTTTCCTGCCTAGATCCTGAAAGGTCGTCGTGAAATACGAAATTCAGGCGAGGAGAAAATGGAAAATTTCGAAATGCCGCGGGATACAGCTGAATACCGCGCGAGGGAAGGAAGAAAAGAAGCCAACTCAAAAAATCGATCGAACATGGAATAGAAAATTCGCGGGGGGTGGAAAAGTATTTCGACGAGCTTTGAGTCGCGAGAGGAACGAGGTCGGCTCGAGCGTCGTCGTTTACCCGTAAATCGAGATAGTAAAAATGTATACGGATCGGGAATCGAAGAGGATTTTGTCAAATTTGATCAAATCTAGCGGCAGCAAATATCGCGCGCGTCGTGGAAACGTAATTTCGTTTATAATCCGTCCGTAAATCTGGCGTCCCGCTATTTTCGTACCGGATGACGTGACCAGGCCGATTCGTCGGCATCGCAGTATCCGAATCCAATCAACGTTCTGGCTTTCGATCATCGATTCTCTCCTCTCCTCTCTCCGTCCCTCTCGATGTCGCATTTTTGTTTGACCTTGAAAAAACGTAAACGACGGGATTGCCGAATCGGTATCGCCGTTTCGCCGATCTCAGGTGAAACTTGAAGTTCTGGACAAGTTTTCGTCGCTCCCGCAACACTTCGCCGCCGCGTAGTCCAAATGCCGACCTCGAAACGACGGAGAAAGAAGAGCGCGAGAGATGTACACCGGGTGGATCGATAAAACGACGTGGTACGGTCCGTTTCTAAGGCAGCCATGTTGTTTTAGACGGAAGAAAACTTACCCTCCTGTTTTTACCTCCCTTCAGCGACTCGCGCGCTTCCCGTCTATATCCATCCCCAATTTTTTCGCGCTCGCTAAATTTGAAGATAACGTTTTTCGTGCTTTTATCTATCGCGAGAAAATCAACGCTCTTCGTTGCGCATTCAGATGCTGCTGCTTTGGTGGATATTTTGTCGCTCCGTTGTCTTTTTACCTCGGAGCTAAAAAATGTACCAATCGCTCGAGCGACGCCGCTTAAAAACGATTTACCAAAAATTGGGGAAAAATGACTCCAATTGGAAAAACGAGGACGACGAGCTGCGTAAACGAGGAGAGAACTGCGATACGATCTTGCATCAATTTCGCAGAATACGATTTTCACTCGGCGGAATAACGCAGTAATTCTGTTCGTGATTCGACTACGAAAATTCCACTGGAATTTATTATCCGTATTTTGCGCGCCTATGCGCTCGATGGTTCATTGGATTACCTGGAAAATCACGAAAGCTCGCTTAATAAATTCGGTTACCACGAAATGTCCGGAAGTCGGTAATTTTCAAAATAATCGCATCGAACACCCTTCTGCAAAGTGAATTTGCGTATTTTGTTTTAATTTTTTTTTTAGAGAGAAAAATGAAAACAGGGGGGAAAAAAATCGGAGAAGCTTTTTTTGGCGTTGGGAACCCGCTGACGAAGGGGGGAGGTTTTTCGGGGCGGGGGAAATAGTCGAGGGAAAACAATGCGCGCGGCGCGAGATGCAAAGAACGGAGCTGCGAATTTCGTCGCGGCGGAGGAATCGTTCGGTCGATTCTCGTTATCAATCACCGCGCAAAAAGTAGCGCGCAGAATTGGTGTCGGTTCGTCTGGAATCCGGTGTAAAATAATCGTCATCTCGGTGATTTTTCGGCGATTGCGTCATCCGCGCGATTGGCTAACCGCCGTCGGGTAGAGCTGACTCGTCGACTCGATTCGGTTAACCCGTCCCCAATTCAAGGCTCCGTACCCCAATGTCGTCTCGAGCGACAAGCGCGCGTCACGGTTCGTAGATCAGCAAATAAAAAAGAAGATCGAGATGAGGAAGAAACGAAAAAAATAGACGCGCTCGTGGTAACGATGCTCCAATTCGAGCTCGCTCTCCATATAGTCCCCAGGGTGCCTCATTTTTGTCGATATTTTTTTCTCTGGTCCTGAAAATCTGATAATTCGTATTTGAAAAAATGTATTCCCGCCAGCAAGAAGATTTTCAGTAGATTGGCAGCTCCGCTTCCTTGAAAACCCGATTTTCCACGTAAATAACGCAGGGAATTTTTTTTCCGCTTCAACTCGATTTTTCGGTATTGAAAAAATTTCTGTAGAAAAAATGAGTATACAGCCTTTGTAGGGCGTTGAATTAGCTACAAAAAAGTTTTCTTTGACAAACGCTGTCCGACCAACGGTTTTCGAGTTGCAGAGCCGAAAAGCTTGTCGGCCACGTTCGTTCGAAAAAAAACTATATTTTGTTAGTGGAAAAATCGTGGACGAGTGTTGGGAGCGGCGCGAAAGATGTGTTAATCGGAGTTGGAAGGAAATGCATTTTTGCTCGTTTTCGTTCGTATTTGAGTAGGCTGTGGGCGAATTTATCGCCGAATCGCGATTCGATTCGAGTGATCGACTTCGTTGTCCTTGTTGTCCCCCCCTTCGGCATTTCTCGATCCGCAATGCGCGGCGGCGTGGTCCTCGCCAAGCTCTACGAATGTATTTACACGTGTTATCTGGCACCGCGTAACCTATGTTATACAATTTGCACCTACCGACGTCGCGGCGTGGCGGCGGCGTCGGCGTCGACCGAAACGTTACATTATTCAGCCGAACGATTCGCTTTGTGACTGACACTGTTTAGGAACCAAGGGATCCGTTATAACGCTGTTAAACCGTACCATCCAATCCTCTAATTTCCCCACCGTTCGTCTCTCCGCGGCGTCGAAAATCGCGTTGCCCCGCCAAAGATCGGTACGCTGGTCTCGCCCTCCTCTCTCATCGTCGCTCGACTAGCCCCAATTTCCAGTTCCTGCCTCGCGAACCATTTGTTTCCCCCTAAAACGATGACCACCGCGAAGGTGCACGCGCAAAAGTGGAAAATCGGCGCGAGATCGGTAAAAATCGGCGCGAGATCGGTAAAAATCGGCACTAGATCGGTCAAAATCGGTGACCCGCACCACCCCGTCGCATCGTTGCATCTCTCCGAATAGTTGTCCGCGATCAAACCGGCGAAAAAGACCCGATGGAAAAAAAATCGGTATTGAAAGCGATTGCGATATACGATTCAAAGTATTACCGAACGAATCTCCGACAATTCCTAGATCCCTGTCGCTGGAGGAAGAACGAGGCGATAGCGGGAGACTCGGAGATCTCGCGACACCCGTTAGACGCATAAGCTTCGTCGTCGTCGGATAACGTTTCCTCTTCTTCGGTCCTTTGCCCACGCGAACGAGGGAAAACGCGTCCGTTCCCGGCGGATTCGTATGCGCGCGGAATTCGCGAGGTCGGGAGGTCGGTCGTAGAGATGCGGCCGTCCAACGTGGAGGGTTCTCCTATCAGGACCCCGTCGGCGTCGCGAGTCGCATACCGATCTTCACCTCCGCGTGTATCTACGCGTGCCAAGAGACGTACGACCGTTCGGCTGCGCACTGTTCCGTTGCTCCTCCGCTCTGGGAGCCAAGGTCGAATTCCGAGATCAGAATACCGCCGGTACGGGAAACCTTTCGCCAAAATTATTCTCATCTCGGCGAGTCTCGCCTCGCTCGGATCGCTATCCGTAAATATTTACACCGTTCCTCGCGTTACCAACGACGACGACGACGACGACGCGGACCCCTCTTATCGACGAGGTATCGGACTTTGCTCCATACCCATTCCGAGCATCTCGTACCGTTTACCCCGCTCCTCATTTTTCTCCCTCACCTGCTTCCTCGTTCTCCTTTTCACCGTTCCCACACGCGTATGTTACGTATGCGCGCAGCTCGACCATGAAAGCACCTCGCAGCGCGGTACCGCGCCAAAAATTCTCCTTCGAGGGACGCGCGGAATGTTCGCACGCGAAATATCTCCGTGGGCGTGTATTCGAAACACGCGGTAGCGTACAGCGGGAGACGAGAGCTGATCGGAACGCCGATGATCTCCGAGGAATGAAGCGAAAGCTCATACGACGACGATCGATGCTACCGCCCAAGCTCCGAGCTTTTTCGCACATCAGCAAAAAAACAAAAAAACTGTCGACGTAAATCTAAAGTTCAACTGTTTTATGTAAGAAAAAATGAAAAGAAACGCCCATTGAGGTTTCAAATGCTAATTTTATTGGCTCGAGTTTATTCTAAACTTTTATGTGAAAAAATCAAGTGGAAACCGTTTGTTTTTTGCTGTTGGGAAAATTTTGTTTTCAATTACTGATTAAATTGTAATTCATCATGTTTGCAGTTATTTTCCACAATTTACAGTACCTTAGAATTTTTTGTAGTTTGGAACTAAACTTTGACCTAGTGGAAGAAGCACCTTAAAAAATACGTGGACACGCGTCGCAGCTTGGAAAAAAAATATGCGGCGTTTATTTTCCGCGGGACGCGTGTTATTCGTGCTACGTTAGACGGAGAGGACTGCTCTCGTCGTTTTGATAGACGGACGGTAGATTCTTCGGGAACATCTCATTACCGTACGGCTAGAGATTCGGAATCCAACCCTCCGAGCACGACTACGTTTTTTTTACCCTACTTTGGTCTATTTCTAAACACGAAGAGCCGAGACTCGCGCCGGCGGCGACGCGCCGTTCGGATTAAATTCTCTCTTTTTATCGACCTCACGCAGATTACGTCCTCCACATGTGGACCCGGCGATAACTGACCTGCAGCCGACAGGGTCGGCCATCTTGTCCCGTACGTTTTTTGTTCTCCATTTTCTTTCCTAGCTTCTCCGACTTGCGAACGGTTGTTCAATTTCCCCGACGGCGCGACGCTCGGGGAAGGGAAAATCTGACGAGAAAAAAAACGTCGGATGAAAGCTCCCGACGTATCCTCGCGGCAGCGTGACTCGCTGTGAAACGGATGCGTGGAATCGATCCAAAACGTCGTGTAATGGACTCGGAAAACGCTGCGACGAAGCGGATGCCACGATTTTCAAAAGCGAGGCGCGCAAAGTTCCGGCTCTTTCTTCCTCTCGGGAATTCTCCAACCTCTGGATAGTCCCGCCGACCAACTTGAGGTTTTCCCAGAAATCTGCCCAATTCGCTACTCCTCGGCTCCTCGAAATCCCTGAGAATCGTCAGGAAGGAACGCGAAAGTTAAAAAAAAAAACGAAAAAAACGCCATTTGAAACAGCGGAATTTCGCTTCTGGAAATTCAACATAGCGGGTCCAATATGGCGTCTAGGTTTCATACAGAAATGATAAATGTTCCAACGTTTTATGCTCAAAATATAATTTTGTTCGGATGATTCGAACGCGTGGGTTTACAAAATGGTAGGAAAACGATGGTTGATGCTGCCGCGTGTAGGATGACGAGCGACATGTCCGTCCGATTGACGGAATTGCATCGGAGCTCGGGTCGATCAGGTCCGACCGCTGGAATCGTTCGACGTCGTCCTCGCGTCTCTCGCTCGATTATCGTCGCGTTAGGAAGTGCCGTGACGTCAACGGCGTCCTCGCAGAGACGTACGTGTCATCCGTCTCCATTAGCTTCGACGAGGCTCGAAAATTGTCGTTGACATCGCATCGTTTGATATCACGGGCGAAAATATAACTAGGAGGTGGCGCGTCGATCGTTTGCCGACATCGGATCCATCGGAGTGATTTTGAGTCGTTGGGCCTCGCGGCGAGATGCCCGGCAGATCGATCATCCGTCGAACGTATCCGCAGCGCTGCGGCGAACCAACGGCGCGCGGATCGTGTCACTCGGATTTGAGGAACGATATTCGGGACGCGAGACTCGAGGCGAGGTCTGATTCGAAATGACGCGTGAAAGATGCCGCGACCCAAAAAACACCGAAAAACTACACCATCTCCGTTTTTTCTCTTCGCTCTTTTTCCCCCCCAACATTTCTCGATCCCTTCTTCCTGTCGAGAGCAAAAAGCAGCGGAGCGCGAGACTGAAAATTCGAAAGTCGTTCCTTTTTTCGAAGCTTTTTGGACACTTTTTCCAGAGCTTGCGGGGAGACGGTAATGTAGGGATCTTGGAAGTGTCTGGAATACGCGGGGGAAAAAAATGGCGGTGGTCTTTCGCGGAGAACGGAGATGCGAGGTCGGAGGGCTCGATGGAGCTGGGTGCGCGTTGCAGGTATCGTGGATCGTATGCCGGTTGACTCGACCTCGTCATCCCCCCACTCGAAGGCACTTTCTAAGCGCTACGCAACGAGCCGTGTCCGTTGATTATTTTTCAAACAGCGGCGGTTTGGAAATTTTTAAACGGCGATTCAATGAAACCGGTTTCCTTACTCGTGGGAGAGCCACTCGAGACTCTGGATGAAGTCTCTACGAAGAAGGCTTACGCGCACCACTTCACGATTACGACGGGACCGACGATCGCTACTTCCCCACCACGAAGCTCTTTCACTACCACTTCTACTCGTACCGCGCGATCACTACCAACGCCGCCGCCACGTGAGGTCTGATCCACGCGGTTCATCCCCCCCTCCCACAGCCACGGATGCCAGACTCCGAGCGATAGTCGCCCCGAACAACAAAAGCTCTCTCGGATCGAAATTACCCCTTCGCCTGAAAAAACTGCGCCGAAAGATAGATTCCCCATTCGCAGAAAGACCACCGACTCGTTGCCTCGCATCTCTCTCCCTGCCCACCCCTGCCCACGTCCTTCCTCGACCACAAATCGCGAGCATCCGTTTTTTTCTCGATTCTGCTGCGGAGGCTCGAGAATCTTGCGAGATTCGTGGTCGCAGGAGCACTGGAGAAGATGGCAGCGAGCGTACTCGGTAAAAAATTACCTACCAAATTTGACACCAAAGTAGCGTTATTTCGAGACGCTAACCATTGCGTCGAATCAACGTGCTGGGATGTTGAGTATCCTACGCACGCGTTTTTACGCAACGACGCAGGTTCCTTTACCGTGTAGACTGGGAAGCAGGAAGAAGGCAGCGAAGGTACTTTATATTCAGAATAGCGAACGAGGCACGTGGTGTTTTCGCAAACGGGAATTCGGCGAACGCTGTGCAGCGGGACCAGGTCGGAGAGGAGTCCGCTCGAGCTGCGAGAGGAAGAGCGAGTAAAAAAGGAGCTGAAAATAGAGAGAAAGCGAGAGAGTGTACTCGACGCCTGCATCGCGAAGTATTGTCAACTCGGTTGAACCTACCTGTTGGAGTTTAAATAAGTCTGACGTTAGCTGCGAGACTCGTAGATATACGTTTGCCTAGCTGTAAAGCTTTACACGAGTATCCGTCTGCCCCCTCCCCGTTTCGATCTCTCGTTCTCTTTCTACCTCTTCGTACAGCCGAGAGATCCGCCAGTGTAGGTACCCCGCCGCTCGCATCGCTGCTTCGCATCCGCATCCGTGGGCGTTCAGATCCGACAGAAATGCGAGAGAGCGAGAGAGAGAGAGAGACAGAGAGACAGAGAGGGAGGGAGAGAGAACGGAGCCTAGCAGAGTCGTATGTTCGTTCCTGGTGTTTCAGTACCGAGATGGTGTCGTCCCTCGCACGATTGTCCGTCCATCCCCTCTCATCCCTCCCTCGCTCCTTCTTCTTCGCCTCGTTCAACCCTTCCGCGTCTACTTCTAATCCTCGCCCAACACCGACGACTTCTCTTCCTCTGGTACTCCACAACGCGCGACGATTCATTCCACTCGGAGCGACGTTTCGCGTTCTTCGTATTCAAGGACTTCGCACCTCCTCCTCCTACCAAACATCCGCGATGCCACACCTACGCTCGCGGTGAAAAATGTGAGCTGCATTCGTCGAATGCCTCTGGCTTGGGTGTCGAACGTGTTCGCTGGGAATTTGAATTCCCGAGGTATCGACGAGTGGTGGGTGGTAAAGTGGGATTCGCGGTTCGCGATCCGGCATTAGTATTAGGTAGGTACGAGCAGCAACGACTAGGATCCCCCCGGGATTTCGTAGCAGCGATATTTGGAGGTCTGCGTCTTTCTTTCCCGGTGAAGCGTGGTGGCGGTAGGTTTTGGGCTGATTGGGAGAGTATCGGTAGTAATTGAGACGGATGGAGAGTTGTCATTCGAGGAAATTGGAATTGTGGTCGGGTTGGGTGCTGGGGTGTCCTGCGGATAGATCCGCAGGAAAATTGATCCGTCAAAAGGAGGGGCGGCGGAGGGAACGTGAATCGGGAGTGGATGAGTAGGCCGATATTAGGCCGTGAATTTGACACAGGTGAATCAGTCGCGATTCCTGTTGGAGCGTTTATCTGCACCGCGATATGGGTTGCGGTAGGCTGCGGTGGACGGATATCGCTTCGCGGTTGATCGCGACGATGCAAACTCAACCCAGCCGACTCGGTCTCGATTTCGGTAGTGATATTAGCGTAGATCTGGATAGCGATGGTATCACGGATATTCCGAACGATCGGTGAGCACGCGGCGGTGCGACGTTGGAGGTGGAGGTGGACGACGTCAGCTCGGACGCGAGGTCCCTTCAACTCGGGGATAACGACTAAAACTGGTCGAAGATCCGTTCGTTAAAAAGTCTCTTCGTTAAAGTCTACGATGCTACAAACTTCGTGGAGGCACCGGAGCACGATAATCCTCGACACGGGGGGTAAAAATACGGTGGAAAATGGAAATTTGCGTCGGGAGTATTCCGAGATTCGGGCATGTTCGGACGAAAGCTCGGGACAGAGGAGGAAAAAAAGGAGAGGAGTCAGTTTCGTTCGGCAGGTTCGCGCAGGGGAAGGCGAGTCGATGAAAAATTGGTCGTCCGATGAAGCGTGGTCGTTCATTTGCATAGTGCTCGTTTAACTACTCCGAACGTGAACGAGATAAATGGCGACGAGAGTTTGGTCTCTGAAATGGCGTCGTTAGAGGTAGAGTTTTGCGCGGAGATTTGCTCGGAGCCGAAGGGTTGACTCGCGGAGGTTAGTTTGGCTAACGTCTTCCCGACCTCGGAGGCTCGTTTCTGGAGGCTCGAAGAGCGGCATTAGACACGTGATAAAGGTAAAAGTGGTCGATTAAAATTGGGTAGCTCGAAGTCGGTGTTCCCGGGATTTACAGCGCGCGCGGAATCGCGTGACTCTGGTGTGTGAATTAGCCTAAGAGTTTGGGTGACTCCTGACGGGGAGATCTTTCCAGCGGGTTTAAAGTCGACGTCGAGGCTGAAATCACGCTGGCTCAATCGTTTACGAGGGAAAGCCAACGTCCCGGGGTCATTAGCCGCCGAGTATTTTCTCCTCTCTGCTCTGCTCTGGCTCCTTTCCCCAAACCCGAACGCGACCCGGCGACCCTCGAGTCGTGTGGCCCTCCGCCGCGTGAGTATGAGTTTCCGAAGGCCAACCGCCTTTGAGCCACCATTTGGAAGGTCTATTCCACGTAAACATGTTCATAACACGGGCACTACAATGCGAGCCTGTTGTGAAGTTCTCGGCATAAACACGACATGCCGTATCAAAGGCAACATCCATCAACGCCGAGACGCACTCAGCTCAGCGGTTGGTGACTGGCAGCACACGCTAGTTTTCACCCAAATCCAACGATCCATTTTTCAACGAGGCTCCAATCGTGGCAGCCTCGAAAGGACTCCTCCGAATCTATGCCGAACTATGCTATCCTCGTTCTCCTGAAGCGTGCCCACTCGAAGTGGATCAGCATCGCGTTGGAAACGATGACCGGCCACTTATTTGTAATATGGAAATTGTTCGTGCGTTACGAGGCGTTTGGAAAAGCAATCAGGAGCGGCGAATCACGATGTAGGTACGGCGCACCGATCGTGAGCTGCATACCCTGCACGAATTTGAGGCCGGCGTACGTATCGCCGCGAGGGAAACAGGAGGGAAAAAATGGCAAATGTTCGAGGTGCGGTAGGAACAGAGGGGGGTTACAGCGGCAGCCTTGAGCTAAGCGACTCTCATAGTACAATATTGAACGAGGAGAAAGGGAGTAGCGAAGCTAGGGGTGGCAAAATGAGCAAACCTCCGCGAAACTGTGGCTAGATGGGCGCGAACAAATCCCGCTTTGGCGGAGAGAGAGAGAGAGATAGATAGAGAGCTTGCGGGAGCAGGGAATTGTTGAAAAGGGGTGCTCGTTGGCGTGGTGGGGTTTGCAGAAACGGAGAGAAACGCGGAGGAGGAGGAGGGCGATGACGACGTAGGGGAGCGCAGGAGCGCGGACGCGCGGGAGGATGACGATGATGATGATGATGACGAGGCGAAGGAGCAGACCAACGCGTAAAAGGATGGACTCAGTCAGTGGTATAACGGAGAGGAACAAAGCCGGAACACACACCGGGAGGAGCACCGAGAAGAGCGAAGTTCCCTACCATTAACGAACGACTGCCGCGGAACTGCAGTCGAATCGCGAAAGGTATCCCGCGGAAGGAGCCGGGTATCGCCGGATCCTCGTCGCTTGGAAAGGTCGCTTCCGACCCACAACGGGAACCGTGGGTCGGTGGGTGTTTTTAGGCCATCGGCTATGGACATAGCCGAGGCTTGATGTCGGAATAGAAAAGTGTCGTGGAAGTTGGGCTCGATTTTGCGATCCGAAGAGCAATATCGCGAGAAGACAAGCGCGCGGCTCTCTACAGTCGCGTAGCACCGCTTGTCGGCTGTGCACGAGGGTATTTGTCGTTCGTTGGTCGCGCTCCAGGAGATTTTAGATTCGAGGAACTGCATCGAGGGGAAAAAGTGGGGAATAAAAGGAAAATAAAGTGCTGTGTCCACACAAAGTATGTACAAAGCGATCTGGCAGATCCTTAAAGATCGTCTATCGTATATCGTTCGACAGACTAGATAAACGTCCTCCTCCGTGCCCCGGAGCTTCCCGATTCTCAATCTCTTGTGATCTCTGCTTCCTCCCTGCTTCCCGCCTCCTCCTCCTCCTCCTCCTCCTTCTCCTCCCGCTGCTGCTGCTGCACCTCGTCCTGCTCCTCCTCGCCCCTTCCGTCTTTGTTCCGCTCCGCGTCTCATCCTTCCGTTCTCCCGCCCACCCCGCCGTTCGTTCCCTGACCTCGCCGGTCCGTAGTCGTTTCGCGAAGTGGAATTTCACGAGCGTTACACACGGATCTTTGGATCCGCGTTCCGCCGTAGACCGAAGAAAGTATATAGAGTTGAAATTCAGCTGGAGACGACGCTGCCGAGGTAGGAAGAGGTTGCCGGAAGAGAGGGAGGAGTTCCGTTGGTGGAAGATTTCGAGAAAGAGGCGAGCCTCCAGGAACGGGAACGTCGGCGGAGGAGATAGAAGGAGGAAAGGGGAGGATTGGAGGAAGAGAGAGAATGCTAGACGAGGATATTGATTACTACGAGCGCCAGGAGCAGACGTAGAGCTACGAGACAAACGCCGCAACGCTTCTAGCCACGCGGAAGCGTTCACCTTCTCGTCCCCTTCCTCTCTCTCTCTCTCTCTCTCTCTCTCTCTCTCTCTCTCTCTCTCGTCCAAAGACCCCTTCCGCCCTCTCGCTCCTCTCCATACATTTTCACTCCTTGTCTTCCGTTCGTTCCTAACTTCGTTCCCACCTCCCCGGCTCTTCCACCGTCCTCTCCGTCTTCCCCTTATCCCAACTCGTTCGTCCCTTTTTATCCCCGCCTCTCGGCCTCGAAATTGGAACTGTTCGTCGAGCATGAATTAAGATGATATTTGTTCTCGCGTATAAACGCCGGGGAAAAGGAGCTCGGCGTGTACCTCCGTCTGAGAAACGAAGTCATAGATGAAAAACGCTGAAACGACGAGAATCCAGCGATCATCTTTGAGAAAAACGAGGAAACTGGCAAAAAAACTAAAAACAAGCCGAGATCAAGGGAAGCAGTGATGTGAGAGAGCAGATGTAGAACGTAGATGCGAGCCGCGTAAGACGAGACTAAGCGCGTAAAAAAGCGAACGAGCCGAGGTCTTACATTAGTTATCTCTCTCGACACGTGTTACAAGCTCTTCCTCGTCGTATCTCCGAGAATCTGTGCGCACTCTTCTAATTGTTCACACCTCGAAGGTGTTGAGAATTCAACTACTGTCAGTAGCATTTCGAAGCATCGTCCCCCTCTGCCCAGGCTCGTTCGTCTTCCTCCAGCATCGCTCCTCGTACGTTGAACTATCCAAGATCGATGCCTCGTGCCAAACGCCAGTCCCGAGATCTCGTACACGCTCGCTCTCCCACATTTCCACGATAACTTCCATATTTACATATCTCGTTCCTCTCGCGCGCATCCCTCTCACATATCCGACGCATCTTTTTTTCTCACCGTTTCCGTTACTCGCTCGTCACTCCTCCGCTGGGCGCATCTTCGTTGTCCTCGACTCCGCTTCATCGTCGTCAAGGCCTCGTATATTTTCTTCGCACTCACGTGGGTTTTGCCACAGACGACCTAGCTTTCTCGTTCAGAGCCCACAAATTTGCCGTAGACGACGCGGCTTACACCTCTGGATTTCACGCCTGTCCTGCAGTTCTACGCTGACTCGAGGTTTTTCACCGTTCAGTCGTCCCATCCCACCGCGTTTCGCTGTTCCATTTTGATACATCGCCGCCAGCCTGTGGCTAACATGGTTACAAAAGCCTGACCTTTCCTCCAAATGATATTCAGTTTCTCTTTTCTCAACGTTCTCTTATGGAGCTTCGCGTCTGCTCTAGTTAGCCCCTCTCCGTTTCCCTCCGCATTCACGAGCGCGTCTTTAGCCATTCGACGCAGCGATGCGAGCTCGCGTCATCGTCTGCTCTTTTGCAATCTTCTCATCTCACGGATGCTTCCGCCTCCTCGTACTCCGACTCGCTCCGTCAACGGAATCCAGAGTCGAGGATGCTCCCAGCAAAGAATTAAGTGGCCAAGAAGTACAAACGCGATAGCAGAAGTATGCGGGAGCAACGAAAGGGCACTAACAAGAACTACGAACGAAAACTCCTCTCGAAGATCTTACTTTCCGATATTTTCGCGATCCCGCGAGAGCGTGGCCCGGGCTGAAGGTGAAGGGATTCCGTTCGTAGTTCGCGACTGACCAAGTTGATTGGGGTCTTTGAAAGTTGGCTGAAAGTTCCTCGCCCCAATACAGAGGATCGCGTTTTCACATCGGTGGTGTCGGGGCAGCAGCCTGATTTGGTTCAGCTACGTCGTCGTAGGTGACGAGCGCGGAGGAGCAAGTTGAAACGGCGCTATAATTAGCTAATCGCTCTTCTTTTACGACTTCCTTCCGCGCATCTAGTTGCCCGAGCTACGGCATAGACGAGGCTGCAGCGTACCGAAAGATAGGCGCGAAGCGGTTTTGTCGGTCCTCGACGAAAAGAGCCCGTCGCGTCGCCGTGGCTCGCGACAAGGTGGAGAAGTGGAAGGTGAACCGGGGAAATCGAGGGAAATGGTCGTGGAAACGGGGGGAGGGAGGACGAGCGAGTAATTCGAGTAATAAACCAGGTCTTCCTCCACGCGGAGGTGGGATAGCTGAGCGCGACGCCGGTACAGCCGCGTTCTTCTCGGCCGGAGTAGACGCGCGCGATGGAGATTGGAGTCGCTAGGTTTCGACCTCTATTTCATATTTTAATATCGTTCCAAGTGGAGAGATCCTCGTGCCAACCAAATGACGCTGTTCAGACGAATGCTCGAGTCGAAATAAAACTAATCTCATCAGAGTACGTCTCCCACCCCCGCGCACACCCCCGTTTCACGTTCACCCGGTGGATTATCGTTTCGTTTTCCCTTTTATGCTCGCTCATATTCGACAACTTCGTAATCCTGATGCCTCATTTTCCGCTACAACTAGGATCACCCGCGAGATTGCGTTTCGCGTAAACTCAGCCCCGCCGAGGTCCTCCCGCGAGAAGCTGCCTCCGTAAAAAGTCCAACGGCGGACGAGGCACGGCAAAGACAAACAATCCTCCGCTCATTCCACAGCTCGAATCCTCCGGGACCTCGACGCCACGCGAACATTCGACAAAAGTCCTCGGTTCCGGGTCTCCACGCTCCTGAAACGAGGGTACCACCGCGCGCCTCTCGTCTCGCAGCATTTTGTCAAATTTGCGTAATCGTACCATTCTCGAGCATACAAACTTACTGATGGACATTCTTTCCTTTCTGTTCCAGGTTAGTCGTTTTCGAGGTCGTAAACCTCCGGGGGTCTCGTACCGGGAGCAACGCCGGTTGCGTAACGGCGTCGTTAGGCGGCACAGCGTCTCGTAACTATCCTCTTGCGACTGTCACCGACTTCAAACCTCGGCGTCGTACGTGTGCGTCCCGCGTAACAGTTCGGCTGGAATAATTACGCGACGCTCGTACTCCCGCGTTTTCCACTCGCACTCCGCGCGATTCCTTAACTGGAAGTCGCGGGGTAACGGAAAGCAGGTGACGACGTCGTCAGCGTCCAGAGCGCGAGGCAACGACGTCGTTTCGTCGAAGAAGCAACGCACACGTGGTTCGAATGAACCTCGTCGAGGTTCTTTTTCCCAGAGGCCCGGACTCTCGTACTCGTTTGGTTCCCATTCGAATGGTAGGATCCCTCATCCGACGCGCTATGCCTCTAGGATCGAGTCGTAGAATTTTCACAGTCCCCAGGCTTCGTCTCGATGGAAATCCTAACGAGCGCGCGAGAAGTGAAAAGATGAGGAGGAATCCTCCGCGGCTCCGGATTCCGGTCTACCGGATTTTACTCAGAATCCTGGGACTCCAGGACGAGTCGACTCGGCCCTTCGGCTTTCCCTCGGCATCCTCCCGCGGATCTTAGGTCGCGACGCGCGTTTTACGGTCTACGTCCTACCGACTAAGCGGGGCTATCGGTGGACCCGAATAACCGTGAGGATATGGAGAGATGGAAGCGGCGTAACTGCCGAGATTTATGAAGCGAAAGCTGGAGGTCCGAAATCTAACGAGACAGTTTCTGCTTTACGAGTCTAATATATATATAGAACTCGGAGAAAGTAACGATCCTATGAAAATCTCGTACCACTGCGAATCTAGCGTACAACCGATGCAATTACTCGTTGGCACGCACCGCGATAGGGAGACGTCGCTGTAGACTATCAATAGTACTCGCGTCTTATTTCCTGGGTGCACGGATTCAATGAGAGACCCCTCCCCCCCCCTTTCGCGAGCTAACTCCAACTTCGCTACGAGTAGCGATCGACAGCCTACTACGAGTTTATCGAAATAGCCTACTCGAAGGAGCTGAAAACTTCCAATCAGAAAGATTTACGTTATGGTCGCACTTATGTGGGAAAAATGTCAACCTCCTGTACCCTGCGATTAGAAGAAGCTGAGATGCTATCGAGAAATAACTGAGGCGAGGGATGCATGTGGCCAGAAAAACTTGGACGACTGAGGTGTAGTAAATACTTGAAAGCTGGAAAATTCCAAGACGTTTTATTCGAGTTTCGAGTTTGGATGCGTTGCCTCTCGACTTTGCAAAAATTGCTCTATCGGAACGGAAGCGAGGAACTCGCGCGCGTGATAATCGCGTGCAGTGTCCTCGACTGCCTCGGGTGAAAAGCTCAAGGTCGGGGGTGCACGGTCGTCGGGAGTATCGAGGAACCAGGTTATCCGCGACTTTGGTCGCGGATTAATAATCGTCGGAGGGAAAAAGCGACAACGGCGCGTGACTCGTCTACGAATCAGGCCACGTTTATACGCGGATCGTATATACGGAGATTTAACCTCGTTAGAGTTACGGCGGGTGGAACCCCTTTGAAAACTGAATCCCTCTATAATAGGAACGTGCCTTTCTTGATGAAACAATAGACAAACGTGGCAGATTCATCCAGCGTTGCGCCGTTTCGTACGGAATCCCTTAAGGTATTTGTATCGAAACTCTCCCAGGCTTTCGCGCTATTAGTCAAGCTAATTAACACTGCGGCGGAAGTGTGCGTGGGGAATTTCCTCCTCGACGGATTAACCACCACGGAGACACGTCCGCGTTGCTCCAGACCCGAATCGCATCGTCTCGCAGAGATTTTATCCGCGCGGAGGGCCGAGAGAGAAGACGAGCTTGCGACGCCCACGCGCGTTTCCGATTGCTTCGCTGCTTTCCGGAATATTTCCAGCATCGGTCCCAGTTCCATAAATCGGCGACCCAGTTCGCGGATGCGGTCGTGTCGAAGAGCTGCAACGAGCGGACAAGCCGCGCGGAGAGCGAGGCGCCCCGAAAGCTCGTAACGCGTCGTATGAATGGTTGATTAAGAAGCGAGGGGCTCCGGTTCATGCGCAGATTTGCGAGGATAATTGAGTTTTGCGAATTAGAAGGCGAGGGGAAGTGGGTGGCCGAGGCTAATCATTCGGGGCGGATTCGAAGGTGGGAGCAAGCGACACGCACCGCTCCGAACGTCAGCGTCCACCCCAAATCTCTCTTTCGTGGTTTACGACCCTCGAGCGTCTAGCTTCCGCCGCGAAAGCTCGAAGACGAGGTAACGACATTAGACTGGCGCAGATGCGGTAGGCATACCTTATTGCTCCTCCGATTAATTATACCGCACGATTTGACATGCCTCAAAATCGCCCCTGCGTCTTCCACTGGCCCAACCTCCATCAATTTCCCCTCCTTCTCCGTTCTCCCATAATCCGTACCTCCAAAATCTGGCGAAAACCTCAAATTTCCAGCGATCAAAACTCGAGTGACCCGAAACTGCTTTTAGATATCGCTCGCGCCACGGAATTACCGGAAACATCCATTTGGCCCGTCAGTAAATTCCGCGGGCTTACGACTCGCCCGAAATCCGGTTGAAAATGCGCCGTCGAATCCCGTCTTTCGAATAGCGCGCAATCGAGTCGCGAAAAGAGGGTCGTGTCACGCTTTTTCCCGCCTGGTGGGTTCGATTTTCCGTGCAAATCGGTGGGAACCGCGAAAGAGAAGGCCGAACAATTTTTGGGGAGCGCCGTGATCGGCGAAGGTGTGTTCCGCGCGACGTCGTCGGCGCGTTTCCTCTGGCGTCGGGAAAATCGCATCTCGCCGGGCAGAGAAAAACGATCGGATGCTTCCTTCGCGATACGCCGGGCTCTCAAGTTTTTCTGATTTAAACCCCACGAAAGTTTCTCTCCTCGCGAGAGCGAGTCGGCAACGGAAAGAGCGGGATCGGGCGAGCGAGGGCGGCGAAGCGGGCAAACGACCTAACGAGAAAGTGAGAAAGATGAAAGAGGCGACGACGAAGACGAAGGCACGGAAAGTTCCGATTAAATTTCGCCTCGCCGTCTTCCGCGCCCTCGTCATTATTATTATTTTACTCGACCCGAAGCAGAAGCAGTCGTCCGCCTAGCTCGTAAAACAAAGAAAAAAAACCTAGCAAAAAAACGAAGAAAAAAAATGATCGATGGTCTTTTAATATCTGCGTCCCCTGCTTTCTCACGATTCCCTCGTTTCCGCGAATCGATGGGACCTGCGAGCTTGCAGGGCGCCGTGAAGTGCATCCAGATCGGCTCACAGCGATACGCGACTCGTTACGAATGTTCGAAAATGCATACACTCAGCAAACAACAACAACAATGATAATGATAATAATCATAATTCGGATCCTCGCGCAAATATCGGTAGGAGTTACTCGAAAGCCTTTTAATTGCCCAATTTTTGGCAAGAGACACCCAATAAAATAATCGAGGTTACGTGGATATTCTTTGATAATTTTGATGGATTCGAAACTTGGATGGAAAAAATTTAGATCGGTAATTCGAGGGGGTCGAATGGTTTTTTATCACTCGCACCGCTTGCAAACAGAATGATTCATTGGCAATCTATTAATCATCGCGCTTATCTGTTTCTCATAAAAATTGCGTTGAACGCGAATTATCGAATCACCAGTCCGGTCGCGTCTATTCCTCGCGAGTGTTATCATTCGAGATACGAGTTGGCCTTGAAAATAGGTTTGGAGCACGTTTACAACCGATCTGATCGCGATGGACGCGAATTTGAAGTCGCATTCTGCCAATCAAGTTTTGGTAACAAGATAAAGTTTGTTTGCGTACAACGATTGGAATGACTCACATTCCGGGTGATCCTCGCCTCGCGCATTGCCAATTATGGATCGTTGCGTTCGCGATCAAATTTCCGATCACTGCATCGTACTCGAGCGAGTTGCAGCCCAACGCGAGGCCACTCGAGTCTATCCTACCCAACGTGCCTATTCGAAGTTGGTACCGCGAATCCGCCGACGATCGAAGCGAATTGCGGATCGTTGTTTTTGCAATTTGTATTTATATCTGATAGAATATCGCGATGAGCCGGATTTAGCGAGCGAGACGGGGGCGAGAAATGTAGAAAGTGGGGGAATAAGAAGCGAGGCGGGTGAAAAAGGAGGAAGCTGAGAAAATCGAGGAGGGACGACGAGGTCGAGGTGACATTAGTGTGATTATACTCGCCTATCCGCAATTTTCCAAATCACCAGAATCACGCGCGTCGTTACGCCTCGTTTTTCTCCTTCTTCTCCTGCTCTCCGATTATCGAAAAAAATGGACGATTGATATTTTACAGTCGTCGGGGCGGAGAGCGCGGAGAAGCAGAGAGTGAAATCTCTCGCGTGACGCGCGCTGCGAAATGACCTCGAACTCCGGTCCGTAATCACAAAATCGATGATAATGATAAAATAACGATCGTTATCGCCATCACCGTCGTCATCATCGTTACGGTTGTCGAAGAACGATTACCACTCGCGCGACGAGAATTTCGCTTCGTTCTCGCTTCTTCGCCGCGGGATGCTGCGCTTCTCGCCCCGTCGAATCTGCATCGGTCGCTGCGACGAAAATGTCGCCTGGTCGAAAAAACGTGTCGCGAGCTTCCAGCTGACCAGAACTCCGGCAGCCTCCATGTTTTTTTTCTCGGCCAACGCGAAAACGGATTTTTCCTTGCTTTTTTTCCCTCGACATCCGCTCTTCTCGTTCGGCGCTCCGATTGTAATTCGCAGGGATGTCTGTCCAAACGAACCTTATTCTTCCCGACGCTTATTCCATTCTTTCTCCGGCTCCGACCCTCTTCTCTCCGCTGCTGGACCGTAGAGACCTTTCACCCGCAGGGACAACTTGTTGGAACGACTTCGACTTTTAGTACAATCGTTAAATTTAATCACGTCCTTTTACCTCGCGATACAGTAAGCATCGTGCGTGGATTAATCACGATCCCTCTTTTTCTCGCCTCCGCCCTCCGTTTCCGCGCGGTAAACGACGCCGTCTCGTGTTTTATTCCGGCCTTCTTCCCCGGAGAAATGCAAAAACACAACGATCATACGAGAAAAATTTGTCGACGGGTGACGAAAAAATTCGATCGGAAATCGAACCTCGTCGCGAATACGCTCTACTCCTTGGAGAACAATCCGCGATTCTCGTCGACCAGTTCCCAAGACAGTTTTTTAACGATCGCAGTATCACAGCTGGCCGAATGAAGCAGCCAACATTTTTTTGTAGTGCGAATAAAAACTCTTGTTGCCAATTTTTCGGTATCTTAACACGCTTTCATCGGCTCGGTATACATGCATGTCTGTTTGTTCGTACGTAACCAAATTTTCCAACGTGATTTGGACCGTCGACTTAAATAGGACAACTCTGCACGTGACAATACAATAATCTGAGACGAAGTGTATTTTTTTTTCCAAACTCGAATTAAAATAAAAAAATGGACGATAGTTTTGAAAAACTACGAAAAACACGACATAAAAAATGGGGAATACATTATAGTTTGTCGAAAAGCCAAAAGTAAATTTCAATATGAGAAAAAAGTGATTAACGAGAAAATGCGGTGTTGTAAATGTAAACGATAAACTATGAATGGTGTACAAAAGAATAGAAACGGGTCGCGGAACGTGGAAATTGTCGGCGCTCGCGAGAATCGAAACGGTAGCATAAATCTGTGGAAAAATCAGGGCCGAGAGAGAGGAGTCGGTGGATTTTCGCCCTCTCCGTTTTCTCGTGATTCCATCCGGCGGGGGTCTCGCGATTCTTTGAAAATCAAGTCGCCGAACGATATCCGGCCCGATATCTGGCGATCCCCGTCGCTTTGATTCGCGGTCGAAAGTTATATGTTTCTCAACTCCGAAGTCCGACAGCGTACTCTTTATATATGTCCTTATGAATTATGGAAATTAATACACTCGAGTCAGCGATCCTGGCCTCCGTCCTCCTCCGTCCTTCCCACGTCCCGCGTTCCCCGATTCCCGCCCATCGCAGCGTCGTTCCTCGACCCGACATCGAGCAACACCGTCGTTCGCCTACCAAGGTTCTTCGAGAGGTTTCGGGTTCGGTCCATCGCAGCACCACCAGCCGCAGCAGCAGCAGCAGCATCCGCTCTCGCCCTCATCTTCGACGCTGAAATTCGAGCGATTGCGTCAGCATTTTCAGATGCCGTCGCCTTTCTCTCATCCTATCCCGACATTTCTACTCTTTCCACACTTTTTGCCCCCGTTTTTACCCTTCCTTCTCTCGCTCGCCCTCGCATTCCTCCCCGCCCCCCGCCAACCCGTGTTAATCACCCCGACGACGCGTTCACCGGCGAGAAGCGTGGCGATAAATTATAAACTCGATAAAATCGAGACCAACGATACGAAGAAATATTATTGAAATTTATGCTCCACGAACTTGCGAATTGCTCGGCACAAATTTCACGCCAATAATTGATAATTCACGTCGCTCGCGGGTAAAAAACATTCATTTATCGTATTCAAAGTTGCCGGAAGATTTATTTCGAAAATTTATCATTCATCTCGTCGAGTGCCGTCCAAATTGGCCGCCAAACAAACAACAAAAAAACGTATCTCGAATAAGCGAATATAGTTTTGGGTGGAACAAGGCGAATTCGCGAGAAATGTTGTTGCGCTGTCGTTCTAGCGAATTCGTAAGTCTCGGAAACGTGGTCACAGACGTCTATTGTCAGCCGCTTTTCCTCACCCGAGCTCGTTTCGTATTCCGGGTTTATTTTATAGTCCTGGATTCCTCGTAAGGCGAGAAAAAAACGCGAAGGACGTGATAGAAAGATAGATACGCCGATTACACCCATACGACGAAAAGTATAACTTCTCATTCTCTTTTCTCGCGAGTAGCCGTGTAGGAGCCACTAGGCATACGACTTCGCCGATGAATAATTTACATCGCGCGGGATACCAGTATTGGGCCACCAATGTTAGATTAATGGCGCGTGTATATCTTCAAAAAACATCGCTCGTTAACATACGTAGATGTCAACGGTTTACCAATATTTCAAATATTTTCACAACCCAATAACGTATAAATACACGTAAAATATTTGCCAAGAAAGTGAAGTTATTAATTCTGTAATGTATTCAGCCATTCGTCGAAACGATTATAACAAATGGCAGCAAAAAAAAACTGTTCTCGCAAAAACCAGTGTTCTAAGGATCTTCAGAGAGCTGGAACAGTTCTAAAACGAAAAAGATCGTTACTCCACTAACATCTACGAATTTTGGTCGAATATTTTTTCCCCCAAAAGTTTTCACTACCGAGGCTCGAAAAAATTCCCATCTGAAGTCAAATTTCTTCCAATTCCGAAACTAAAAATTCACGAGGGAAAATTTGTCTGTATCAGCCAAATTTTATGAGACGAATCTCTATTGTATGACAAAAAATCCTTTTCGGAGTGATTGTACGAGGAGATTGAAAAATTTGCCGAACACTTATTTTCTGCGGAAAAAATGGTTTTCCTATTTGAAGGCAGTGAAAAGCGACGTGTTTTTGCTCCCTGCATTAGCGGGTGGTACTGAGCCAGTTATGTAGATAGAGACGGGCCAGCATTGGTAAATAGTAGTGGTAAGTAGTATTAGTTTGCCATGACCGGACCCGACTCGAGTTCCACGCGTTAACCCATGAATGACCAGTCATGGTTGTCAGGCCAGTTTACCCGGCACCCAATCAGAGCCCTAATCTGGGCCGCTCATGAAACGCTGTATACAACGACCACGACATTCCGCGCGCTTTTTTTACTTTTTTTGCCAAGCGCGTGCCACTCTCTTGGGAATTATCCATCTTTTTCGATCGAGTCCAACTCTCCCTTGCACGTCCACGCGTCGGCGGACGCGACGCTGTTTTTTTCACTATGGCGTAACCTACGTATACGCGTTTCGCATCGTGGAGAGAAAAGCTTTGGAGGAGAAGGACAACCCAAAATAGTGGAAAACAGGTAAACGTAATATTCCCTAGCACGTTGCTGTTCAATTTTCGCGTTCATTCGCTACTTCGCGGGCGAAGCTCGAGCTCTATTCTCCAGAGGTAAAATCGATTCCCACATCCGGATTGGAAGGAAGTGGAGAACAGCGCAAGACGCGGAGAAGGAAAGCAGGGGAGAGCGAAGAACGGGTGGAAAAATGCGGGCGCGAAAAGGATTTGAGGATATTTGGCGCAGCAGAGAACGCGGATTACTCGGCTGGTTGAGCCGCGTGTTTGTACGCTGCGCTCGACGCTTTGTCTTCTCCTTTGAGAAGGCTCGGGCAACGCAACGTATTATATCCCAAACGCTGGTGGCGAGGATGAGCGCGGCGGAAGGTATCTTTCGACCCAGCATGGCGTTTCCAGCGCCACGAGAGGAGAGACGAAACGTTGTTCGGGTTTGTTGACCCGTGAGAAATTATGCGGATTGTTAGATAGGCCCGAGCGTGTTATGGCAGCCGTAACAGCTAGACCCTAGACGCGCGGAGGCGTTTCTAATTGCATCCCAGCCGTGATCTTTACATCCCTCCGCTTTCTTTCTCTCATCGCGCCGTAATTATCGTGAAAAATCTCGTATCTCCGCTGATATCCATTTTTCAGAAAACGAGGCGCGACAAATTCGAGATTCGAATTTGAGAGAAACGAGTTCCGCTCGCTACGCAACGACGAGTTATAAAATACGCGTCGACTCGTGTCGTGTGCTCGCTTTTGGCGACCGCGGGTTGAATTCGTTGGGGGTGTAATTATCGTAAATCGAGCATGTTTTTCTGGTCGGATAAGCCAAAGAGAGCTCTCGGCTCGCTTGATGAGCTCGAGGCCGTTCGGGTGTCGATTGATTCAAATCTATTGTACCCGCAGCCGACTTCTCATCGTTCTCGTTGCGAGCACACCCATCGCCGCTTTTATTCGCGCCACTCGCTGCAGCCCGCCAATTTTTAATAACGTTTCGTTTCGCTTATCGCCCGTTGGGGGAAAATTATTTACGAGGAAACGTACCGCTCACCGACGTCCGCGCGCGTATTTATTTATCCGCCGCTCTGTACGTATGCAATTTATATAAACAAAGCGGATGAATCGTTCGCAAAGCTTTTACCTCGATTCTCCACCCTTCATCCCACGCTGAGCCGATGCGAGAACGCAATCGAATAAAAGGGTCAACCTCGGGACGAGCTGCCGTTACATTTCGCCCTTATCACCGATTAAGGATGTTCGCCAGTACTGCTATATTTTCCCTGCCAAAAATTCACCATCAATTCCAAAACCAATGTTGGCACAAATAGTTAGCTACCTAAATAAAAAACGCGCCTTCTCGCCAAACTGAAAATCGTATGAAAAATAAACATGATTTTTTTGACTCTGCACGTAAAATTTCAGACCCTCAGCACCATTTTTAATACGCTTTTTTCAGCTTCAGTGGTCTTTCAATTTAATTTCCGCCAATTAACTCGAGCGTCTGCCAATACAATAATGTGCAACCCAAAAATGTTTAAATTTCTTTTTTATTAAATAATTCACATTTGAAATTTTAGTAAAATTGGAAAATAATAAAATAAATTATAGGTCAGGAAAACTAAAAAAAACACGCTTCAATAGAAATCCAAACGACAATATATAAGACAATTTGCAGATGGGTATAAAGAGTTTATTCTACAGCAGTATGAAGTCTGTTGGTTCATTGGAATCGAAAAATTTCTGCTAAGCTTGAAATAAGAATTATGTTCCTGATGAAATAATCGATGTGATTGTAAAAAAAAAAGCGTGGGGTGGTGGACATCAAAGGTCGTAAATTGTAGCTCGTTGATCGGTATTAAAAAAAAAAAATTTAAAATGGGGTTGTTATAAAAACATAGTAAAAAGCACTCGCGCGCACAGGCGGACGTAGTTTTATACCTGGAATCGGAGAAAATTCGAAATATCTCCCCCCTTCCGTCCCAGGAACCTCGAGCCCTCTCGAGGCTTCGTCGCGAAGTATTAAAACTTTTCAAATTGAAATTGTTTTCGATATGCAGGTGAGAGTGCTCTTGAAATTGAGCGTAGCGAAGCGGGAACCGCGCAAAGACGGAAAGGGTTCGAGCATCACTCGAGTCTGCCGTTTACCTATATCGATGGAAAAGAGACGAACGAAGGGAATCCTTTTCGCAAATTGCCTCGCTAGAAATATAATGAAAAGCGCCGACTCGTCGAGTATCGTAGCCCGGTCGAGCTGGTCTCAAAACAGCTCAAAATATCCCGCTTTTCGGGAAAATTCCGCCACTGCGTTCGCCGCCATCTTGATTTGAAGCCGATGTTTTTCGTTTTTCGCGAAATAACTCGTTAATTTACAACTTTGGAGGGAAAATGGTGGGATCCAAAGTTGTTGGAAATCTGATTCCCCGCAAGTTTGGTCTTTATGATTTTTGCTCTAGGATCGATATTTGCAGAGCTAGGCCTGCTCTCAAGTTTGGCGAACACGCAAAGAAATTTGGTGGCCGGACGAAAAATGATGCAGAGATAGAAAAAAGGCGGGAAAAAGGTCGCAGAGCCGATGGAAAAACTTGCCGAGCTTTTTTCAGCCCCTCTCCGTCGTCCACTTTTTCTTCCTACGTCGCACGGGCTTCGAGGAACGAGGCGAAGACGCTGGAGCGCGATTCGCGGTCAACGAGTTGGAATATTGGTGTTTGAATTGACGTGGCTGCGATGCTGATTGCGAGGTGAAACGCTTTCCAGACTCGGGGAATGAACGACGGATAGAAAAATACGATCTCTCGGCGTCGAAAAATATATTTTCGAGCTCGGAAATACGACGGATAACGTATCGAGCGCCCACGGCGAATAGATATCTCGGAATCGGTATTATTAAATTTTATGTAGGAACGAAATGCTCCCAGGTTCCCATTCGCGATCCTAATGACCGGTTCTCTTTCACCATTCGCTCCTCCGTTCCTTTCCTTCCTCCTCGTCGCCCCCTCCGCGCCGTCCGAGCTCGCTCGCTCCTCCGAATCGTAGTATTCCTCGTTTTTCGTCTTCCGTTTCGCGCCTCCGGGGCCAAGTAGAATAGGCAGCTACTTGAAATTCCTTGATTCCCTCGTAAATTTCGTTACTGCGACCATTCGCCTTCAATCAACTCGCCTAATCACTTCTCAACCGGAGCCACCCTTCGCGCGACACCGACTCGCTTAACAAACTCTTCCACGTACTTTCAGCGCGCTCGCGTTTGTTTTTCATTTCGTCTCCTCATTTTTTTTTTCATCCCTCTCTTCCAATTCTCTCTCTTCCATTTTCCCTCCGCTTTGGCTGCTCGCAAAAATTACTCGATCGCGTCTCGCTCGAGCAATTTTCAGTAGCAATTATATTCGTTCGATCGACCGCAGCAACCTCGAGCGTTTGCTCTGCTCTTCGCGCCGAGTGCGTTTCTTCAGCGTCGGTGTAATTAATCGATAACCAATAAAAGCCGCCGGTTATTATAAACGATACCAAATTATCTGCTCGAATCTGGCGCCGGGAACTCTGAAAGTTGGAAAATCACAAATTTAGCAACATTCAGGATTTTTCAGTAATTTCAGCATTTTTTTTCCAGCGACCGTAATTTTTCTAAAAAACATTTCGTAGCATTTCGAAAATTGTTCCTTTTTTTTCCAGCAAAAATCGCTAAAAATGGCGCCTCCAGCCCTCGCCGAAGAAAGCGTGCGCGGGGCACTCTACAGCCCTGCCAAACGATCCGAGATAAAAAAAAACCCAAGTATTCTCAAGCTAGATAAAATTTCCGATTTTTGAGAAAGCCTGTCGCAGAAAAACGGCGTTTTTTTGTGCTTGAATTTTTGGATTTTCAAAGTCTACCTCGCGAATAAATAGCTTCGGTAAGTGAGAACATTTACCAGCAATTGCTGTTCGCCGCGAACCGTTTGCCTCGTCTTACAGCTGCGACAACGAGGAATTCGATAGGCGAAACGAATGATTTCTCGCGCGTCGAGCTTCAGGTGCGAATTCTCTTCGCGTTCTCCGCAAGAGAGAATGCGTTACACGGTTCGTAGCAGTCGTCGCGTCTTCCTCGCGCGAAGAACTCGAATCTGTAGAAGTAAGTAAAACCCCAGGGATTTGGTCGGGTCGTGCGGTCGCTCCGCGCCGATGTCCCACCGCGCTAAAACTTTATTGCGACGTCGTATCCTCTTCTTCCTCGTATCCTTTCCCTGCTCTCGGCCCCATCCTCGAATAATCATAACAGCGCGGCGCAATAAAAGCAACAATGATGGCGCCCGATAAAAATAAGAGGAACAATGCGGGCAGCAAAAATGGCGCGCGCGGAGAAATACGGTAAACTGCGAGGGAAAGACGAGGATAACGACGAGAAGTAATCGAATCGAGAATAACTACCAGCCTTTGCAAAGTGACGGGCACGGAAAATAATCGCGAGATTCAACGTGAAACGCGCGGAGGATGGAATCGAGCGAGAAACGATTGATAAGCGCGTGGTTCTCGGATAACGGCGCGGAGATGATAATTACGTCGCGGGAGGCGTAATCGGATGAAAATTCCATCGATTCCGATCGCAAACGATATTATTGTAATCCGATGCGTTCAACGGGATAAAAATCGCACCGATGAATTATTCATTTTCTAATTTATTATCCACACTTTTACTATGCAGACTCCGTTGAGCTCGATCGTTTTCTCTCCGGCTTTTTTCCCCCGCGCTTCTCCTTCCCTTCTTTCCTTTTCTATGGAAATGAAGTGAAACTAGTTACGAGTTGAAGGAGTCCGCCGAGGCAAGTTTCCCTCACCGACGAGAATCCCGTACCTTACCTCGCGAAACGTAACGATTCCCTTCGCGAGTTGCACCAGATTGTTCGAAATGACTAACTATTACCGCGCGGAACGACAACGAGGATGGATCCGATATAACGGGCGGAGATCGTTGAATCTCTATTATTCCGAATCGCACGTATCTCCGAAAGCGCCGCCCTTAACGTCGCTTTTTCGAATTCACTCGAACACACCACTCCCAAGGTCGTTTCACCAACCGACGCACGATTTCCGCATCGCTAAAAAACCGACCCCACACATTTATAGGTACAGGTACTCGAAATGTCAGTTGACGCCCGACGATCCGTGTTCTGTGATATCTATTCGAGGTAAAATTAGTGAGCTTGATAGACGGTTATACTGACATTAACGTCAGTATTTACTGCTCGCTACGAATGCGCTCGTACGAAGCTTGCAGCAACGATAGAAGGGAGCGGTGTATCCAGGATAAAACGACCCTCGAAATACAGGTGGGAAAAAAGTTGGCAGCGAGATATTTTGGGGGTTGTAGTCACAGCAGAGCCTTCTGATGTACGATGTGCGACTATGAACCTGGAACTGAGTTTTGGACGGCGTGCTAAAATAGAGCTAGTGTGACGCTCCAAGCTTGTTCGACGAGGACGATATTCTAGCAGGGGAGAGGTTGGCGAAAAATGTGGAGAGTGTCGTGTAAAGTGGGGAAATTATGGCAAAAAGTTGGCGTCGATGTTTTTGGGCGATGCGGAAAGATTCGAAGGATGATAATTTGTAGGAGATATGTACGTTGAAATTGGTCGGGGTTGGGTTGGGTTGGATATGTATATAATTATAGAGAATCTGGCTCGCGGGAAGCAAATTTGCTCGGCCGCGGTAGATACGATGTCGCGAAGGGTGAGAGCAGGACGAGGAGGACGACCGGGAGGAAAACAACTGTCGCCGCGTCGCGGAATAATTGGGTTCGGGCAAACTGAGACGAGAAGATGACGGCGGCACGTATAGCTGTACGCGAGGCGGTAAACGAGAGCGAGGACGACAACGAACTGGATTCGCGTGATCATAGTCGGAGATTGATTCGGAGTACTCTACCCGTCCAGATCAAATTAGCAGAGAGTTGAACAGGCAAATAGGGCCCCAATCAGTCGGAGTGGATACCGAATTGTTGCGCTACGCGGTTGTCGCCTCGATGCTTATTACGCGCGGAGATGCGACACGCGACGATAACGACTTAATAAAAACGAAGTAGGTCGGGACTCGGAGAGATGGTCGGACCGTGATGTTTTTATTTACGCGAGCGACGAGCTACCAAACCGATGACGAACCACTTTCAACGCACCGCTCGACAGGGAAACCTTTCTACCTCGAGAATCCCGGACATCCGCGAGAAAATAATTCATTACGGATACTCAATTTTTGGTTGTAGTGGTGAATCGGTGTCGGGCTTGTATAGGGGTTCGAGTACGTCGGTATCGAGAGCTGCTCGAGCACTTAGGCGAGACGAAACTTGTCGAAAAACAGTTTTCTGGAAATATTTCTAAAACGGTTGACTTTTCGACAAAATTGGTCGATATAAAACATATTGCTGAGATGATTTGCAACAAAAATGTGCTGATTGATTTTTTTCATGGGAGTAGCCGTTTTTGAGATATAAGGCTTCAAAGAATTACCAGCAGCGCAGATGCGATGTTTAGAAGGTTATATCTCGCGAACGGTCACTCCGACGAAAAAATTGCAAGATATCTTTTTTATTGGAAATTATCATGGCTACAAATTCGCTGCCTTACAATTTTGTCAAAAAGTCAACCGTTTCCGAAATATTCCTAAAAAACCGTTTTCCTCGATCTTCGACCTGCGTAATCGAGTTGCCAGCCGCGAAGAATCTTCACGATTCTTTCGCGTGCATAAAGATCCCGTTTGTGAGAAATGATTCGAAAACTTTGGTATTTTTATTGCTAATTTTTCCGCACGATTCGAATATTTTTCCCGTTTCACTCCGAAAAAACCTTCAAATTTGAATTTTCGTCCTCAGATTTGTCTTCTTTGTCGCTTAACAATCGGCGATTTTTTTAGGCTTGGTCGTGTTTCCTCTATTCGTACGGAATCGTTTTCCGTGAATCTGCGTTGCGTCCTCGGCGATAAATTCGAATCGAATTTGGCGATCGAAGATAAAATGTCTCTTAGCGTGAAAAAGTTAACAAAAGTGGGGCGACGAAAAAGAGAGCAGAGTAAGATGAAAATCTGCGCTTTTCCGCATCGCGCTTCATATCTGCCCACTTTCATCGTTCCTTTCAACATCAGCTGCTGCACTTCGGGAAAACGACGACGATTCGTCAACGAGGTTATAGATTAGATCTGGATGGTCGTCGAAATCGAATTCACCGATTCGTCGTCCAGACAAATTAATTCTCGTTGAATTCAGGCTGCAGGAAACTATTTTTTCTCCTTTTTCCTCCACTTCACTTTTCTCTCGCCGCGCCCCAGCGTTTTTCGCTTCGATTTATATCGCCTTCCGACTTTTCTGCTCGATTCCTCGTCATTTTCTCTCGAAAATCGGTGTCATCCGTTTTTACCCGGTCGCTCCTCCAATCTTCTCGCTCCACGTCTCTCAATTTACTGTTTCCAAATCGCCTCTCATCAATATCAATATTATTACATTCATTATTACGTATATTATTATATTATTATATTATTATTATTATATTATCGTATTAATTCCGAATATTCGGCTGTCGTTTTCGATCTCCGATCATCGCCGAGTAATCAGCGCTGCGTGCCTCGGGAACGGATCGTCGCGGCGAGATCTTATCTCCGCGCCGTGCGGCCTCGCGCCTATCTCGCGGGGCCCTTATCATCGCGATGTATTTATCCGCGCTCGTGAATTTTTGCAAACCGATTCCAGATCGCGCGCGGAGCCAAGTTTGACGAAACGTTCCGACGAACGACAGGATTCGATGCGAAAACGTTTCCACGCGTAAAACCCCCGAAAACTCGCTCGCAGCCTTTTCCTCGACGGAACTAAAACCAGAAAAACAGCAACGATTCTCTTTTGTTTCCCACTTCCCGCGTTAATCACCACGGAATTCGTTTATTTATTCCGAATCGCGTGTCTGCCATGAAGCTCGTCGGAAAATCGACCAACGCAACCGTAATCGAACGAAACGAATTGCAAGCGTCCAAATTTTACTTACCCACGCAAAACATCGACAACAAACGAAAAACGCTGGAAAGCCGATTCCACGCGAATAATATTCCCAAAAAATAATAGCAATGTTAATAATTCGCGACGCCAAATAAATTGGGATTAGAAAATCGGAAAATTGATCTTATTTATAGGCTTGGGGAAACGCGTCGTAGTTGTAGCTACCAGTCGTCGCGACGTGGGAGGAAGCGGATGATGATTTGCGAAAGTCTTGATATCCGAACGGTCCTCCGTTGGACCATCGCTTTGATATCCGTTCGCTCGATTCCGTGATCCCAGTTTTATTCGACCGATGCTTGACCGGTCAGACGTCGGCCTTTATCTTCGCAATCCTCTTTTGAAATCGAACAAGAGCGCCGGGCAGCGAGGGATGGAGGGAGCGGAAAAGAGAGTCCTTTATCCCGGCAAACGGTGCGCGGTGCAACCCGTAAATTCATATCTCGCATAATTTTCGCTCGCCCACCGCGCGGAAACGTTTGGCCAGGGGCCAAAAGTTTTCCTAACTCGTCCGATTCTTTTATTCCATTCTCCCCGCGATTTTTACCTGCCTTTCTCGCTCTTGCGCGTCTCCTTCCCGCTTCTCTTTTTCGCGTTCCGACTCCTCACGCCGGAATTATTTCTCCCGATACCTCTCCTCCCCTCGCTCCGCGCTCCTTGGATCTTCGACCCTCGTTTCGCAACGTTTGTATCCCATTGCACGCGCATTTTCTTCTCTCGTTCGCCTACCTATTCTGCTCTGCTCTCCTAGCGGCTTTCTCTTTTCGCGGAGTGCTTTTTTTCCATTCTCGTTGCTCGACTTATCTGGCCTGGATTCTTTCCGCTCGCGTTTTTCCCGAACGACGTCGCTCGAATTTCTTTCGCCTGAATTACGGTCAGCCGATTGGTCGCGTGATAAAGCGCTGGAAACCCGATTGATAATCTTCCTGCAACTCGACTCGTCACGGAAAAGTTGCCCTGCATTCTCGCGAGTCCCATTATACCGCGGATTCCGTTCCTCGCCGTTGCGAATCAGCGCGCCGTAAGGAGACTTGGAAAAATGGAGGAAAAAAAAAGGAATCGCGATTATTTTTTGATAGGACGTCCGAGGTTATCGGTATCGAGGAACACGTACGCGTCGCGACGAGAGCGGAAAAGTCTGAAGGAAGGAAAATGGGGAAAAAGAGGAAACGCGCGCGTGGGATGTTGTTGGTTGGCGCGTGCGTGCCGCCCTCCGCCATCGCGCTCCGAGTCTCATCCCCTTCGGCGAGGCCTCGTTTCTATTTAGTATTCCACGGACGTTAGGACCAAGGCCCAGGAGGGAGGCCAGTTCAGGGTAGCCGGCGGCTGGGGTGGCCCCGAGGATAGTGTTTCCTGCATATGTGAAATCCCCGCGAGCGCTCGTCTCGCGTATAAAACATTTGGCAAGAGTCATCCCCCTCCTTCCGCGAATTCCTGTCAGACGCTCCTCGGAGAAAGAGGAAGATGGGAGAGGCGAGAAGGAGGAGACGCGGGGAGAAGATCTCCCTCCGCGAAGAAAAATTATTTCCCGTGATACCCGTTGCATATGAAATCGGAAACCGACGAAACTTGCGAAGCAACCCTCTCGCACGCGTTTGGGCACGTCGCCGTAAATCTGCGGCTGAAACCGCGAAGTACCAAGAAATCGAGGAATAAGAAAATAGGAAATGAAAAACATTTTTTTTTCTTCAAATGAAAACAACATCCGCTTTAGACACGACTTTCTCAGAACTCGTGTCCAAGATTCTCGACATTTGCGCGCCCATTCTATCGTTACTCGCGTGTCAGTGGTAACGTTTTCGCGCAGACGGACGAAAACTTCGTATAACGGCGGAAGTATCGCATTTACATGAGAAAGTCGTGGGAGCTTTTTTGTCCCGCTTTTCGTGGGCTACGTTTGTTGTTGGAAACTTTTTTCCGTGGGATCGATATTTTCGGAGATATACGCCTCGGTGGGTGGGGCAAAAACGCGTTGAAGTTGACCGATCGCGTGGGAAAAATGTGGCGACGAGTCCGCGAAAGTTTGGTGGGTTGTCGAAGGAATTGGAAAAGGTGGTGAAATTCGCGGGGGCGAGGGACGTTTAGTTCGCGCGCGTGCATAGGGCGCGAGTGTCGCGTGCGCCCGCATCACTCGCGGCGTCGGGGATGGTCGCGCGAAGATCTCGGCGTCGCAACGAGATAAGATGGCGAAGCTCGCCTCGGAGGACGGGAGAATCACGGCGCGCCGGGTGAAGTTGAAATAAAGAATTAACTCGCTCGATTTCCCTAACGAGTTGCTCGAGCCTTCCGGCGTACGGCGACTCTCGCTCGCGCGGGGTAGTAGACCCGAAGATCTTCGCTCCCCCCGGAACGCGGCGGAGAGAGCAAGATTTTATTCCCCCCCGAACATTTTCTCGCAGCTCGATCGAATTTCGCTCGATTACGCGGAGGCTTTTTCGCGAATCGTTCGCCCAGCGATTAGCGGCGCGAATCATAACGGGTAATCGTCGAGATCCGCGCGCGGATGTGGCAGTTATTCGCCGTCGTTATTCTGAACTTCGGAAAACGGGAAAAACGAAAATTTTTCGGTGTCGGAAGATAGTTGAAATTCGGGAGATTAGTTCGAGCCGTCGAGTGACAAATCCGGAGGCTCTCGGCGAACGGGGGAAGAGAATCGCGGCGAGTAGGGGTAGAAAAAATTGGATGGAATCGTAGAATCGGAAAAACGAAACGGAATAACGCAATGTTCGCCGCACGGGGTGTGAAAAATGGGGGCACCGTCGATTTATCGTTACTGTCCTGTGACGAGCGGATCGATGAACGGGGGAAGCACGGGGTTGGTTTCGGGTTCGTCGGCGCCAAGCGTCGCGTCCGACGTTCGCGGCGCGAGAGGGAGAGAGACAAATACGAGTATTATAATGGTATCCGTATGCTGGCCAGAATTCGTCTGGTCGCCGGGTTATATTGGCTGCATCCACTGGTCTGAATTTTGTTCCAATTCCATGCATCATCTTCCCTCTGACGGGAGCTTTGTGCCAAAGTCAATGGTAACGCCGGGAATATTCAAATGGCCGTCGCGCATCCGCGATACGTACCTACGTACGTACGAACTCTTTTATTTCCCATTTATATTTATATTCCCTTTACGTCCCCGCGCGCTCGAAATTCAAATCAAACGTGTCGCGATGAATTTCAATGCGCGTGCCCTTTCATCCGTGATTCATTACGGGATTAGAACGCGAATTTTCGCGAAATTAAACGAAAATCACGGAGATTATTTCACACGCGAAAGCGAACGCGTAAATTTTGCAAAACTCTATTATCGTCATCCCCGGGAGACCCGCCGCGTCCCTCCCCGCCGCGGAGCTAGATCGTTCCGTCGTTAAAGCGACGAAACACGTTCCTCTCGTCTGTCACACGACCCTCGCGAATAACGTTCGACGTTTATAATTTATAATAATGGTCCGGTAATTTATTTATCGACCGTGCATGTATCTGGTCGCGGATCACCGGATACGCCGGGAATAAATTCACTGCTAGAAAAAAAAAAACCCTTGAGAAACGCGCTGCAACATTTGTGCACATTTTTCTGCAGCGTTGTCCTCGCAGTGCATTTTTCCACGCGCACCAATGCTATTTAGCACTGAAGTAGCACTTTTCAAACGTTGCTCCAACATTGACCGCGTCGCCTCCAGTGTGTTGAAATGACACTAATTTTGCGTTTGAAAAAAAGTCGTCGACGCGCGTTTTAGCGTTCTCCATTAATTTCGTCGATTCTACCCTCGGCGTTGTTGCTAACCAGGTCCGTCTCGTCGTGTTCCGTTGCTGCGCTTGATAGTCGCGGGTTTCGTGCGAGCATCTCGCGCTATCGCAGTTTTTGTCTCCCCAACAGATTTTTTTTGTCTCGCGCTTCGTCGTCCCCTTTTTTCGCGATCAATTATCCTCGTTGATCAGTAGCGATTCGCGTGCGAATTTCCTTGCACGAGATCACGTCTTATCGCGTCGAGTTGCACTGTCCCGAGTTTGATCGCATTTAGCGTGGCTGCGCCGTGTTCGATCGTATTTTATCGCGCGCTGCCGCGCCTCACCACTGCACTTCGATGCACATAATCGCACTTTATTGGATTTGGACAAGTAATTGACTGAATTTCGTCGCTGCACCCTCTCGCGCGCGTTGCATCGGACGGATAATACCATCAGTTCCGTACGGCTATTTTATGGGTGGGATTGTGTTTTTGTGCCGCTGGAATTTGTACCCAGTGTTTTGCTCCTCGGCCGATTCGTTCGCTCGACGTGTTTCATTCCGCTCCTTCTCTCTTTTTTATCCTCACTCGATTGGGTACCTACCGAGGATAGATGTCGCCGAGGGTCGGTTAGCGCGTGCGACGCGGAGCTGGGGTGCGGGGAGCGGAGGAGCGTGGGTGTTGGATGATGGGTTGGAGTCGGTTCTCGAACTTGCGCGAAGCACTCGATGTGTCGTCTCCTGGTGACAGCCGAATGCCGAGTCGATTTCTCGGATCGATGGCAGCCGTGTCGCGCCGTGCCCTTCGGCTTCGCGGTCTCTTTGATCGTGATACGAAACGTTGTCTCGTTACGTTAGCCCGAAGCCCGCGGAAATCCACGCTCCTCGCCGATAGCGGCGTTGTAATTATTCCGTTCCAACTCGCGTTTCCGCCGCTGCATTTCCGAGACGTGGAACGACGCGGAGATTTCTGTTGGTCGGGGTAGCTCGCGGGGGGTGGTGGTGCTTTTGGGCTCGAATCGTCGTCTACCATCGCGCGGGGTGCCTCGCGTTAGCGGCATCCGATAAGAATTGGAGAAATCGTAATTGGAGGCACAAACGAAGGTGCGCGATGCTGACGTTAGATAATCGCGCGCCCCGTTTTTTCTTCGACAGCGCCGCGCGCCGGGGGGAGGCGACGTTAGTCAGCGAAATGCTACTTCTCTTCGCGTGGCCGGTTCCTCCCTCGGGACTGACAGCACGCGAGCGTGTAACCACGTTATGACTCACTCGGAGCGAGGACTGCGAAGGGGCAGGAGGGGTAGTTAGGTGTAGCTACCCTCGGGCCTGAGCAACGCGCGACCTTCCGAAAACGGGGATCGTACGGCGAAGGAGGAAACGGAAAAGTTCGAAAAACTTTCCTTTCCGCGGAATCCTGGCTGGCCGTTTCTCTACTCCAGCCTTTTTTTTATTTATACACCATCGAGACACTTTTGTGGAGCGAGCCACAAAGGGAAACGTACCCGAAAACATGTATGAAACGAGAAACGCACACGCGTAAATTGCTTAACCAGGAACCAGATGTTTCTGAAAGATGCCCGCGGGAATTCCGGATGACCAGCGGAATGAGACGTTCGTGTTACACGCATGCAACCGGTATGTTACATCCATGCAACTAGTATGTTACATCCATGCAACTGGTATGTTACACTCATGCAATCGGTATGTTACATCCATGCAACTAGTATGTTACATCTATGCATCCTATATGTTAAACCCATGCAACCGGTATGTTACTCCCATGCAACCGGTATGTTACATCCATGCAACCAGTATGTTACATCCACGCAACCGGTATGTTACATCCACGCAACCGGTATGTTACATCCATGAAACGTCTCCGATGTCCAACGGTTGTTGTATTCCGATGCCGATTTTCATCGGTTCTTACACCAATTTACCATTTTTTTGTAACTTCGTAACTTAACGATAACCTCGATGTACCGTACGTTCGATTTTCGCTATTGTCTTTTACGAATTTTTAGAACCTCGAGACTAACAACCTTGTGATTCTGACGCAACGTGAAATTGTCATTTTTCTTGTCCTACTTTAGTTATGACAACATTATAACTTGGATGTAGCGTACACGTAACCGATCATTTTCCAGTTTGTTATATAACATACGTGTGGTTCGCTGATTGTTACCAAATTGTTACAAGTTAATTTTCCTCGATTTCACCGCGCGCCTGCAGTTCTCAGCAGTCTTCGATGTACAAAATCCCAAACGCGACATGCTCGTGAGGGATTTCCACATTGCACGTTGCTATTCTTCACGCGCGTTACGTAACATACTTGTAACAAGAACGTAACATGGGATATTTAAACCAGGGTGACTGAATATTTCCGCGTTGTATTCTAAACACGAAAGTAACCTGTTTTCCCCCCTTCGAGCGATGTAACATACTTGTAACATTCGTGTAACACGCGTAACATTGCCTTGAACGTGGGGCAAAAATTGTAGAAAAATGTACGAAATATCCGCGTAACAACTTTGGAAGGTCGGGAAATCTATTTTTAGGGATTCGCCTCGCCACTGTCCCATTTCCATTGAATGCCAACGCTTGCTTTCGCGTTGTCCATTGACACTCCTGAGTTCCTGCTATTATGCAATCATAGTTGGCGCGGAAACGAGCTATTGAGGATGTCGTCAGGTCACCGTGGCGCGATTAAACCGAAGAGCGCTCATCCATTCTCCGTTTCTCTCCTCGTACGTCTCGCTCTCGCCGCGAAAATACACACCTACGGTCGCGATCTCCTCGCGCTCGCGTGTTGCGTTGTACCGAAATTTATATAACTGCCGGAACCATCGTCGCGTCGTTTGACAGGGGAGGAAAAAACCGCCACGATAAGACCTCGAATACGGTGGCAGCCAGCATCACGTCAGGAGAATGACGGGCGTCGCGACAAAAGACGGAATTGGATGAAAAATTCACCATTTTTTCTCCGGTTTTTTCCCATTTCTCCAAGCTCGACCTCTCGCGTTTACTCGACCTCGTTTTCTAATTGCCTATGACCTCTCGTCGTACGCTGCCTTCCACATTCCATATTTTTATTTCATATTTGCCCTCGCCAAACAATTTCACCTGCACGGAGCTCTTTTGCCCGATATCACGAGACTCTCCCGGGACAACCGCTATTATTCATCGAATCGGCTCCGTCCCTCGTGAAATCTTGGAGCAAACTGCGCATAAACGAGAACTGTGCGATGAAAATTGATAGAAGCTAGAAAAATAGCGAATTTTGCTTCTCAGATCAAAAGCACTGGCAATAGAAACTCGGTCTGCGAATCGGCGAAACACCTACGCATAGACCAGGTAGCAGAATTCACTTCCCTCATTTTTCTGCTCCCCGTCCTTTTTTTCCCTCCGCCAATCGCCATCTCTCCGTCAGCGTGGAGCTTTTTTCCTTGAAACGAATTTCCTCCGATTATTTTCATGCCGCGTCGGTTACTCGATATTTCGCTCGTTTTTCTTGTTATTTTGGGTATTTTTAATCCGAATGGCTACTACGCGAAACTCGCGACTACGTTTATCTCTCGGCGCCGGCACGTCAACTACAGCGATATAACCTCGTCAAATTAATTGGTTCTCTTAATTGGTCCATTTTCGCCTTCATCCATCCGCGACGAACTCTGCGAACGGATGGAAATACACCCTGAAACAAGGACATTCAAATCAGTTGTGTGATTCTCATATTTATTCCAGCGTTGATTGGCGAACGCGACGGGAAGATGACGATTAGCGAGAGAATTATCGGGAGCTTCAATTACCCCGACGTAACGATCTCGCGTTTCCCCATTTTTCCCCGTTCGTTTCGCCCGTCGCGTCGTCCGCATTTTCCCAATTTTACTCTGTTGTTCCATTTCCCATCTCGTCGGCGTATTTTCTCGACTGCACCGTTCGCCATTTTTTCCTTCCTCCCTCGCCTTATATATTCTTCTATTCGTTCTACGATCCTTGACGCTATCGCGGTCACCCCACGCCAATTTCTCCCCCGACCCGTTTAATAATAATATCTTGCTTCGGGCTGTAAACGGTTCATCGGAACGCTTCAGCCTGATACAACCTCGGTTAATAACGTATCACGCCTAATCACGTTTCACCCAGATCCAATCGAGATTTATCACGCGTCGCGGCTGTCGATCCGGTAGCGCCCGCGAATTTGACGATCCATTCATTTTTCTATTCATTCTTTCAATTCACCTTCGAAACACGTACTATACAGTCTTCCCATCGCCCTCGACTCAATAACAAAAGAGCGAGCCTCTCTGCAATAATCCGCGCATACGTTTCTGAAATTAGCTATTTTAGCTGAACGAAATTAGCTAATTTTGTAAGCAGTAGCCTGAGACTAGTAGTCAAGGTCAAACTAGTGAGCTTGATAGTCCGTTGTAGCGCGTGTCAGTATCGAGGCTGTGGAACTTTTCAAAGAACGGAGATTCTCACCAACGGCAGGAATTTATCACCTGCTGCGAATGCGCTCGTACGGAGCTTGCAGCAACGATGGAATGGAGCCGTGTATCCAAGATGAAAGCGAATCCCAAAATACACGTGGGAAAAAAGTTAGCAGCGAGGTTATAGTCACGGGAGGGTCTTCCACCGTATTCCAAGCTGGAACTAAGCTTAGGAAATGAGTTTTGGATGCCAGTTAAAATAGCGCTAGTCTAAAGTTTCAAGACGATACGCTACCTGGGACCTCGTCTCGAACGTTTTCGCGGAGGGCAAACGAACTCGATCGCAGGGTTCGAGTTTCCGCGGGTATACCGTATATTTTGTTTCCTGCCTCAAGAAGAAAGTTTCGGATGAACAAGTTTTAATTGCGAATTGCAAATGTCACGAGGCAGGACAGACGGACAAACAAACAAACGGTACGAAGGGCGGGTCGTGTGTAACGGAAGGACCGTCGGCGCACGGAAGGTAGGTAGGTAGCTAGCTGGTTGGAAGGCACGGCCATATGACGCCCGACACAACCTCACCGCTCCCTAATTCACCAACTAGTTTCAATTTGCAGGTTAGATTATTTCGTGCTTTCCAAATGACACGCGAACTTGATATAGCGCAGAGCAGCGGTAGGTACGTATGCCGAGGCTCCGCAGCGATGTAACGCTCTTGTCTCACCACCGGTGCGTATGGCTGCTGGCAATTTGCAATTTCCTGTCTGTTCGCCGTGTATTCTCAGCGTACGTTACATTATATTTAGCCGTACCTCCGCCCTTCGCATCCCTTTGCCAAACCTCCGCACCTCTCTCTTTCTCTCTCTCTCTCTCTCTCTCTCTCTCTCTCTCTCTCTCTCTCTCTCTCTCTCTGTGCACTTCCATGCAGATGTCTACATTCCGTGACGGCGTCGTCGTCGTCGTCGTCTTCGCACTCCGCGCCATCGGCATCCTATATCACTCTTGGTTAGGCGCCGTTTCATCACCGTTTCGCAGCTTCATCAACGTTTCGCTATTAGCTAGCAGATAACGATCGCGATGCATTCTCTCTTTGATCACGACATTTTGCTTGCCGGACGAGAGCGCTCGCCGTCTTTGTTCTCTCCATCGATCGCGTCGTATTCTCTCTCTAATATTGTTCGTCTATTCGCACGCTTCGTACCTCTTCGATCGACCGTTCCCGCTGATCCGTCAGCCGTTGGTCTATGATTAACAATTTCATCGCTGTTGTTCCGCTGTAACTTGACGGCGGATGCCACAGGCTGCTACTACTGCCGTATCTACCGATCGAGTCCCGACTTTTACTGCGAGGGGTGCTCGTCGTCGGACGAAGAAAAACGCTGTAACTACCATTCTTCCCACCACCAAATGGTTCCCTCTATGCGAACTGTCCGTAATGTTATCCGAACAACGGGGGGATTTAGAGTTTACGAGTTACGACGCTGCGCTTCAGAGGAAAGCAGGTACGCAGCAGTTTGCAGCTCCGCTTGGAAGGCTATTGTTTCGTTTTCGTAATTGCCTCGGTACCAGAACAATTTTGTCTCGAGAACACTCGTCTTTCGAGAAAAACGTACACGTTGCGTAGAAGAAAAAACCTCTATTACATATAATTGCACTTCGATTCCGCAAGATTTGTCAATAACCTCATCCATACATTTCTCAAAATATATTCTCGTCGAAAAGGTTCGTCAGCGAAATCGAGACTTTTCGGAAAAAAACAGATTCAACGAAGGTACACTGTTTCAGTACCATGAAAGCAAATTTGATCACCACTACTCTCACGTAGCCACCAGACTGAACGTATGCTCGTCGTTCTGCTTTAGGCGTTATCAAGATGTACTGTTCTCGTATGAAATCTTGCACTCTAGGATAGACTCTCCTGCTGTACTTCACCTGATATGTCTTGATGTCCCGAGGCGAGCACTGCGAACGACTAACTAATTTTATCTCCCGATTTGTAACATCTCCTTGCAAAAAAAGCTCAGTGCTCTATGGAGCCTGCAAACTGTACAGCGATTCCCATACTCTGCCGGGCATCCTCGATGCTTCATCCAATGCACTCTTCAAAAAGTTAATCAGCAGCAGAATCTGCTCGTATAATTAATCTGCCGAAGCACCGTTAATCCCCCTTTACTTTCTGCAACTCTTAGACAGCCATACGCGTGTACATTTTCACGTACAGATATCTCATCCAACTTTGATGTGCACCCTTCTCAGCGCGGTGGCTACCGCGTCACTTTCGTTTGCCCCTGGACCTGCGAATCTTTATCAAATACTATACAAATTATAAACGAACAAGTTTGAAAACACGGAGCATCCGTTTCCAAAACGGCGAACTCGTTACACTCGGCACAAACACTGGGCACCGTCGCGTCGGCCTGTCATTTTTGAAACTCGTGGCAATTACGCCGCGATTCTACGTCACTCCGCTCCTCTCTCGTTATCAAAATTTCAAACCCCTGAAACTACCGAAACTGTTTGCCATCCGCCATCCATCGACGATTCACAGCAGTTGCTCGCAGCGCGTTTCCATACGACTGTTTCCTTCCGACTAGCTCCCTCCCTCTCCGTTTCCATTCCTCCGTCTGTAATTTCCTCCTGCTTCTCTCGAACTCGATTCCGTGCAACGTTATCCGGTAATTTTGCAGTATCAAACGCGAGACCTCGTCTGCCGTACGTCCTCGATTTGTTCCCCGTATCTGCGCTTCCCAGGCATCGCGAGTAAACATCGTCTAGCACAGAGAGCAGCTCTCTCTCTCCCCACGATCAGTTCCTCGTCTCTCGTTCCCCTTTCCCAACATCCCCGCGTCTCCGACCATTCCGCGCAGCGTTTTCCGCTCGCCTCGAACGGATGACCTTGAAGCTGAACTCGACGACGGATTTGTCCATGATTCGAGATTCTCGCCGGTTAATTGGGAAATTCTCAGTTCAAATTGCGAAACAGAGTTGCGCCGTGGAATTCCTTCGCTCCGTTCCTCGCGCATCGGTCAAAAGTCCCAGCGCCGATTAGTCTCGCCCACCGAGTGTTTCTTGCCTTAGAAATTAGAATAGAATGGTCCGCGGAGGCACGAAGTAGAATGGAGAGACGCGGCCTTTGGGACGAGATGCGGTGACATCCGCGAACCAAGTTAAGCCACGTTCCCAACAAAAACTCGAACCAGCCATTCCGCGAATCGTAATTGCAGCCCGAAAACAGATTCTCACGCGCAAAAACGAACCCCGCGCACGGCGAATATGTAATTAGCTTCGGAAACTCGAGGAAAAAAGAACGACTCGCCAACTCCGCTCGCGTGATTCGAAATGGTTATATTTAAAAAACGTAGACTGCGACTTGGAATTTGTGAGAAGAAAAAAATGCTTAAAATTCGCGCGATATTTAGGCAAGATTCCGGTTTTTTTCTCACACTCTGGCCAGAGGTAATCCTTTAATTTCCGAGCTACTCGGCGCGGTATCTCCATCGCGCCGTTGTGTACGGCCCTTCAGATGACTTTCTCAGGCAGGATGCCGTTCGTAAAGCCCACACGCTGCTTCTGTCTCGTCTGTCTGCTAGAGAGATAAACTCTTCGGGAAGCAAATGGCCTCGGCAGATGCTCGAAGCCCACGCCGATAAATATAGCGACCCTGCGTTATTCTCGAGGCCTCCGCGCGTCTGCAGCTCGCGGAAAAGTGCCCACCTCTCGTCTCCGTCCGTCCAGGATCCGTTCCAGCCCCGAATCGCGATTCGAGGGAGATTCGTTTAATTTCGTGGAGTAAAGGCGAGGGTTATCAGGGAGGTCAAAGGACGCGGTATTATTACGCGACACGGTAAAAGAGCCCGAAGAAATCTCCGGAGAGGATCGGATAAGCGGGAGAACAAACGACGGCCACGGGCTTTTCCACCCCTTTCGCGAGCCCGCCCGACGCTGAAATTCTCCACCGTGATATTCCTTCCTCTTCGTTTTCACCAGAACGATAATCATGCTTCGTTATTTTCGTTCATTTCCCATCGCGAAGTGTCGATTGCTCGCGACATAAAAACCCTCTCATCGCGCGAGCACTAAATTCGTTTTCGCGTCGAATCGCTCTCCGCGCCGATATCACACCGCGAGACTCCGCTCGACCGAAGGGAATTGCGAAATATGAATTAATCTTTACAGAAATCACCGGTTCATAAAATTAGACCCTCCAAATTACGGACTTTACGATGGACCTTCCAAAATTTCAAATCGCCCCTCGCTTTACGACTCGACCCAGTTCGCTACTCTCCATCCCGATTGTCAGGGCAAAATTCTCGTCGAAATCGAAATTCCAATTTCGAAAAACTGAATTTGAAACCAAATCGACGTAACGCCGACTAAACTCTGTTTTTTCTCTCGTCTGTTGCAGGTAAAGGCGGGGAACAATGGCGGAGAGTGTGTTTTCACGAAAACCAGAATCACGTGGTCCGGAGGTTTTGCTCTCGTTCGAACGAGCGTCGAAAAATATGGGCGAGGAAGTTCGGCTACAGTTCTCCTGGATCGACGCCGAATGGCTCGAAGCTTCGCAATAGTCGAGGCAATAAAGAAGGACATTTGGATGAAATCGGGTTAAAAATATCGCGAAACTTCCATATGTATATACGTATATTTGTACACGTATATATGCGCGTGTACAGATGTGTATGTGCGCAGTCTCGTCGTACATCGGAAGTCGCGGATCGACGAACAGTCGCGAAACATGCATGAAATATGCGAGGCGTCGGTGAAACTCCGCGTAACGTTCTTATTCCATTTTGCTTGGTTGCTCTGCCCGACACTTTTCCGTCCGCTCGACAAATTGGAAATATATCCGAGTGTCGCGCCGCGTCGAAGTTCGCCTCTGCCGTGAAAAGGCACGCCTGATCGACTCGCTCGCATCTCCGTGCACCTGGAAAGACCCACGTCCGTTCGAATCGCCTCGGGGGTTGGAAATTTGTCGGGAACCCGCGCGAACGAAAGTCGCCATCTTGTCGACGCGCGATTTTTAGGTTAGGAAACGCGGGGTCCGGGAGTCCGCGGCGTCGGGGAGAGCGGATACCGCGCGGCAGCTACCCCTCGCGAAGAAAACGGTCGTAATTGGCGAAGAATAAGCAGTCGAGGATGGAATTCGCTCGGAGGCCTCGAAATGGCGGGAGATTAGCGACGACGGGGGTTGTGATGGGCCCGTGACGTCACGGCGAGCAAACAATCGGGGGGAACAATGGAAACGGCTGCGAGACAATGAGGCGATGGAACACGTAATACGTCAAAGTTCCTTTGCCATTTCGCCTTGAAAACACGCGAGCGTTTTCAATTGTTTGCCACGCAAGATTTCACCTCAGACGCCATGCTGACAGCCGATGAATAGCCGACTAACCTCGCGTAATTACGTATTATCAATGCTCGCCGACCTCCGCAGCTCCGAAACCTTGAAAGCTCGTCAGAAATTCATCAGTTCCTCCGAATCGCAACGATTGTAGCGCCGTACATTGTCTCGACCTAAAATGGCGCCAAACCTCGCCTCGAAATGGCCGACGCAAGATGGCGCCCGCGCGTCTACCGGGATCTCTGCAGCGCTCGCGACCTACTCGACTGCCAGGTGACGCTCCAAGTAGCGCAGAGACGTTTTTTCGCTCGTTTCAACTCGCTTTTTCGCCACTTCGACGAAAATGCGCGCGTCTCTCCTCGGTCGGAAGCGCGGTACCGAATTTCAACGCGCCGTAATTCCGAAGTTGGCCAAATCGTTTGGCGAAAACTCACGCTTGCCAAATTAACGACCGACGAAGTTCGACCACTTCTGACCGTTGAAGTAAATAAACAACGCGAAGAGTCGGCGGGCAAGTCGCGTCCAACTTGGCTCCCCGCCAAACTTTCTTATTATTAATTACTCCCGTTGACACGATTTCGCGCTCTCGACGCGGGGAGCCACCGGCTTATCGAGCTTTCGCGCCAAATCTCACCGATCTCGTTACAGAGCGATTCCAAATGCATTTTCACCAACTCGCGTCGCGCATCGTGTTTATTTATTCGCGTCGTTCGCCTCGTTTCACATTTTCCCCGCCGTTTCTTCTCCCCGGTTCCCTCGACGAGCAGGCATTTTTCAGAGGCGAGAGGCGACCAGTTTGACGACGATTTCGGAAGCGACGCTCGAAACGAGGTTCCCTCTTAATTCTCGGAGATTTAATAGGTTCGGGGCTCGGGAAGCGCGTATAAGTGGCGGGCGTGCTTTTAGCCAAATGGATCGAGTTAGGAAAACAACGCAACGTCGTTACGCTCTGTTCCACCTCGCGTCGTCGCCGGCTTCTGCCTCGAGTACTTTGACAAAAAGGCCAGAAAGAACGAAAGCAAGGAAAAAAAGAGCGATACCTCGCCGAGATTTACGGGAAGCGAGCTGCGAGACGTTTGCAAGACGCGACGCCCTCTCTGTGGGTACCATCCGCGCTGCGTGACCTTGACGTGCTTTGCTAGCGCGCAAAGGGACACTCGCGCTCTCTGGTTCTCGCGGTGAGGAGGGAATTGGGAAATTTTACCGCGACTGATCCGGAGAACGGTCTGTTCGGCTGTCGGAAATCTGTGAAAGCTCGCGAATCGTCGCTGGTCTTCGACCCTCCGCTGCTCGTCACGTCCGGCACCGACATCCCCGTGCGCCTCGCCCCTGCTCGCTCGCGGCGTCGACGACCCTCGACGATCGAACCCTCCGATTCCGATGCATTTTTCATCGCGCCTCGTCCGTAGATTATCCGATGCTGATGAACAATGGCCGATAGAGACTTATCCACCCTCCCGCCCCGTTCGCGTCATGCGGTCCGCCCGATTCGCGACGCACGCCTCGTCGGCTTCTACAAATATTTGATAAACAAACGGATAATTGACGTCCAACGTGGCATCCTTCGCTCGGCGCCACAGAGCGGAGTTTCCCGCGGATTACAACCTAATTTGTATCAATCCGAGCCCCGCCACTTTCCTCGCGACAATTCCACAAATTATTCACACCTTTCACCAGCGATTGTCCCCGGCTCTGGGAAAAACGAGGACACTAAGTCCTCGTTTCTAATTTTCATTAACAATTTCATTAACAATTTTCCAATCTACGCTCGAATCCGAATCAACCCACGAAATTTACCGACGAACTCGTAGTCGAACAATTTATATCGTTTTGCACCCACGAAACAAGATAGCAATTCAGAACGGTCAGTTTTCCTCTTTTTGGCAATAATTTTCACTCGATATTTGTCTCCGCGTAGCTCAATCGACGAAGCTACGTTCGCTGACCTTGAAAAGGTCTGATTTCACCGTGTATTCGAAGTTTGTCTTATTCGTTTACAAAAATCGTGATTCGTTTTTTTGTTGTTGAACGAGGTGAAACAGCGAGATTGGAAATTTGTGGTCGACTCGTCGTTCAGGATACGATGCCATCGAGTGGCGAACTGCCGCGAGTTGTTACCGCGTTCGATGCCTCTTTCTTGCTCCACGCCGCAAAGCCGCGCGGCACCTCGGTCACCTGGGTGCACTTAAACCGCCAACTACCGACAAAGTTTTCCGCGCGACAATGTCGAGAGGTGAATCGCATCTTTAAGAAGATTTCGTATCCCGACGTCGGAAAAGACGAGCTCGGCTCGTCATATTTTTTTTCGCACAGAGAACGTTGACCGTGTCTTTGCATCGCCGAGAGCACGCGGACTAGTTTCATTTCTGAAAATGTTGACAACAGATTATACTTTTCTTCGCGTTATATGAACTCTGTGATTTATTTTTTGAAAAAGAAATAAAAATTCCCAAAAAAAAGTGTCGAAACGAAAATTGTTAGTTCTGAAAAATTGTTCACACTTTTCAGACACGTGGAAAAAATGGGGGGCTGGATCGAGGGAGAACAAAGACGTTATTAAAACTGTTCGGATGCAAATTACAGAGTTTTCACCACTTTTGCGAGATTTCTCCCAACGCTGTTCAATTTTTGTGTGGCTTTTCTGATAGTTCCAGTGGATTTTTGAAGTCACCGAATCTTTCTACGGTTTTTCCGGGGTTGCCGGAGCGATTTTTGCCGAGGTGCCTTCGAATGGCATGCGGAAGATCGAAACGTTGGGCTTGCGGGCACGCGAGCAGTCGAAGTAGTAACGGCGCGTCGAAGGTCAGGCGCGCAGTAGAGATGCTCGTAACGAGTCGGACGCTCGGTGAACTTGACTCGAAGACCTCGCAGCGGCGGTTCGAGACGCGATAAAAAATATCCAAACTGGTGTATGGCTTCGTTTCTACGCTCCTGTTTTTCCCCGCGGCAAAACAACTCGCCAATTTCGTTTGCTCGCCGTTATTCGATTTCGCCCGATCGTCCAACTTTCGACGTCGATTTCTCGCGTCATCCAATTTGCCCCGACCATTCGGCCTTCACTTTCGAAATGAAAACGGATAGATTCGGCAAGTGAAGCGCAAAAAACGTACGCAGGACGCGAAAGGAGCGAAAAACAGACAGAAACGTAAAAACCGTCTTGGGAAGAAAAAACGAAAATACTCTGTTTCGCAAAAACGCGAATCGAATTCGCGAACGAAAAAATGGCAAGCGAAATAAAAGCGAAATCGAGTGGGGTGAAAAAGGAGAAGGAAAAAAAAGAATTCGATTCGATGGTTTTAGAATTCGAACGTGTTGGTTTTCGTTGGCGGAGCTCGCGTGCCGCTCGCTTGACCGCTTAGCAAACAAATTTCTCTCCCATTTGTTTGTTTGAAAGGTAAAACGAACGATAGCAGCGGCTCATATCGACGATCGCGGTCGAGCGTCGCGACGCTCGTCGTCCGCTTCCTGTAATTATTCCGATCAATATTTCATCGACGACGTCGCTCGATCGAGATGCTGATATTTTTCCATTTCTTCCCAACGCACCTCGCCGAACGACCGAACAAAGACAGCGGAAGAGGGTAAACGCACCAACAGATGGATACGTGTAATCGTAATAACATTCTTACATTTGTTCTTACGATAAAACAGAATACTTTCATTTGACATCACGACGTTTCGATCCAAAAGCGTCACCACTAGTAAGCATGTGACAGAGAACGCGCGAGCTTTGTCTGTACGTCTTATACAAATGAATCAAATAATAAGATACGATGAGATAATATTTAAAAAAAAAAAACTGAGCAATCCTGAGGAAAAGCGAAACAAAAATCGAGCAAGACAAATAGAGGCGAGATTGGGGAAAAAAATGGTAATAATCAGTCACGTAGCGCAGGGGTGGAGAGAATTGGGCATCTCGAGAAAAATAATTATAGGATAATCAGGATGATTAAATTACGTTCGCGAAGATTAAAACGTAAAGAGAAGCGGGAGGGGAAAAATAAAATAAAATGAACGCGAATTTGTTCGGGAAGAAAACGCCATGTGGCGTAGAATTGAAGCCCGTTGGAGAGATAACAGCGGGGGGAATGAAACGGTTGAGAGAAAAAAAACCGAGCCGTGAGAGATAATAAGAGGACAGTAGGGGGAGAAAAAATAAAGAAAAAGAAAACGCGATGAAAAGCTTTATACAGGGAGACGTGGATGAGCGGTCGTAATTTATTGCGTAAAAACGCGTTGAAGAGATGAGATTTATTTTCCAATCGAGGTCTCGGTATCCGTCACCCTTGCCGAACAAAGCTCGGGGCGAGGTTCGATAAATTTCGATTATCGAAGCATTATTTCGTGTAAATTGCGCGTGTACCGTATACTTTTCCTTTTTTTTCCCTCGCAGCCTCCTCTCCTCTCCTCTCCTCTCCGCCGCCACTACTACTACTACTACGCTCGCATCCCGACGTAACGAGCCTGAATGGCATCCCTCCTCGCTCCTCTCGCGCGTCGCGGCGGTCTCGTTTCTTCCACAGCTCTCGCTCCCATTGTCCGGATGTCGAATCGATAAAGTCGCGTGTGTGCCCAACGTTACCTACTACCTGCGAGGACGCACGGGGAAGGTCTGGCGCCAGTGCGCCGACGAGCCACGGCTCTATATCAAACCTTTAGTTGTTGTAGCCATCCGCCGCCATCCACGTCCGCGCCGATATCTCCGCACGGGCGCGGAGATCTCGCGCTGTTCTCCCGCCCCGCGAATCGCCAGCAATCCCAAAACTTTGCCCAACAGCGTCCTTCATTTTTTCCCCCCGCCTCGTGCGTCCGTCAACGCGAACACGAGTAATTCGTTTCGTCGCGGATCCCCCGAGAAGAAAAGAAGCGTAGGTGCCTACCCACGTTGCTCCATCGATACGTGCGCTCCGCGTTCCATCGGGACTATCCGTGAGAAAAATTATAAAAAAAAGAAATCGCGTTGTACGCGACACGCAAACGGAGATTCGCGAAAAAATGTTACGGGAAACGCGATGGAAAGTAGTCGCAAAGGAGGGAGGAGGGAAAAAGTGGAGAATGGTGGGATGCAAAGTGGAATGCGTAAATGGATCGACGTGGGAATGCGATCGCGACGGCGATGCGTGTTTCGTGCTTGCGGAATCGAGGTGCGGGTCGCATCGATGCTCCGCGCTTGCGAAGACGGACGAGGCGTGTGAACGACGAGTGAACGAGGAAAGCACGAAAGCTTGAGAGAAGGGTGGGAGGAGATACGCTGGAGATAGGTAACGAAGGAACTGCCTGCGACTAGACGGGAATCTCGGAAACGAATGCAAAGACAGAGCAGAGTCAACTTGGCGAACGACAGCTGGTTAGCATCGTGCCTCGTCGCGGCTCCAACGTGTCCCCGCTAATATAACGTTTAACGTTCGGTAGCGCGAACGGTGAAATGTGAGAAGGAGGTTACCAACGAGTCGACTAGGCTAGATCCATTGTTCCTCTCGGATGTAGAACGACCCGAGATACCTCAACCCGCGACGTGGAACGCGCGCCTCCTTCACCTGCCGCGAAGGACGCAACGTGTCCGATGTAGAACTCCCAGCTACCGATCTCCTGCTTTAGCCCGACAGATTGTAGGGAAGAAGTAGCTTTTAGCACCCTCTGATGGCACTCATTACTATCGCAGCGCAGCAAACTATCGATATATCAACGATTGTAATACGCATAAATGCATTAGCTATGTTAGATGGTAACAGTTATTAGCATACAATGCTGACGTAATCATTCTTTTCACCCACGAAGATAGTACAAGCTACACAGTAAAATATTTAACATTCTAGTGCGATCGTTAGTGTTGTTCCATAAGTCCATTCGTCAACACACAAGAATGTTATTTGATACTTTTTTAATGGTACACAAAAATTGGTTTGTGTTACTCTTAACACAGAACTGCGTTACTTTCAACTGTTACTTTGGCACCACACACGAATCGTCTTGCAATGAAACTAATTTTGTGTTAAAACAAAAACAGTTGCTGACACACGTTTTTGTGTTTAATTTGACGGATTTTTTTTAGGGTTTACCATTCTAATAATACAGGTTTACAGTCTTAATAGTAAAACTTATGGGGGCAAACCGGGTACCTGAGGAAATACCAAGGTTTTTCGAACTTGAAAATTCGGAAGCTTCCTTTTTTTAACTATGATCAAAGTGAATAAGACAAATTTCAATTTGACTGTGAAAAAAATGATTTCATTTTTTCGCGCAAAGTGGGATACCCCCAAAAGAAGTGTTTTTTTTCAGTAAAATGAAAGCGATAAAATGAAGTCTTGATAATGCAAAATGATGCTAGATGTCATCTTTTTACCATTTTGGAAGTTTTTCGAAAAAAAAAATGCTTAGCAAATTTTGGGGTAACCTATTTTGCGGGCCTACCCCGTTTTGCCCCCCGAAACCCTGTGTGATTGTAATAGCTATAACCTCATTGATGTAACAGTAGTTATCGTATCATCATTATACATTTTTTTAAAAAAATTCTTCGAGTACTACTTGGTTAAAGTTCGTTATCTATCTTCGATGCTACGAGGTTTCGTCTCACCGAGATGTATCTCCGTTCTGGAGCTGTGACGCTGCTTCCGCAGTCCTATCTCGTCGGTATCCTAATAACTCGGCGTTACTCGACTAAATTGTAATTCGTCCCCACTTTGTTTCCAGAATACTTTGATGCTGCTGTCTCGTTGCTATTCAGTATCATTGTAATTCCGAGTTATAATGATTCTGCCTCGCCAGTATCTCATTGTAATTCTAACTCATCGTTATTCACCCTCGATCCCACCTCGCGTCGATGTAATTCCAACTCGCGTCGTCGCACCGTGATCTTATCTCATTGAAAATCTAACCCCTATATTTCCGCGACATCGCGACCTTATTATTTCGCTTCGTACCACGCGTGTGCCGCGCTGCAGTGCCACTCGCTGCCTTCTCGCAATCCTGACGCGTCGACGATGCTCATCCCGCGTCAAAGTCGCGCAGAACCTTCCGTTCGATTCTACCACGATGCGTTTCCGTCACGCGTCAGTCGGAACGCATCGCGCTAATCTCGTTGCGAATTTCAGCGAGACGAGTGAAGTTGGATCGTCGTAATCTTATCTCGCTGTACCGAGCTCCGAGCTCTATCAGTCGTGTGCCGCGACGCGTCAGTGTTCGTTGGTAATTTTGCAAATCCAACTCCGGCTCTTCGTAATCCTATCTCGATGTAATTCTATCGCATTTGTGACTACGTTTCCGTCAGCTAGTAATTTCACCTCGGCGCGATTTCTCCGCATTGTGATAATTTCCGATAGTAATTCGCTGCGTAGCTCTCGCTTCGTCGCGTACCCGCGCGTCTGCCGCTCGCCTCGCGCGTTCGACTACACCTCCGCGTTTGTAAATTCGTCAAATTAATAGGCGGATGGATGGGTTTAATCGGTCGAACGTCGTCGGTTAGCTACGACTCGTTTTCCCGTTCGTCGCTTCGATAGCAAACAAACTTTGGACGCGGATCCCCGCGCGAGGCAGCGTGACGAGCAGACAGACCAGCGAAGGTGGATCCACGGATAGGGAAGAGAAGAGGCGCACGCGTATACGCGCGAGAGAAACGGAGAGGAGCAAACGGATAGATGGAAAAAGAGAGAGAGAGCGAGAGAGAGAGAGAGAGAGAGAGAGGGAGAGAGAGACTCGTAGAGCAGCGCACGGGGGCACAGGAGAGGGACCGAGGGACCAAGCACAGGCATCGTACACAAGGGAAATAACCCGCTTCGTCAACACTGCTGCTATAACTAATGGATATTCTGGTGGAATAGAGCGGAGCGTGGATATAGAAGCGGTTCGGCGGTCCTGGTTTAGACCGAACCTTTCGCGCGCCCATCCCGAAACCTATACGGTGGGCAGCTGCCAACCCAATTTTCCTCGATTTGACCACCATTCAGAGCTGCGAATAGATTCAGCAAATTTACAGACTTTCGAGACTCCCGCTCCAGCTTCGCGTCTCTCTCTTTCCCCGGACCTGACGAAATCCGCGACGCCTCGACGAGCCCCGCCCGTTCCGCGGGGATGGAATCCCACGGAGAGAACTTCGTCGTTGTCTTCCCGTTCGAAATTCAAGTTTTTTCGCGGAGCATTTCACCCCGCACGGGTCCTGCTCTTTCTCTCTTCGCGCGTTGCCGAGGAACGGGCTCGCGCCTTCGACCCGTAAATAAAAACCTGTCCTCCCGTTTCGAAGCGAAGTTTCAGCTGCTTTTGAAATTCGCAGCTGACTGTAACTTATCGGTTGCGGCTGGTCGGCTGGCAGGTCGATGGTATAGCACCGTTGCTACGGTGGCGCTCGACGATGGTCTATCTCACCGCGCCACGCCGCACCACGCACCCTCTTCGACTCGGCCGCGGAGCGTCCCACGACTCTCTTTCTGACTTGGCCTCGCAAAGTTCCGTAATTATTCACGTTGTACGGCCACCTCTTGTATATCCTTCCCCGAGTCTCGCTAAACTTCACCTCCCAGCCCTCGCGCAAATGCACCGGGGAATTTCATAGAGCCCCGGACGTCCGCACACGCGTATCGCTAGTTCTCTATTGCAGCTAGTTCTCGCGCGGCGATGCTTTATGCCCTCTAGTTTTACTACCTTTGAGCAGACAGTTCGCTGCTTGTCTTTCTGATTAACCAACAACGTTTCCAAAAGCGCCGCGACGAGGGATCTTCGTCCGCAAAACTCTTCGCCGACTGCTTTGCGCGGAGTACCTTTCTCCAGCTCTTCTTCCTCGTGGCTCACTCTCCCTGCTACTACTGCTATTCTAGTCTACTACTGCTCCATCGCCAACTACCCCAATTTCGCACGACTCCCGACGAGTTTGCCCGCTTTCCCAAAAAATTGCACTTGTCAGCATTTTCGATCGTCAATTTTTCTTCTCACGCGTGTTCGCTTCCTCGGTAGGCAACCTCCGCGAGGATCGCTCACGCTTGTTCCATGGCGACTTGTTGCTCATCCTCGAGGTGACGAGGAATTATCGAGATACGGAAACAATTACTCGTCTCAGAATGCTCAACGATGGTCCGCGATTACGAATGAGTTACGAACAGCTTCTCGGCGCGCTCCTCGCTCGTAGCTGACGAGAAATGATCAATTTTCTAAAATCTCGTTGCCCGTTCTACTCTCATCTCGTTGCCGATGCCGAACCGTAGATTCTGGATCGCGCGTTATTTTTTCGTCGATCGGTCGTCAGCCGTTCTCCGGGCTAATCTCATCCCGTTGACGAGTATCCGATCAGTTTGGAATACTTATCGCTGTGTTCCGCTGAACGAGAGCCAATTTCTCGACTTACCCTTACCGATTCCCGTTTTCGACGAGAAATATCAACTCTCTCGGCGGGAAATGAAATGGAGATGCGAAAGGTAAGCGATACCTCGCGATTCGAGGATGATCGATGAGAGTCGGTTACCCGGCTAAACTGTTCGGTCCCAAACTGGGACAATCAACGGCTAATGTTCCCGTTTTATTCCCGATCGTATTTTTCTCTATTTTTCCTCTCACGAAAGCCCGTAAAAGCAATGAAAAGAAACGAGCGGAGAAGCAACGCCACATCGATGGTAGTCGCGGCAATTCCCTCGGAATTCCGGTATATCGGATGAAAATTCCACGGGTGTTAATTTTCCACCGGATGATCACCGGCGGAAACTTAGTGACGTTGCAAAGTTCGCAGCAGCCAGAACTGTTTGGCTGTTAAAAATATTACCCCTCGGAAATTCCTTCTCCCGCCGCTCGCCCCCCATGTTTAACATCGATCGTTTCACGGATCCCGACGAGAAATAGTCGAATAAAAATTCAATTTTCAAATCGAATGAAAATGTTAAATAATGGCAAAAAAAAAACAAAAAGATCTCTTAAAATTGAACGATTGAGAAAAAGACGAAAAGTTGGGAATGAAAATTGGAAGAAAGGGAAAAGAGAGGAAAACAATAACGGAAATAGAATTGACGGGAAGTGGAATGTTTTTGGATGAGAAAACTGTTTTCAAAAACGATTCGCCAGGTTGAGGAGAATAAAATCGTTGTCGCTGGTGTAGGCAGCGAAATCTTGCCGCTGGATCACGCTGGTTTCGCCGGAACGCGATAAACCGGCCTGTGGTCCGGGGCAATGACTCTTCTTCCGCCCTCCGCGTCCTCCGCCTCTTTCTCGATGGAACGAATGTTAATTCTGCTAATTGGAATGATTCCTCGGCGAGAATTTCGCTGGAACAGGCGGAACAGACTTTGCCGAAGAGTTTCATCCCCTCCGTTTCCCTTCCGGGGCTGTTCTCCGTTTTTACCGTTTGATTAAGAAAAAAAGGAAAAAAGTGGAAGCAGAAGAAAAACCGAGAAAACAAGACTCGGGCAGCATCGAAGGCAAACTTTTCGTTTCATCAATTAGCGAAATGACATTTCCATATTTTTCATGCATACCTTCAATTTCACTGGAAATTACGCCAACTTTCTCGTCCTCCGAATTCATTACGATCTCCCGACCAAAAAAAAACAAAACAAATCCACAAAGTTGCGGGAAAGAAAAATGTCGTTTCATCTCAAAAATGTCGACTTCGGTGCGAAAAATGTTAGCGATTTTATTTCGAATCGCGAAAGACTCGCGTCGAAAAATAATTTGCTACGGCGAGGACGGAAATTTTAATAATTGATTCTTTTTCCTCGAACAGCTGGCTCAATTGGATTAAAAATTTGATACTCCCTCCTCGCAGCGATTTCCGACGAATTCGCATCTTCCCCCGAAATTTGAAAATGAAAATTGCATTTTGCTTTTGGAAATGGCAATTTTGCCGCAGAATTCCAATCGAGGGAGAAAAAAGTAGACGGGGGGTTTGTTTCGATCCTGAGGAAACGATGACAACGCGAACAAACATAACCTCAAAAGTTGTGCTGGACAGGGAACCTCAATGGAATACTGACGGGGGGGAAAATCGTTTATTTTTGTAGCACCTTATTCTATTGTTGTTACATTAAGAAACCAAAAACCGGATTATGCGAGGTCGCTTTTCCTGGTGCGAACTAATTCCCCGCTAATATATCTTTGGATTGTCTACGCGCGTCACGATTCGCTGCCCCCGCCCCCCCGTAGATAGAGGGGACGCCGAACGAGTGCGTCGTTTTTATTTTCATTCACCGCATTCGGAGCTGCGCTTCACCCCGTTGCCGCGAGATTATCGAAGCGCGGTATAAATCCTGGTAACGGAGCGATTCTTCAGGGCTGGTTCACCGCGAACCTTTCTGCAGGAAGGGACGCGCGCGTGCAGCAGGGCGGATGCGGGGGGGACGAAGAAGGTGGAAACGAAGCGCAGGGGGCGAAAAGGGCGAGAGAAGGGAGCGCGCGGGTGGGGCGAGCTGGAAAAGGAAGTTCCGAAGGTTTTAGGTCAGGAGGATCCGCTGCCGCCGCGTGGTATGCGCGAGGGTCGGCCGGCCGCCCTCGACGAAGCGGTCGGTCTACCCTCGGGCAACGGTATGCTATAATCGCTGGGGGTAAGAGAGTATGGACTCGAAATGTCTGTATATCTTCGTAACGACGTCGTTACGCCGCCATCCGTTACCGACGGCGTTGGCTGCTCGCGACGCCGAAGCTCGTCCTCGGGTGACAATCTTCTTCCCTCAAGGTCATTCCCCGCGCCGACCTCCGTTTCGAATTCCTTTTTTCCCCTCTCCGCTCCGATCTATTTATTGCCCTGTTTTTCGTGCCTCCGTCGCTCTCGGCCCGTTTCTCATTCGAGCGTCGTCGATTTCGAGGAAAAGTGAAGAAAAAGGCCCGAATCGACGTATAAATATACCGGAGACGGCGCAAAAGAAAAAACACGCGCGAGATCCCACCCTCGAGCGGAGGGCGAAGGAGAATTTGGGCGATGGACCGAGAGAATCTCGAGCCGCCGTCGTCGATTCTCCGCGGAATAGAAAACGCTGCGGCGAAATGTCCTCAAACTTCCTTCGTTTGTTCGGTTTTTCTTCTTCGCGCGAAAATCTTCGAGCAAAGGAAGAATTTCCGATCCCGTACGACGTACACCCCACCGATCTCGATATGCAGAGCTGGGTCGACTGGAACTCCGCGTTCCTCTCGCTATAAAAGCTTTTTCCAACTGGATTAAAAGAGCGGCGAGTCGCGCTCCTAATCTTCGAGGTTTATCAAAGCCTACGTAAATCTTTGAGACGAGGGTCCGTTTCCATCGCCTTTTTGCTCTCTCTCTCTTTTCTTCCAACTATTTACCGTTTCTACTCGACTTTCACGGCCTCCTCTCCGTTTCCTTGCCACCTCTCTCCTCTCGACTCGCGATCGACGGGTGAGAAGTCATTTCTGGGATATTTCTCCGTTACGCGATGGACCAAAACGAACATCCAACTCGACGGACCCAAACGGCGTCAACAAGTCCGCGTTTTCGATAAAAGTCCGAAATATCTGATAAAAATGATCGAATTGGCGAAAAGAAAAATGGATGACCTTGAGACGGAGTGGCGGAGAGTGTTCGTTGAAAAATACGCGGCGAGGCGAAGAGGAGGGAAATTTGTTGGAAATGTCGGGAGGAGCGCGTTACGCAATTTTTTGGACAAATCTCGGTAGTCGCGAGCGCGTTGCCGTGGCAACAGATTACGAGGATGTGGAAGGGCGACGAAGGAACGCCCCGCTTCCTTAAGTCCTTATCTCTCTAGTTGGGTAAAGTCAGCCAGCCAGCCTCTCTCGTTTTCATAGGATAAATCCTCGCCGTTCCGTGTCCTTTCCATCGTCCTTCTTCCTCGAAGAAGCCGCGAGGAGCGACGCTCGCGTTTTCGTTTTTCTCATTTTATCAGCGGGGTAATTTACGAGATCGACTCGCCGGCAGCATCGTTTCCAGCACAGAGAAACGCGAACGTGAAAAAATCATCCCGTTCATTGGCCACTGTTTGTTCCATCGATCCTCCTCCTCCTCCTCCCCGCATCTCGAGGCTTGGGAAATAAAACGACGATGGATTTTTTCACGAAACAACGGGAATGAAAAACAAACACGTCGCAGCAAAAAACAGAAGACGACGAAATTTCCGGCGCGCGAAAAAGTACAACAAAGTTTCCCGTTTTTTCGTCCGAATTTCGAATCCAAAAGATTTTCCTAACACCGTTGAATGGAAAGAAAAATTGTTTCCAAGTCTGAAAAACTTCTACGTGTCACGTAATTTTACCTGGAATTTTCTCGAGAAAAAAAAAATTGTAGGAATGAAAAGTGTAAGCAGACGCGTAACTTCGGCGTCAAAGCTCCGAAAAATCTGAAAAAAATCGCGAAGAGTCCATCTGGCGCCTAGAAAATTGGGGAATTTTTCCAGATTTTTTGGAGTCGCCGGAAAAATCGGGTGCCGCATTTGCCAGTCGGATGAATTATCGAGGACATCGAATCGAGGACGGCGCGGATGTAAAAACGATGTACACGCAGCTCGTTTGTTTTCCTCTCTCCCGGTCGGATTCAACGTTGCATATTCCGTGCCCGCGTTACGTGAGAGCGCAGACATCGCGCGGGATCAAAGTTTTTAATCCGAACGTGTAACGGGCGTCGAATGGATGCGTACCCACTTCCGCGGGAACCCGAGCGTCGGCGGACGTATTCGTTGCGAGAGATTACGCTAATTGCAATTATACGGCAGCCTCGTTTAATCGAGTACGAAAGCGAGCTTCGGCGAACACGAAGATTAGGCGTTTCTTAATTTCATTAACCTCGCGACGTGCTTGACCTAAATGTCGAATCTTCCACGAGCATCGCGAACCAATCTCCCCTTGATTCCGCGATAAAACAAAACCACCGATACCTAGACGCGTACGCGTAACGCGCAATCGAAAAAAACTCCTGCCAATGGAGAAAAAAAATCCCGCGATTATAAAAAAATACCGCGAACATGGAAAAAGCGAAACATTTGTGCGAACAAGACGGGGGTATCGCCGGATCGACGAATACGAGGGGAGAAAAGGGAAGCAATAAACAATTGATCGTGGAAGAAAATATGTCGAAGGAAATAGTAGAACGAGACGGGCGCGAGGACGCGGGGAGAAAATGGATAAAATTGTATGCAGAAGTTCACCTCGGGAGGATGATAAATCTTCGACGTCGAATCGCGTCACATTCGAATTATTAATCGACGTACGCGCAGCCTTTTTCCAACGAGAGACGACGGGCGTGTCTGGGTCACGGGATCGCGCGTTTTCTCCGCATGATTATCACCACTCGGTGAACGAGGACGTAGCTCGTCCTTCTACTCGCATATCGCCGGAAAATAAATAATAAATAATAAAATAATAAAAAATAAATAAATAGTTAGAAAAATAAATGAATAAACAGATAAATGGTTGAAGGAATAAATAAGTTAATAGATAGATAGATGGATAGATGGATGGATAAATACATGAATAGTAGGTAGCGACGATTGTGAGAAATGGAAGGATGAATTTTTTATTTTTCATTTGGTACGCCGTCGAGTCTGATTCGCGAGGGATAAAGAGCTGTCGTAGCGATGATCGGCGAGGATAGCGAGGGGGGAATTGCCAATGATTGTGAAAAATCACGTTACTTTCAGCTTTCATGTTCGAAACGAGGAAGTGTAATTTCGAGCTGTTACGTACGATCCGTCAGATTACGGTGGCTACACAATATAAATTCCGACTCATGCGGGTAGCCAGACCTTATAAACCTTTATGGCGAATGAAGCCTGGATGATAATCTCTACGAGGGACGAGTTGAAAGCGATTAGTTTCAAAGGCTAACCGTCAACGTTTTCACCACCCATTCGCTGATTAAAAGTGACTTTCTAGGGATGGTGATGGGAAATCATTCGACCTCGTTGCGCGCATCGATGAAAAGAGTGGAAAAATTCAATTTTCTCGAACGAAGGGAGATCATTTTTGTTTCATCTCGCGGAGCGGAAATTAATTTTTCCCTATTTTTCTTCGATTGGCTCGGTTGTTCGAAAGTGGGTTTTGGATTCGGGAGGAGCGTGGGATTATTTGGGTATTCGGTGGTTTTGGAATTTCGCTTTCGACGTCTAGTTTTTGGCTGCTCCGAATTCCGATGAAGCGAAATTGGACGTGAAAAAAGACAACTCGTGACGAGGATCAGATCGTGGTCGAGCTTCGAAGAGAACCAGGGAAAAAGAGTTGCTGAAAAACGAGTTCGCGGTTGGTAGGGAAATCGAGCGGGAGAAAGTGTAGAACGGGATGAAAATTAACTCGCGATTGGGTCCGCTGAAATTCGGATTCGTGCGAAGAAAAAGTGCGAATCGAAGGATTCCAGGAGCAAGGAGATATGGAATTCCGATTCAAAACGGAATCGATCGCTGAAAATGTTGGGATTGAGGGAAATTAGCATGGAAGGGGATAGATCGACCGACTTGGATGAGATTGCGGAAACGAGGACGAAACAGGAGAATTAGAATAAATTTGAAAGAGATCAAAGCTAATAATTTTTAGCTGGGAATCTCAACGGAGGAAGATCGGGAGGCGAGAGAACCGGGTCCGAAATGAACACTGGGGGCCGAGGAGTCGAACGTCGAATGTAAAAATACGCGGAAGTTGGAATCTCAAAGTTTCGAGAGCCGGGAGATAAAATAAAATTGGAAATGTTTGAAACGAGGGACAGGAGAGAGAGGAGAGAAGGAGCCGAATGTAAATGGCAATTCGGCGAGATCAAAGAGAAGGATAATTTGAAGACGACCGAATCGAGGATCGATCGTAGTGAATTTCGGCGGAATTCGCGTCGCTGAAAATCCCGGGTAACGCGATTGTTGGGAAAATTCGAAATTGCTCGGCTGGATTTCGCGACGAACGATGCACGGGGTTCGGGAGGAGGGACGGCGCGGGGACGCGCGGGGGCGAGAGGACTGACGTTAACGCACTCGCCTCGGTGTAATTAAAATTTCGTCCCACCCCGCGGCGTCGTCGCAGCTTCGCACCTCCGCGTCTGTATCCCTCCGTCTATCCGTTTGACGGACGCGTCGCGCACCGTCTCCGCGCCACGTAACAACCTAAGCATCCCGTCACCAAATTGAATCCGTTCGTTACAGTCGGCTGTTATTAACCCTTTTCACGAAGTCGCGAATTTTTTCAGCCATCTTATTTTTTTTTTCCAATGCAACTTCGCGTACAACGGTTTTCGAGTCTGCTGATTGGGAATTTACCGTATATACCAAATTTCAGAAAAATGCAAAATTTTAATTGGCCATATTGAGTCCGCCATTTCGTATTTTACAAAGTCGACAGCAGACTCGTAATCCGTGACCTCGGAAATCCTTGTATACCAAATTTCAGAGAAAATGGCCATATTTCAGAATTTTGACCGGCCATATTGAATCCGCCATTTTGAATTTCGAAAATTTGACAGCAGATTCATAAAATAATTTTTTTTTTCCTCGTCGTTTACATGCGCGATAACATTATATTTAGTGTTCTAAACGCGGAATTTAACGTGGAAATGGATACAAAAAATCCTAAATGCTAAATACTTTGAAAAAAAAACTTCGTATCGCGGAATCTAGACGTGATAGAAAAAACTGGCCAAGCAGTAAGATCAACATATATATGATGACATTTTTTGAAGCAGGATTTTGCTGCAGACGACTGTAATCACTGGTGTTATTTCGACTTTGCACGAGTTTATTTTGAAAATTTTGCTTTTTTAGAAATTAATTTGTTATTAGCAGCAATTATTTTAAATAAATGTGCGATATTATTTTTTTTTTCAAACATTTATTGGATTCTTGAGAAGGTATGGTTCGAAAAAGTGCAACGGAGTCGATAACAAACTGCTGGAGAACGTTAAGAATTCGATAGCGCGTGGGTAGGACACTGGTGTCTGGCTGTGACTGAAAGGGTTGGATAGCCCTCGGGTGGCGATGAGAAGGATGCTGGAAAAATGCCGAGCGAGCTAAAAGAGTCGCACGTTAGGAATCGCACAACCGGCACCGTTACATCCTTACCGCGCGCGATCGGTGTATCGCGAGGCCGTGAGCCTACTCTCGGTGCCGAGGTCAGACGCCGCGAGATTAACTGGGAGAGATAGCCTCGGCGGCGTGTTGGTCATCGAGCGCGAACAAACCCCGAGGTACGGGCGTCAGGTGCTTTGGAATTTCTCGACTCCACCTCGCCGTACATCCGCGTGCTGACCTCACCTTCGTTGATAATCGCGATTCTCTCACTCGTCCGATTGCCCGATGCCCGTCGGATATTATCGAGGCGGTAGCTACTCCGCTCGCGATTTCTTCCTCGTCGAATCGAACGGTAATAACCAAAGCCTAATCCGCGCCTGGTCACCATAAAGCTTCTCCCCAAAATTCATCCACGGTAAAAAGATTGCGGGACGGGAACGAAGCTAGCGAAGTTAGCATTTTGCCGAACGCAGCGGCGCGCTGCGAATTATCCAATCAACCGGAGAAAAGATTGATCAATGAGTCCGGAGTCGTGTCGATTAATTTGTCGTTAGCTTGCTACTAGAATAGACGGGCCACTCCTCTGATTCTACCGCCGCGATGATACGATTGAGCGACAATGGTTGAAAGGATCGCGACACGAAAGGGAATCGCGCGAAGGAAAAAAAAGTCCGTCCTATCGAGCTCGAGCCGCGACACGTGAATCGATGCGAAGGTTGCGAAATCACAGGGGAAAAAAGCTTCCCAGCGATGCTGGTTTCTTGTTAAAGGCAGGGAATTTTGAAAACGAACGTTCACCTCCCGTAGCAAAGTGAAGTTTTCAACTCGTTGCTTCTTCTGTTTCAGGTGAGAGCATCTGCAGGAGAGTTTTTCGCGAGGGTCTAATCGCAGGCGAATTTCTGGTCGGTGAGTCGCGTGCGAATGGGAATCGGTCGATTCGAGGCTGACTCTACTGTCAGGGAGGCGTGTTTCGATATATCGTTATTCCCCGTGAAAGTTGATTCTTCGTTAGGCAAGTTCGCCAGAACGTATCGCTTGATACGGGTAGACAAAGGATGAAGAGAACATCTAATCGGACCACGACCGATCTCCTCCGCGCCTACGAGTGTCGGCTACATCCATCTCTCCTCGTATCTCTCCGTCCGCCATCCGCCTTTGGAAAATGGTCCTGACGCGGCGTTAGGTCCTTCTTCACCTTCTATAACGGAATAGAGTTTTCGCTCGACTGCTCCTCGCCTCCTGTTCAATGTACCTTGAATCCCTGAATACAGGAAGGAAGGGCGTGCGGGTTCCAACACAGCGGAGTAGAATCACCTGGAGTTTAGCAGCGCGAGAGAGGAATGGAAGGAGGGCATAGGCCAACGACTACTACGAGTGAAATCTCCGTGGTTCCTACATGCTCGGTCGTCCGTTCTCCGATCCAACCTTTTGTTGCCGATCGACGCTACAAACTCGAGTCTCCCGAGGTCGACGTCTTCGCGTCGCAGCCTTCGTTCCGGAGCGGCGCACGAGCGGAGACAGGATCGCCGGAGAGTCGATCGTCGATTTGGTTGGCGTCGTAATTTCGCCGAGGAGAAAATATCCAGTCTCCTCGAAATTCAGCGAGAATCGTTCTCCGATGTGTCGATAAACTCGCCACTCCGAATTGGAGGAGAACAGTGCGATTGCTCGCGAGACCCTTCTATAGCGTGGCGCCAACCAGACAAGTAGTCGCTTTCACGGTTCATTGTTTCTTAACGGCAGCGATTTCATTAGCTGTGGTATGTCCACTATCTCCGCGGTGCATTGCGTTATTGCACTCGGTCCTCGATCGGTCGCTCGACTGCTTCCACTGTAAGGCTACTTCGGGCTACCGCATTGCATTGTTGCGGAACTGGTGTATGTACAGCGCCGAATATACGCGCGGAACTAGTATGCGTGCTAGCTATCTCCTTGGCTTTGGTCAAATTGAAACGAGAATGCCCGAACCAAATGCCAATTTCCAGTCGATGAGAAAAATCCATCGTCGGGCGCGGGGAAACAATGGTCGAATATTCGAGAATGTCTCGGATAACAATCGCGATAAGTAGCGACGGAGCAGCATAATGAATTACCAATCTACGTGTACGTTATCTTCAGCGCATGAACCAGCATCATTTTTTCGTGGATTGGTGAGGTCATTCGCAAGTTTTAACCCTGACTTTTAACTGACCTAACTTCCAACTGTTGTACTTTCAAAGAAATTCTTTTTTCCCACCTCACTCAAACTCCTCGCTAAAACTGGGACAATTTTTGCTTTCTTGAGTGTATTAATGTAGCTGTTTGTTATTTTATTCTGCAAAGTTTTCCTATTAGGAATAAATCATTTTTTGTGGTAACGATCAGCGAAAAAATCAGCTTCAAATTCCCAAAAGTAGACGAAAGAAACAGCAATTCTCAGCTTCTAAATGCCTTAGATAAAAAACTAACAGCAACGAAGAGCAAGATAAAAAAAATGTACTTAGAAATGTGAAAAAAATTGTAAATTTGTGTTGGACGAGGATACATTACGGAATGAGGTAACGAAAAACTAGACTGATACACGTACGAATGGAAAAGTTGTGGGAGTTTGAGTGTGAAATTTTGGGAATTTTTGAGCAAAATCTAAGTAGAAAAATAATGCTTGGTAATTTTGGTAACATAGCAGAATCTGCAGGACGCGAACTCGAGAGGAAGTGGTCCCACGAAAGAGATTTCTGCGCGGTAACTTTGAAAGTCCTCGCGTGACGTTGTAATCGATGTCTTGATTCTCCGAACGCTTGGCCGCGCGTTTCGAAGATACGACTATTTTTCAAAGGAGTGCGAATATAATTCTTGGGAGTGACCATCGCGGAGTCACGTTTCTGCAACGTCGGTGGGCGAGGCGAGTCGGGTGAAATATGTAAGAAGTTGGCGGGATTATGAAAACGCCATAACGCTCTCGATCGGTTATAAATCCCTGGGAAATGAGTTTGAAATCGCGAAGTAATCTGGAAACAAACGTCCCGGCACGCGCGAAACTTTCGCCGGCAGAAAAGTAAGTCCGCCTCTCATCGGGAAGTTCGGAACGTCAAAAATGTCAGCGAAATAGATGCGATGTCGAGGTTCGAGCGTTGGAGCCCGGGGGATAAAAAGTTCGCTGCCGGTGATGGAAGAATTTTCATTGATTCGCGGCAGTCGCGTCGAACTGGAGAATGGAGGGTGAAAAGACGAGGAGATTGGCGAGGAAAGAACGGAGACAAAAAGAAGCGCGATACGGGAGTAAATAAGATCTTCGGATGAGCGGGAAAGCGGAACGAGGGAAAAGGATAAATTTGATCGAGAACGACGGACGATGGTGGATATTTGAATGGAATTTGGTACGGAGCTTTGGAATGCGACGCTCGTTAGATTCTTTGGAGGCAAAATCGCGGGCTAGCGCAGGCGTCGGAGTATTCGCTTCGACTCGGCTCGGGTGTCGAAGAGAAACGTGGAGATTTCATTTATAACGTCGAATTAGTTGGCGGCGAGAAAACTATTTTCGGTATTTCTAATTTCGACCGTCGTGCCGAGCGCCTGGCTGTCCGCCGTCGTCCGTTCCCGATGGCGTGGCGGGAAGTTTTAAATTGAAGTTTTGACTGGACGCATTGAAATGGATTTAATGCGATTTCGAATTGGTTCGAGGGGTGGCCTTCGACGAATACCCGAGGAAAAGCGCGAGGCTCGAGGTGGATTGACGAAGAAGAGCGACGAAGGGGCGAAGGTCGCGCGAAGAGACCCGTTCAAACCTTTTTCGCAAACGATCGGAATTTTCCTCGCCGTGAATTCGCATTAGACTTTCGTTATTCCCATCACCGTCGGCACGCACCCGAGAAATGAAGCTTTTCCGGTAGCTTTATCGATGCTCCGTCGCCGCGAGACGTTCAATTTTATAACTATAACTCTTCGCGGCGTATTTCCACTACACTCGACATATTTCTTCGCAGAAGTGTTTTCACGTGAAAAATAGCATCGCAAAGTACGCAATTTCAACTCCAATTCACTCCCCCTAACGTCGATGTAACTAAACTCTCCGCGAAGTTATCCTACTTCCAACTTATTTACACATCTCGTGCGATTGACACGCGAAACAACTTCGAAGTAGCATAACTCCGTTGAAAATTGACTTACGAAGCTTATCAAAAAAGAAAAATGAAGCTCAAGACACGCGCTTTCGAGATCTCCTCTCGAAATTTGCCTTCGACGCTTATCCCAGATTTTACGACCATTATTGTAAAAAAATATTTTTCGACTAAAAATTTCGTCAAGTTTGGAGAGCCGCGCCAAGCGAACCACAAACAAAAGACGAATGAACTTTACGTCGTTGGAAAAACTGTCGTTTGCGCTTTAATTTGATTGGTCGAACATTCCCGTACGTTGATTTTCAACCGAGTTATTCCACTTTTAAGAAAGTTATGCAGATCCCCGATCGCATCGGAAACTCCTGGGACCGAAAATACTCCTCTTACGGAAGGTTGCCTCGTCTAAGCGAACTAGCTGGATTCTTGGGATAAATGATTCGAGGAAAGGCCGATGCGAATCGTTTTTATCGTCGGAGTATTTTTGACGTCGCGCGAGTCGTACGAACTCGCACCCGGTTCCACCCCTCGTATCGTAACGGAGCGTGCTAATGTACTTTCTCTGTACCAACCTGCCGCGAAGGAGATGTCGAGGCGTGATGTACGTTTCTGCGATCGCGCGAAAATGTGGGGGAGGGGTATGGCGCGAGAGTGCGAATGAAATTAAGAGGATCGCAATTGAACGGAAACAAGTCGACGACCATTAACTGCCCACTTACAACCCCCCCCCCCCCCCCCCCCCTGATCGTACTCGACTGTCGATTCCCTCGCTCTTTCTCGAATCTCTGTACGCGCAGCTCTGCGGATACGTCTCGCTCTCTCCTCGCCGTAATTAACCCGGGCGCACGGTAGGTATAGCAAAAACGGATCCCCGAAACGTAGCGTTAAATTAATGTTTGCTCGCTCTGATTGGGTGTATCCCTCTGCGGGAACCGCTTTTCTCCGGCAGCGGGTATACCGCCATTTCCTAACGGACTATTCGTACCGACCGGAACGATGGGAAGTCAAATCGCGTGACGTAGGTGCGCGAAAGCGTAATCGACGCTCTCCATAGTTTGCGGAATTCCAGCTTCGCGGGGAAAAATCGAAACGGAGATGAGAAATGTATGAAAAATTCGCGACATGACGGGGTGAAATTTCCACGAAATTCGACGAACGAGGAAAGAGATCAGCTACGACGAAGAAGCAGGGCTGGCTCACTGATTCACTCGTCGAAGCCAGTTTAACTACATTTCAATTAAATGCTCTCAACGGATTTTCACGCTGCTCTTACATTCGCTTTCGTATCGAACGTCACGAACGAAACTGACGTCAAATTACCGCGTGAATTCGTATCACGAGTACTAATTATATTTCTCGTTAACTTTCCTTTCGCCGAGTCGTAACCGTTCAATATCGTTACCATTCCTCGCTGCTGCGAATATAAATTCACTCGGATAATTCGTAACTTTTTCCATCTTCGGCCGACAAAGCAGTAACGCTCGGCTCGAATAGCTGAGAAACCTTTCTCACTGCCGACGCTTGAAAACAGTGCTTTCTTCAGTGAAAAACCTATCATCCCGTCAATTTCTCAAGAAGAAATACGTAATCTCCTGAAAACAGCGGCGATTTCCCCGATCTTCGTCACCCCAGTAACGAAAAATCCTAATCGAAAAAAAAACTACAACAGCAACGCCGCTAATTTTATTCTTACAAAAGTGTTCGCACGAACCATATATCAAATCACGTTTATCATACCTTCAGAACTTATTCAACTTATCGTCTGTACAAGCGAAATTCGATAGATTTGGCGAAAAAAACAGCTAGTTTTGTGTAAATTTACCTGTACGAATCGCGAGTGCGCAAAATATTTTTGCCTAGAAAAACGTGCTTTGGCGTAGATTCTCGAAAAAATTGTTGGCGCACGCGAATCGTAGGCTCGTACTTCGACCTCGCGGCCAGAACTCGAAGACTCGACCGCGTAGTAGCCTCGTAAATTCCATCTACTCCTGTGCACTTTACTTGGCGTCGCTTGGAAGCAAAGCTGATTCTCGTACCGCAAGCCGTTCCCCGCGCATCTTTACACTTCCATAGCCTCGCGTATTTCCCTGCGAATATGTATATTTGAGGAAGTAACCGCATAAAGGTCAAAGTGTAGAGGCGGAGCGCACAATATATTTCGGCTTTGGCCCGCTTCGTGCATGTTTTACGCCGGGAGAAACTTTGCTCCAGTCTCAGCGACGTGAAATCACGCACCTGCGACACTCCGCGCTACGTTTTCCATCTCGTACCCAGTTTGATGATGGAATTCCGACCCGACTCGTCGAACAGCTCCGTGGAATTTTTAGTCTCCGCGAAAAGCCTCGCGAAACTCGACCGTCGCATTCGCGTGGGACAGCGAAAATCAGCCGAATACTTACCACGCTCCTCGCAATCGACTTTCGTACATTTCCAGCGAGTTACGTTGTCAAAATCGCGGATGGAAAATTGTCTAGAAGAATAGCATAAAGTTCACGCTGGTCGCACTTTTCAATTGAGAATTCCAAACGGTGAACAGAAATGGAATTGCGGGGGAATTTCCGCGAAAATGGAAAAATTAGGGAAGATCGGGGTTTTTCGAATAACGTTGTAAATATTTTTAGTTTCCTCGCGATTGCGTATTCGTGAAACGTGAGGCGTCGAAATTCGAGCGAATGGAAGCACAACGAGCTTTGTTTTCGCTCCTCGTCGAGACAATTCGCGACCTAATCGGCTGCCGTTCCGCGAAGGTGCCTGAAAAATCTGGGAAAACGCGGGTTTTGCATATAAAATCGCTCATGAAATTCCCACGCGTAATTTTCCGTCGTGTTCGTCGTTGAGAGAAACGATAGCAGCTTCGCGTTCCGCGATAACGAGGCGCGACCGTCGAGGAATTAAATCGCAAGTTCACTCGTGTCTGACCAAAACAACGCTCGCATCCCGTGAAAGGCGAGATATAAGGCAACTATCTCGTCGTTGTTGTAGCCGGATTTTTAACGTGGTCGTTAGCAGCGACGAATCCTCGTCGCTCCGTCCAATTTGGCGGGGAAGAAAAATACGCAAAGTCGAATTTCGCGAAAAAACGAAGACGCGAGAGCGAAGAAACTGCGCGAGAAGAGTCGCGGCCGGAGAACAAAGGCGAGCCGATAATTGGCCGTCTCGAAGAGAGTCTTTGCTCCGAGACTCTCGATGCATTTCGACGGGCACGCGGAAGATGCAGCGGCGTGGCGCGCGCACGCAGCATCCAACGGACCACGAAGCAGAGATGAAATTTGTATGCGAGATCGATATCGCGAAGTACGAGCCACTTCGCGATACCGTCGATAATTTTCATCTCACCTCGAATCTCGGCCCGCGGAGAAATTATTATCGGAGCGAATTCGAGTGCGATGGTCGTAATTTCTCTGGGAATCGATAAAACGAAAATCAAACGTTTCGCAGCAATACGAAGTAAATCGATGACCCAGCTAACTCGCGAATTCTCGGTGTGATTTCGCGCCGCAAAATCGTCCGTCTTCTTCCAAGCGTAGAAACGAGGCGAGATCCACCCCGATATGATTGTTTTCACCGAAATTCGAAGCATTTTTTCACGACGATGAAAATTATAGATTTTTTAAAAAAATTCTTGAGCACGAATTTCCCAGGATTTGCGCTGCTCTTGTCGAGACTGTTTCGCCGGTTTTCGACGATTTAACCGTGATTTTTCGCTTTCGCAACTACGCCGCGCGCGTTTCGGCGCCGATATTAATTTAACCGCGCGACTTTGACAAAGGTAAAGCTATTTTCAAGCGTGCTCGTGTTTAATTATTCCGAATTTATATCTCGCTCGCGGCCGTCCTCAACGCTTCAATTATGAAAATTAAAACGGCGCACCTCGTATCTGCCTCAAAGCACAAACAATGACTCTTGAGGAATATTAAACTCACTGCCAACAAAATGGCGACGCCTCCGCCGCGAAGTGGCATCGAAAACCACGTTTTACCGACTCTCGCGCCCTCGGCCAACAAATCTCTATCCCTCCGATAAACATTCGTGGCCCGATCGCTCGTTTGTCGGCCCACTACAATTCTCCTCGCAACTCGTCAAAGCATAACCAAAACGACACAAAATCCAACGAACCGAACAAAATTAACAAAGAAACTGACAAAAACTACCAAAAAAACGGCAAAAATAAAACTCGTGTGGAATGCAAAAAGAATGACGAATACAAGCGTATTAGCAACAATAAATACAAAGGCATTTTTTGGAATTTATTACTATTTTTTCCACGAAAAAACAAATGCGTTTTACTCGAATCGAGATTTTGAGGAAAATATTTCGCCGAGTAGATAAAATATTTGTGGAGGGTGCAAAATAGATAGATAGATAGATTTTGAGAAAATGGAGCGAAGGTAAGGAATGAACGGTCAGTTTCGGATTTATTGTTGAACTAGACAACTGGATGAAAAATTGACGAGCTTAGCTGGTAACAAAAAGTTATTGATTGGATGGTAAAACCGAAAGCCTTCTGATTGGTTATTCAGTCCAGCGAGGTAACGAAGTCATTCACGGAGCTCGTCGTTCGTTGGTCAGTTTTTCGTCGCCGTCGTCGTCGAAACGATTGAAAATCAGTCCGTAGCGTATAATTAGCGTCGCTTGTGTCGATTTCCAGAATCGAGAACCGCTCTGCTCTTACGAGAATAAAGAATCGCGTCGTGGATGCGCTCCAAATTGGACGAGGAGGAGCAGCGTCCTGGTCGAGGGACCAGGAGCGTCCTGGTCGAGGGACCAGGAGCGGAACGGTGTAAATCGGTAAATGCGGCAATAAACGTACGAATAAACAAACGAGCGAACGAATAGAATATCATCGCTTGTGTCCTTTTTTTTTCTTTCGTTTCTTTATTTCTATTTGTTCGTTCGCATCAGCCACCCCTCGGCGGTTCTCCCTCCGCCGTCTTTCCTTCCCCCGCTACTCGTCGTTTGAACTCCGCGTTTATTTCACCCTCGACGTCAACAAACATCTTGATTATACCGTGAAAGCCGGCTCGATGCGGAGTCACCTCGCCACGCGCGACTCCCAACTACCACCGGCAACCATTTATCCACCACCCTGCGCGCGGTGAGTTCGCGAGTGAAATGTGATGGTAGAAAGTCGGTTTGTATGCTCGCCGTCGGTCGCCAGGTTGCCAGCGAACGAAGGGGTTGCGGCGGCTTGTTATTTGCACGGGGAACTGATGCCTTTCCATTTCGACTCGGATTAAATGCAACTTTGCGAAGCGGCGACTCGTACGTTTGTCGCTCTCTGGTTCGCCCTGTTCTGCCGGGAAACAACAATTCCCCCCCGAAACGGGGGTAACTCCCTTTCTTAAGCGGACGAAGCAGTCGCGAATCGGTGGGTTCCTCGACCCTCGAGTGTTTTCAAACTCAGCTCCTCTCCGCGGTCGAGAATCGGTATCGCATGGCATTTTCGCGAGTACGTTCCGATAACAGCCCCGCCATTTTGAATTTCCGAATTCCGACTTCGGATTCGGAATCCGGGCCCCAGGAAACCCCCGAGGAAACGTCGTTTCGGAAATTGCTCCCGAATCGGGTGTGCAACCTCCCAGGTCAAGATCGAGCCCGCTTTCTAGTTTGCTCCCTCGATTTGTGAACCGTCCAAAAAAAAATATTCGCACGAGGATAGCGTTAGCCGCATCATAGTTCTCCCATCTCGGGAAGAGGAAGCACGTCGAGAAGACGACATTTCTCTTGTCGTGAAATCATTTCGACGAACTTGGAAGAACGTGGAAGACTACAGCCATTTTAGACTTAGCTACCTGGACGATTGTTAGAAGGTATTCGGAGAGGATTTCAGCAATCGACTTCTTCTACAGGATCTCGCCTATCTTCGGAGAGGAAAGTATCCCTGCAGGAGAGATTAGGTGTTACGCTCTTGTCCGAGAAAATATGAGGAAAGCGTTTGGTTAGTTTTTTTTCTTGCCGTGGGAAGGACTTGATCCGGTGATGCGATTCCGGTGTCGTTTCGTTTTTCATTTGGCAACGTCGTAAGAACGAGGAAATGGAGCAGATCTTGGTCATCGTAAAGGAGAACTCGGCGCCACCTTCGGAGGATATCGCGAGCGTCCTTCGCGTCGAGGGTAACGGTCGTGAAGATTCCAAACACGACGGCGTCGCGGGCATCGTGTAAAACGACAGAGTGCAGTCTTCTTGCACTTGACAGATAACGTTGAATGTTACCGAGCCAGCAGACCCATATTTTCTCAACTTAACTGTCGCTCATAAAAACGTTTCTTCCAGCTCTCCCCTCCGCCCTTTCCACGATCTCGTCCTCGGCCATTCGCCGTACGGTCCGAGTCGTTAAATCGTAACCACGCGCGATGACTGTATCAACTTGTCAGCCACAGATTTTTTACTTCGTTCTTTTTAATCCGCTCCATTTCGGTGGTCGCCTCCCTCCGGACCGAGCCTCGTTATGGTCGTAATCGACCTCAGCCCAACGTCCATGCCAACGACTCCGATCGCGATTTCGACTATTCACCACTCATCGATCTCGTCAGCCTTCCTTGCCGTTTCGCCGTTTTCTGACTGGGACCAGCATCTAGGATCTTTTACCAACTCGTAGATCGATCATCGCAGCAGACCGAGAGTTTCTCCCCGTCTCAATTATTCTCCCCCCGCGTGTTACCACTCGCCTTGTTGTCCAAAAATAGCGAAACGTTTTCGCTCCTACCTACGGGATTTCCTCGAACATCAGGGATACATCGTGGCAAAATAGCCTCTCGAGACGATGCCGTCGTAAAAACATCCCTTGAAAATTTCACGGATCATTATGCCGCGGAGCGTTGATGCCAGGAGATACCGTGGCTCTGCGGACGTTTCACCGATATCCATCCGCGGCAGAGGGACTCGAGCGCGTTAGACTGTATTATATTTCACAACTCCACCGTCGATCCCTTCGTCGTCGTCGTCGTCGTCGTCGTCTCTGGATTCCGGAATAGCTTGCTACGTGGAAATCCGGAATACCGCACGCCTCGACAGCTACGATGTCGCAACGGAGAACATTTCGATCCCATTTTCTCTTCGCCGTACAGCGTGCGTTATCGTCCTTTCGGCACCGCCGATTCACCCTCCTCCGTCGCGTGGAGCGCGGCGACGGCTACGTCCTTCTCGACGTCGGACGTCGCCATCGGAATTCCAAGGCGTGGATATTGGATTTTTATGCATATACCATACCTCTCTTCCTATCCGTATACGACGAATGCTCGTAGCTGCGCGCAGCGCTGTAGGTATACGACGAAGAGATAGGAGCGCGCGATTTGGCTGGCCAACGCTACGGCGCGAACAAGTACATTATCTACAAGTTTTGCCACGTAACGCGATCGGGATTCACATTCTTCGGTAATAAAATTTTATGCCGGCTTTACTACACGGCTGGTGCTCCTCGACGACTTTGCATATTTCCGATTCCAATCAATTCGGCGCGCCGCTCCTCGTCGTCCCAGTCGTCGTTGTCTCGTATCGAGGAGATCTGGATCGCAGTCGTTTCACAGCCTCCGCAAGGATTAGGATGAGCATTAGGTCGCGAGGAACGAGTCGAGAGGATGAGAATGGAGAAGCGGATGAGGATTAAGATTACGACGCGGATGAGGAATGGAACTAGGACGAAGGATGAGACGCGGAATTGGGATGAGGGGATTGGGAGTCGCGGATGAGAAATGAGACTCTAGGACGACGATGATCGGAGAACCGAGGGCAATGATCGGGCTGGGTACGAAAACGCGAATGGGGACGAGGGAAAAACAGAGAAGGACGCGGGAGAGAAAATACGAGGAGGACGCGCGGGGGGGCTGGAGGAGAGCAGAGCAGGAGGAGAACAGAGCAGAGCAGAGCTCCGTGCAGCGATCGATGAGGGTGAGAAAAATCCTTCTGCCGCTTTAGACCAGACGGATATACGAGTCTGGCGAAGGTTGGAGGAGGGTGGTGTAATTCCTCGTTTCAGGAAGGCGGAGCAGGGGTTCGCGGTCGCGACACGAAAATTATTCGTGATCCGATTAAAACCGCAGCTTCCGTGTGATCGGGTAAAATAATTTCATGCGAAGTGCGAGGTGACGTTCGGCGGGCAGCGGCGACGCGCCGGGCCTGATAACGTTGTAACGCGCCGTTAAGGCACATCTGTCTTTTCTCAGTTCACCCTTTTTGATGAAATTAGGACCTTAAGGTCCTGCTCTGGTTAACTCTACTCCGCTTCTCCTCCTCCCCCTTCTCCTCCTCCCCCTCCCCGCGCGCTCGAGAGAGGGGCGCAAAGGGAGACGAGGAGACGGAAGAGAACTAAGGGATCTTCAATCGAATTACGTGCCCTGAAAGGATCGACGAATACGGGAGCGAATTTTCTGCCCGCGCCAACTCCGTTTCCCCACGCTGAGGTGTGTCGATAGCAGGCATCGGCGTATCACCACTATTTGATTACCGATACGCGATGACTCCCGTTATCATGAATCGGGCAATTTTTTGGACACGTTATTACTCAACGATCGAATTGAAAATGGAACTGAAAATAACGCTTTTTTTCACGTATTTTCGCGGCGGTCTTCTCGTTCTTCCGGAGGCTTCCGCGTGTCGCGTTCATCGTGGCCGTGTCGTAGGTGTTGCCGCCGCGGTGACCAAACTTTTGTCACGTAGAAATGTTGAACCCAAAAATTTGCGTGCGCGCGCGCGATGAGAATAGAAAAACAAATATACCCGCGACGACAAGCTTTCGATATTCCGCTCGAGTTCTGAAAACTAACTGCAGGACCATTCGATCACTCGACAGCTCCACGAATCGGAATGTGCCGCCAGCATCCTGCGGCGTAACTATTTTGGTCTTCGTCCAACAGCTGGGGTCGAACCAGAATCGAATGCACCGAACAACTAGAGTGAAATTTCCGAAACACGGTCGGCGGCCGACCAGCGAGTGCGTCCACGCCGATCCGCCTGATACTCTCGCGAGATGCGAATCAGTTTTATCATTTCTTCCAATAACATTTCCATCCGCCGACAAAGTTTCAAAACGAGCCAACTTATCCGAGAATCTTCGCGCTCGTCAATATCGCGAATCGCAGCTCCCGATCTGTGGCAATGCCGTCTTTATCTCTCGCGACTCGGCGACGATCTCTTGCAGTTTCCAAACGATCCAACTTCGATCGCTAACCATCGTCGCCGTAATTCTCTTCGGTGACGATCGCGCGGTTCGTTTACGACTCCGACCGCGGTAAAAAGTCCGTCAAAGCTTGCGCGCGCTGGCAGTATCAGCTTTCCGCGCGACGACAGCTTTTACGCTGGTAACATCGGCTCCGCGGCGTACGCATAGCTATACGTGTATAGAGTTCCGTTAATTTCGACCTCCGTGTCGATCGGTTCGTATATTTACACGCTATCCGGCTCCCTCGTCGCGTCTGACACGCGCGAGCGTTTACGTTGGGCGGAGCCGGGCGAACATCGCGTCTTCGCCGGTGTGTTTCGGTACCGGACGTCGGCTGGGTCGGGAAGATGCTGCGGGATGGAGCGCGAGGAGTCGCGGCAGGGTGGAGAGAACGCGTGGCACGGACATCAAAGCGAGATTGGCCGTGTCAACCTCCGTGCCTCGGCGAAGTCGACGCGGAAGCCGCGAGGGTGGGAATCGCGGCGAGTTTCGATGCGAGCAGCGTCTCTGGCGCGGAGGCTAGCTACGCGGAAGATGGCGAAATAAAGGCGCACACGTGTTTCTTCCGGGGGACAAAAGGTGGCCGTAATACGAGGACGAGGACGTGACGTGCCAGCGCCGCTGAAGGCTGAAGGCTGAAGGCGCGAACCCACCGCGGAAAGAAAAAGGGGCCGAGAAAGGGACGTGAAAACGAGCGAGGAAACAAAATATTCCAACGTTTTTCCTCACCGTTGGATAACACGAGGTTAAGAGGCAGGAAAAGCGATGCTGGTGTTCCCTGCCTGGGATGATATCCCATCGGAAGGTTCAGTCTCGTCGCGCGTCTCTGTTCCCAATCAACGAGTCGTCGTGTGCCGATCGTGTTCTACGAATCGGTCGATTTTCCGTGCATTTCTCAGCGCTATTCTTTTTTGGCAGCTTGCGGATGTCGCGAGGGTCCATAAAAGTTCGCGGTCGTGGAATGTGGCAAAATTTCGAGGGATTCCGAATACGCTGTTGAATAATTCTCTGGCTTCTGGTAGAATTTGGAAGATCCGGAGTCCAAAATCTTGGCGCTGTTTGACGCGAGGCACGCTGGAGATCTCGGGGAATTCGCAGGATCTCGAGGGGGTTCGCGAAGCAGCATGGAATTTCGGTGATGTTTTGGGAGTTATTTTGTTGCGATTGCGGGGGACGCGTAGAATGGAAAAATGCGGCGGGGACGAGCGGCGGAATTGGGACGGGAGGAGTTCCGAGTCGGTTCGGGATTGACAATCGTTGCGGAAACGCGTGCGGTGGCCTCGGCGATGAACGCATCGATGAGATCAGTCGGGGTTATTATTGTCTAGTTACGCGCGCGTTCCCGCGCCGCCACGGAAATTTTATCGCGTCGAGTTTTACCGTCGACAATTTCATGCAGCTCGTCACGATCGCGAAGAGGGACGATAATTGACGAGCGCGTAGAAAATTTAGAGGCTCGTATCCCAAGACCAGCGCGTAGCGCAGGCTCTCCCCGGTGATGCTCCGTGCCGCGCTGTTTGTTCGGAGGTTATATTCATGCTCGACGAGGGGCTATCACCGTTGTCTGGCTTCATTGCCATCGAACTGCGGATGTTTGCGCGATCTCAATCGCCATCGATGTCCAGACGTGTTTTGCGCTAGTCGAAAACACCAGATTCGCGAGCTTACGCCGAGCTCGACGACCATCACTACGACGCTAGACTCGGTACTCTAAGATGCCGACCAGGGTCCCACCCCCAAAATGTATCCGTCTTGGAATAAGACGTAGACACGAAGAGAACCAACGGAGTTGAGAGCCCATATCCTGCAAGGCTATTTTGAATAAAAATGTGTGTTTTCAAAATTGCAATCATCCTTTATCCTTACGAATTCAGTGTCAATAGAGAGCGAAACACGCGTATCAAATGCTTCTGTATCACCCAGACCGCTCTCTCTTTCACTGCTCAGAGTAGTTACTCTCCATTCTTCTCTACGCTCATCAGCGCTCTTCGTCGCGCGCCGCATGCGAATAAAATCATTGAAACTCTACGGCGCGTCGATCCGTAAGCTCGCCAAGACTTTAAGTGCCAACCCCCTACCATTGGATTTGCCGTCAAATTATCTAAATCTCTACGCACAGGGTGATGCATTTCTTCGTCCGTGGCGAATATCTCGAAAAGTGAGAAAGATACAAGAAAAAGTCGAGTACAAAACTTGAAGGGTCCCGAGGGGGAAGGTACGCGTTGACTTCCGGATTTCGCCGTTTCCGAGGTTCACGATGCAGAATCTGCATTATATTATAATTAGAAAAATACGTTTCATCGGGGAAAAGCGTGATGGATGTCGGACCCAGGAGAGCAGAGTTGCGAGATGTGTGCCAGATTCGTCGATCTCCGGATCGCTCGACTGCAAGGATCGGGTCGGATCGAACGGGGAGACGAGACGAGGCGACGTTTGCGTATCGAGGTTGGTAGCCCGAGAGACGGGTATGTGGTTTAAATTAATTTAATGCCAACAATACAGAGTCGAGCTGGAATTCATATGCTGTCAGCGACAGCTCGCTCGAGAGTGAATGGATAGACGTTATGGATGTCATACGGGAGCGCGGAGAGTGGCAGTCTCGCTACCAACTGGAGCCGGTGCCTCTCACCGCCTCCGCCGCAGTCTCTCTCCTCGCGACAACGAGAGAAACGAAGCAACGTACGGACACCCCTCGTATCCACGAATTCCCTCGTACGCGTGGAAATATAAATATGTATAGGCGTACGTGTCTCTCTCCGTGCGCGCGTAAGAGTACGTATACGCGCGCGCGCGCGCGCGCCGACTTTGTTTACACGGACAGATCCGCGTCGCGCGTCACGCGTGTCTCTATTTTATCGATATAATACCCGACAGCGATACACGTTCCTCGACGTGACATCCTTCCACGGTACCGACGTGCATCCTGCCGTTCGATGAATTCCACGACGAACCGAGCAGACGGCGTTCCCATGCGAACAAATCCCTGATACGTCCGTATCGTACATCTCCGATTTACACCCCAATGCTTATTTTCCTACCTATTTTTAATTCCCACCATGTGATTTTCATCGCCCTTGCATCGACCTTTCTTTTCCTCAAAATCGTAACGCACAGGTCCGAAAAATCAGGTGGGGGATGACGGGGGCGCGGAAACGAGCGTGAGCGCGCGCGTAAACATTCGAGCAGTCTTCGGAACGTATTTGCACGTGGAGAGAGATCTGATCGGGACGCGTGGTCCATCGTCGTTTTGGAATTTTTCCTACAGCAGAAATCTCAATGCTACGCTAACTAGTTGGAAAATGGGAAAGGGATGAAATGGGACGACTGAATTTTCGGGGTTTGGGCCCCGCTGCGAGACGGACCGAATACGTAGCACTGACGATCGCCGGCTCGATTTTTCCACGCACCGTCGAGTCGAAATATCGAGGATGATGCGATCAACGCGGTTATCATGGACGATTATTGTTATATTATCTCCTGACGAAATCGTAAATGCATCCCAGCATCGATCGTTTCGTCGCGTCCGCGTTTATTATTTATCGTTTTACATGCCCTCCGCTATCTGTCTATTAATGGTCGTAGCGTTGCCCCTTGACAAGCAATTATCAAAAGTTATTTTACATTATACGCGGTCGTAACGTAGCTCATTAAAACGGTACTTCTATGCTTTATGAATGATAAACCCGAGGCTAGTTCACGACTCGCGTGGACCCCGGGACAAAGGGCCTGCGCATCGCTGCGCGACGATCGCTCGTACACCTACAACATTCCCACCTCCCATTCCTCGCAAAAATACCCAAATTCGCCCGCCACTCTTCGACTCGTTCGTTTCTCCCTCATTTTCCTTTGCGGAAACAGGATCGACGCGCTCGAATCATCCATCATCGCACGAATGCGCTCGCACGACGCCGCAGCTACGAAATGCTTGCGTAATTTTGTTTATTTATAAATATGTCACGCGTGGTACAGGTGTCTCGCAGATGTCGATGAGGATGCGACCGTCGCGCTGGGATCAGACGGACGTGACAAAAGTTCGTACGATGGAGAACGAAGAAACGACGAGAATAGATAAAATAAGAGCTGATGAAATATCGCGGAAAATACAATCTTACGAAACGTTTTCCCCCACAATTTCCTGCCCTCGATAGGAGGTATCGATTCATTTGACGAAAAAAAAACATGGAAAAAAAACAAGCAGCTGGTAGAAACGTGTTTCCTAATTTAAAAAAAAATAATCGTACCCTCGTAACAATTGGGGTCGAACGAGACGACTATTTTGCCGTAAACGCGTTAATAGACGCGGTCATGAATCATATGGCGAACAAAGACTCGGCTTGTCGGAGGTAGTTATCAAGTTTCTGAAAAATGATTACTTCTCATTTATGTCAGCCATTATCAAATAACGATCCAATTGCACGCCACGTACCTAATCGCCGCTGCCACGATGCTCATTCCGGTTGGTCGTAGAATTTTTTCCCTCGCTTTTTTCACTTTTCCACCTCCTTCCCTCTCGTGCGCGAGGGTAACGCGACCCTCGAGCATTGGACCCGTTCGCCGCATCAGCGATCTTTTTCTTCTTAATCCACTCCGATGTTTTCATCGACTCTTAGCGGAGCAAATCTATCCGCGGATTGGCCGACTTCGGTCGCGTTCCCAGCGCGGTACACAGTCTTCCATGGGAGAGCTGCGAAATAAATGATCGTTGCCCAGATTACGTAAGATCGGTAAGGATCGTCGAATCTTTTCGGGGAAATAGAATTCGCAGTCGTTTTGCCTCAGCGTTGAAAATCGCCAATCCTCGTTACATTTCCACCTCCTGACCCGATTCGCGAGACGTAAGCTGGAAAATCCTCGCGGATCGGGCACAACGCGAGGTGTGGAAAAAGTGTCCAATTAAAAAATTGATGCGAGAGGTAAACACGGCCGGCATGTGGTAATTTTAACGAACGTATCGCGTTTCGTCGTCCGATGGGAGCCGTAGAGGTAGCCCCGGCTCTCGAAACTATCACCGCGCTTCCCACGCAATTTATTTCATTAAAAGTTTACCTATTCATTCGAGTTTCAGCGTTTCGTTGCAAATTTTGCACTCGACGATCACCTCGTTAGCGAGCGCAGCTTCCGATCGCGCCGATGTGCAAATCGAGACGAAACCGCGCAACCCATTTTTTTTTTACGTCTCCGAGGTTGATGTACGTTTATGGCAAAATGGTCCTTTCCCTTGAGAACAACCTTATCAGCGAGTTGAACCGACCGAATCCAAAATCGCTGCTCGCGGCGGCAGCGTTGTCGCAGAAGCTTCGATTTCCGTTGTCCCATCCGTGCTCGCTGCATCCAGGGAGGAATGAAAAGCACATCCCCAACGTCTCTGCTCGTTGCCTTTTTTTTTTTTAATGTTTATCTTGGACTACGAGAAACGAAAGGTTGCCTCGACGAGCCGTTAACGGTACGGAGCCTCCGCGTCGAGAGGTATATTATGCACGTGTTGCACGAGGGATGACGTATCGACACCTTTCCCGTTTCCCTCTTGCCTCATCGCTGTCGAATAAAATCCGGAGCGAGAATCGTCGAGCGGATACATATTTCACCAGACCCGTCAGCCATCACCTCCTCGTTCGTTGACGAGCAACGCGATCGATTCGTGAAGACGTTGTACGTCGAAACTGTGGGAAAAATGCTTTTGGCAGGGTAATTCCCGTTTCGCGCGCGTAACAAGGGATATACGAGGACTCTTCGTCTCCGATTCGAGGGTCGTGACGCGAATCCGGACGTTGAAAAGATGCGAAAGCTTCTTCTTCTTCCTATTCTTCCTCTTCCGCACTTCAACAAACTTCCGCGCACGCGATACCATTGCAACCGATGCGATACCGTTGAAACTCGCGGAAATCTGTCGCGCGCCTACTCTTCTGCTTCCGAGCACCAATCTTCCAAATTTCTGCGGATTTTGTGCTTTTATCTGCATCGCCGAGAGTTTCGCTGGGAATCGAGCCACTCGTTAGCCTTTCACTATTCTTGGCGGTACCAAGATGCTCGTTCAACTTGCACGATGCTTCCTACGTCTAATACAAATGAAGGAATAGTAGGAATCGAAGTGGCCTACGATTTCGCATTATCGTTGCACGCTGCGATCAGGATTTCCCTATTTTTCACGACAGGAAAAGCTGAAGGTTCTTTTCTCAGTTTCCATGCCTACGATGCACACGCGTGAAACTCAGGGATATACGAGTATCCGAGCTTTCGCGTGACGAACATCATTTTCTGTAAAGTTCGCTTCAGGAACGTGGAGCGGAAACAGCGGAGCACAAATTAAGTATGGTTCGAATCGAATAGCAGGAAAAATAAATCGCGCCACGGAGCACAAAGCAAATAAGATTCCAAACAAATGACGGGAAAAATAATAAGAACGGGAGAGCACGCGGCGAATGAGACGAGCATGGCGCAACGCGGCCGGAGTGGAAAAAAGTGGAAACATCGAGGGAGGCGCAGCTACGATAATCGCAGACGAGTGCCAAGGAGATGCGAATGAATCTCCGACGGGAGCGGATCGATGTAATGCATGTTGCGCCGACGATAAATATGGGGCGCGCTTGTGTGCGTAACGCGGCACTCGAACGACCGTTATTGCCTTCACGTACGAACATCCACGCGTTGAGAGTGCTACTGTGCGGAGCGGAGTTTCTCTCGCCGATGACGTAACAGCAGTAACAAACAATTGCAGTCCCATCTTCGCGTCGCGTACCGCCGCTGTAACCCCGGTGTACCGTATACCATTATACGGTACATGCTTTAACGACCTACGGAATAACAGAACGAGCATATTGCATTATTGGCCTTCGAACTACTCGAGACTTGGGAGAAGTTGGGACGCGACATAGGGGAGAGCATCTGGCATCATCCTTGACTCTGTCACCGCGTCCTACGCGAGAGACAAAACCGCGTGCGAATCGGACGGAAAAATGGAAACGGGCGTAAACGAGGTGGAAAGTAGGAAAGGCGCTGGAGAAGGCGAGACGACGTACACGAGGACGGACGTTTATCGGCTAGTTGAAAAAGCGACGAGAATCGTCTGCGGACGGAGTCGACGGACTGAATTAGTCGTAACTCATTCGGTCTTGGCTCGTTAGCGTCGTTAACCCTGACCCCGGAGCTACGCGTCCGTCGCCGTGCATACTCCTCGCGGAGACGCTGCTAACGCGGCGATTCCGAAGAATTGGCGAGGTGATTTCTCCGATTTTCCCCATTTTTTTTCCGGCCTCGAAGAACCGAGTTAAAATTTTCAAGGTCAAATCTTTGGTTCACGACTTTCTTCCGCCTCTTGCCGCGTCGTTTTCTCGGAGTGCTGGCCTCCTCGGTGGCAGGTCGCGAGCGAAGGCAGAAGAAGATGGTAGCGCGTGATTTCCGGTTCCGATTAATTCCAGTGATTCGATTATTTTGATTGCCGTTTGGAGAGCGTTGACGGAGGGCTCGGTCGTGCGAGGCGGAGGGCGGCGAGGAGAGAAGGAGGAGGGTTGGTATATTTAATTTGTCAGGTTTGCAAAGAAAACCAAGGAGTGGGGGCTTCTTTAAAGTTCTTTGGAAATCTCTTTAACGATTTGGCTCGGAGCCATCGTGCGAGGAGGCTGCGAGTAGCGGTTATCATTCATTCTTTCTTCCTTCCTTTCGACCGCCTTCGGGCTCCCTCGTCTCCCGGTTCCGTGGCGGAACCAATTCCGCTGTCTCTGTTAATGACAGTTGCTCGGAATTACGACGGAACTTCGCTTCTCCATTGAGAGGAGAACTCGGCCAAAGATTATCTCCGACAAATGGTTCGCCTTTCTTTCTCGCCCTCCTCCCTCTCTGTCTCCGTTTCTTTTTTTCCTCCTCCCGTTTTTCCATAAATTCCCACGCGCCTCGGAGCCCTTCCAGTTTTCGAGGAAGGCTCCTCGTTGCCGAAGAAACGACGCGCGCTCGAGGAAGAATACGCGCTCGTAGCCTGTAGTTGGGCAACGAACGAACTCGTCGACGGCGACGACGTCTCGTGTCGTGAGAATGGATACTCGCCTCGCGCTCTCGACCGACAGCATCCGTACAACGGACAACGAGCGCGCGGTGCGAGTCGTTTTGTCTAGAGAGCTCGGTTATGAATGAACAGACTTGCCTTTGTACGCTGGATCCTCGCTGCACGCTGAGGCTTCACAGACCACAACTATTCCTCCCCCTCCTCCTCCTCGAGTAACAACCGTTATTTTGCCGTTTTGAAATTTCCTCCTCCCTCTCGACGCGACCTCGCGACCTTTCCTCGCTCATTTTCTCGCCTTTTCACGCGCCAACTCGCACACTTTTTCGATGTCTCCGAAAATTCGGCGACGAACGCGTAAGCGACGAAAGCACCGCGTTGGTAAATCGTTTTACTTATCTTCGTGGCTTCTTCTATTTTCACGGTTTTAGCCTATTTAGGTTTTTTGTTGTTTTTCATAATTATTCATCGTCTTGTTGTTTTTTTCGTCTGCGTCATTTGCATCCGAGATTCGGTATATTTGGGTCATATTTGTCGTGGTTGCGCGGCTGCGGGCGCGAATCGTGTGTTGGCTCTGCGATTTCATGCTAAACGATGGAACGTGAGAGCAAGAGAGACGAAGAATATGATCGGGAGGCGCATTGTTCACAAATCACCCCGCTGCCCATTACGGGATGCACGTGGTACGTGGAAGAGCTTTTACAGGGAAGAGATATGGGCCCATTCATTCGTTCGATATAACGTTAAATCGGTCGAGAACTGGAGTCACGCCATGCGATCTTTTGAATCGTGGCAAATGCGATCTCACCGCATCGCATTCTATCGTCGAGTCTCGACGAACGACGCGATACGGCTGATACGAGAGGAGCAGAGAGAGAGAGAGAGAGAGGGAGAGAGAGAGCGAGAGAGAGGGAGAGAGGGAAAGGAAAAGATGGAGAGCGAGTTAATTGGTAAATTTGATGAAATCATGCCTCGGTCCAGATCCTGAGCCTGCACACGTTTGGGATCGCTTAAATTGCTCGAATACTGTGGGAAAACGTCCCCTCCGTCGTCTCCGCGTTCTAATTCTGTTCGCGGTCGTGAAAATAACGATCGACGAGTGCTAAAGGCCGACAATTTTGACGCTAGGAGGAGAAATAGCATCGTTCTCGGGGCTGAAAATAACTCGTTCGCGATTTTTGTCGCGATGCGAAAATGGCAGAAAACGATTGCCGCGTTATAGAACGATCGCTGGCGTCTTCCGCGTAAGCCGCGCTGGTTTATGCGTCACGTGGGACGTTATAAAAGACATTATACAAGGAATTAAGAGATTCGTCTGGGACGGCGGAGGGGAGTTATGATCTAGGAGCAACGGCCAGACACGACCATCGCACCGCAATGGTGAAGTTTTAAAATTATTACGTAGTTACAAGTTTAATGGACCCAATAATAAAAAGACTATAACGCTCTGCCCGTACAACTTCACTGTGTTCACGTCCTCGTAAAGCTCGCGTTACTTACGACCATTCTGCCAACCAAACAAGCCGGAGTGATAAGAATATTCCGACCATCGCGGCCACCACTGCCAACAGGTTCGGCTGGAGTACTGGAAAACGCCCAAAAACCTCGCATCTCCAGCCAGATTCCGCGAAACTGCGCGAAGACCGCTTACGTCGTTTGAAAAGCCCGCGCGAAGGCGCTGACGCCATCTTGTCCACCGTCTCGGATCGCGCCATCGACTTTGTTTCGCGGTTATCTCGAAAACTAGAGACGTGCGAGAGAAAAGTGTCAAACAAAAAATGTTCGTCTCGTTTTCGTCGATTTTTTTAGTTTCCTGTGTTTTTCCGCCCCGATCGGTATTTCTCGAGATAATCGGTAGCCACGCTCGTGCGGTGCGTCTTGCTCGGGAAATTATCAATTTCCGGAGCGGGGATCGATCCTACGGGAAATATTGATAGGAGGTGAAAAATAAATCTCGCCGAGATCTACGTTTTTTGTTGGAATAGTTTTCCTATAAAATCGACGGTTCTCGTCGAAATGTCGGATTATGGGTTTTTTCTCGCCGATTTTTGCCTAGGTCGGATCCAATTTGCGATGGCGACCGAACGATCGCGATTCTCTCGTCAGTCGAGGGCATTTTCCAATTTACGACGCGTAGGTTGTTCGCGAGTCATGAACTCGCGGGAAGAATGCAGAGGAGGTTCGAGCCTCGCCTATATAAGCGCATAGTATTTTCGCGGTGAAACGGGACGCCTCGAGGATAAATTCCTGTGCATCGTTTGCTCGAAATTCAAGGAATCGCTCGGTACCCGACGAACCGCATCTTAACGTCGAAATATCTTCCGCGACGCCCACGCGCCGCGACGCCAAAAATCTCAACGCGCCAGTCCGCAGGATCGACCTGCCGGCGAAGCGCCATCGGCAAAATCGCGGAAAGCTCGGTAACGAAACAAAACAAACAAAAAAAAACAATTCAACGCTATCGAACTAAGAATACAGAAAATCCGCCAAAAAATGTGGGAAAACTGTAAAAAACGGGTAAATGGCTGCGGGACGCGAACGAAAATATTCGTATAAATCCTTCGTTCTCTTCGCCTTCCTTTCACGTCCCCTCATTTCGTCTCCGATGTCCGATGCGGTTATCCGGGCAGAGTTCGCATTTCCTTTTTATCTCTTCTCCGATAATTGTATCGAACCTTTTAACCATACATTCAGCGCGCCGCGTTCGAACTCGTTCTCCTCGAACGAAATTATCACTTCGCCTCGATCTACGCGCTGTCAAAGATCTCTTTCACCGTCCAGGCGATATAATACGCTCGTATCGCAACGATAATTAATATGACCAATAAGCGACGACGTGGAAACCGATACAGAGAAGAAAAAAAAACCGTACGAATCGGTTGGAAATCGATAACGTTGGACGTGGATTCGCTGAGCGGACGCGATGATCTGCGATGATAAAAATATTTTAAAACTCGCGTAAAGCTCTTATCAGTCTCGTGAAAGCAGGACGCTGAAATTTCTCGAATGAAAACGATAACGACGACGATGCGATCGTCGCGAACGCAGTAGCGTGGTAAAACTAGAACAACGAGAAGGACATTGACAACGATACGATTGTGGTGTCGCCTCGACGATTATCGACAGACTTGGCGATACATAAAATTGCATCGGCCAGAACGGGGGAAAAGGAATGGCAACGCAATGGAAGTTTCGCGATCGGTCCGATTACGTAATTGAAGCTCCGGCGATAATCGTGGCGCGGAACGGAGGACGTGGGCACAATATTTATAAATACGAGGTAGCGAGGGTAATAACGTAACGAGTCGCGTACATCACGCGAAGTTTACTAACGACTCTTTGGAAGTTTGAAACAATTTTATCGTCGTCCTCCGAGGTTTCGCGGACGGAGTTTCTGCTGAACGCGACACGCGGAGTCTATGGCTCGTATCAATTAACACTCTAATCGTGACGTACGAGGAGTTGTAATAAAGTCCCATTCCGGCGCGCGTGGGACGGAGCAGAGCTCCTCCGTGGATGCGGATGCAGGACACGTGGGATGAATAGCAGAAGCGAGAGAGATGGGTGAACGCGTGTCGGTCGGATGGATGCCCCGGGCGGGGTCAGAGGTGGATGCTGTAGCGTAAAGCGATGCGGAGTCTCCTAACGACCTTAATTTATTAATATATATATATATACGAGGTAGTCGAATCCCGAGGTAACAGCTTCGGGCGTCGCGTTGGTTCCCGTGTTCATTTATTTAATTAGGAGATACGCGTCAGGTCTTCGCAATCGCTCGGGACGCGACGTATCGCCGAGGCTGGGAGGAGACGAGGTAACGGTAACACGGGCGAGCCTCGGGGAAAGCCGGGTGTTTTTCCGTCGAGAAACGCGAGAGAGCGAGAGAAAGAGAGACGAGGAACGAGCGACGACAAATCAGCGCGGCCAATCGCGAACACCAATCTCTACCCGTTCCTGAGAGGGGCTAGCGAGGATGATGCTCCGGGTGAGAGAGTCGAGAGAGCGTCGACGAGTGGCGAGGTAGCCGAGTGGCAGCCCTCCTCCGCGGCGAACGCGACAAAAGAGACCGAAAGATAAGCTCCCGCGCTGTTGTTGGATGGTTTGTTGCTACGATCGTTTGCCATTGCTACAGTCAATTGAGGAGGAACGAAACAATGGAGGAAGCAACTATCTAGCCACCAGACAACCATGGGACCAGCGACTAGACGCGTACCTCTAGAAATAAACCCTCTTTGTTTCCGCCATCTCATCTTCCAGTTTCCTTTCCCCGGCTCGTCTTCCCTGGGACAAAGTAGACGAGCTGCCGATGGCGGAGGGTTCGAAAAACGACGCGGCAGACGTTCGAAGACGCGCAAAATCGACGGCGTTGTGGCACTGTTAGCGGAGAAGCGTGTCGCGCGTCCTGGTCGATATCCGCGATACGCGTCTGTTCTTCGGGCGTTCAAGTTGGACGGATGAGTCGAGACCACCCCGCGATTCGACTCCCGTTCAGCCGAGTGGATGGATGCAGTCGAGTTGTGCATCGAGTTATCCGTGCTGCTTCTCCGATGTTTCCGTGTCTGTCCGTCCGTCTGGGTCTCGTGATGCTCCGTTGTCTCGACCGCCTCTTGGTCCATCCGACTCGAGATAGATCTGACTGTTTGATATTGGGAATAGAAGATACAAAGCCAGAGAGAGAGAGAGAGAAAGGGGGGGGGGGGGGGTTGGTATGATGGTAATTAATCAACAGTACCCACGTAGTACTTCACCGATGATGGGACGGAGTAACGGATTCAATCTTGTCCTGTAACGTTCGCCTCGGATGAAAAGGGGCCGAGGGGCTGTGCGTGCGCGAGTCTCGCGGAGACGCGGGTACGGATGAGCCGAATGAAATAAGATGAGACGAGAGGAAGAAGACGACGGGGGCGGCGGGGGTGAGCTCGGCGGAAGTAGGGAGGGAGAAATAACTTTGTATACTCGCTCGGTGCGAGGCATTAGGCGTCGGTAGAGAGCCTCGGGCGAAAGCCTCGAGGCCTATAGTCATTGCCGAAGTACACCTCGAAGGGAGGCCACGTTAGCGGCTACGAACTTGGCTAACTCGAGGAGTTATGTCAACTTTGCTTTACACACGTTAATGCTGAGTAATTCCTCGTTTCTGAGGACAACGGTGACTGCGGTAGCTCCTCGCGCCTCCGCGCGCACCACATTCTCGTCATAGACGCGCGAAGCATGCTTACCCAGAGGATAATGTAACGTCGTCGGTACCCACTCTGCACTTTCCATTATAACCCGGCGACCCTTCTCGTTACGACGGCGTGACGCTGAATCGGAACTTTTCCAACGAGTAGTATTGTTCGCTCGCCATTTTGGAGGTCGAAACATCGAGCGGGAACCGCGTCTCGAGGTAGCCGGCCGGCGAGTTTCTTACGCCTCCCCAACCAACCCGAGTCCCCTTTCGTCGTACTCACGGTTTCCGATATTTTTCTCGTTTCAGACATGCTACGAAATGGAGAGGTACCTGAAGGACGAGCCTAAATTGCAGTCCTACAAAAAACTACCCACGGAACTCGACACCGCGCCATGGAATTTGTTCAGAGCTCCACCCATCTCGTGGACAGCCTCGACGGGGAATGCCAATACCCAGTTCGACTCACCCATCAAAATGGAGGTACGATCAAGCTCGCGAGCTTTCACCACTACTCTGTTTCCTCCCATCTTTTACACCCGCGTCTCCCGTTCTCTTCTCTCGCTCCCGTGCCTTCCGCCTCCGTTATCCGATGCTCCGGTTCGTCTCGTTCCGCTCTTTCGGCGGTTGCTGTTTCCATCCTCGGCCAGCGCTTCCTTCCTTCCCCTGTTTACTCGGCACCGTTGTCTCGCGGTCCTTTCCACGGTCTCGCTGTCCTCTCCTTGTTCACTCTCCCGACTCCGTTCTCCCTCGCTCCTCCTCCCGTAGCGTTGCCCCGTATCCACCGTTGTTTTCGCGACGATAAGACTTCCCCTTATCCAGCGACTTCGTGCTGCCCAGGTCACGACAGCCGACGACAGAGATCCTCTGGGCCTCGACGACATAAAATTCAGCCCGGGAGACCACAACCACAACCGAGACCGGGATCTTCTGGATCGACACCTCGACTCCCTGTCGATGTCCTCCGCAAGCTCGGCGTGCTCCGCCCTCTCGTGGGACAGCTCGCCGTCGCTGTCCTGTCGCGCGCTGATCCTGAAAAAGGAACCGAGCGAAGACCTCGAGGAGGACGAGGAGCACGAGGTAACGATTAAATCTCCTCAAAGTTCACGCGGCATGTGGAAACTCGCGAATACCCCCACGGATAAACTCATCGCTTTGTGTCCACGCAGGAAATCGAAGAGGAGGACGACAGCGGGTGCGAAGGCGAAGGTCAAATCTTGACGCCACCATCCTCCCCGGAATCTGGTCAAGGCCATTCGAATTCGAGTCACTCGTCGAGCGGAAGCTCGATGCTCGACGTCCATCACCTCAACCTTCACGGCGCCGGCGGCAGAAGTGCCATCGTCAGGGTCACCGCCAGCAGTCCGCAAGGAGTCGCCAGGTACGTTCGCCAGCCTCGTCGTCCCTTCCCTCGGCGGCGCAACTTACTCGAAAGGTACAAATCGAACGCGAATTTTCTGCGTCGCAGGTTGATAACCGTGACGGCGAACGGCTTCCCCACCGTCGTCGGTGCTCAACATCAACACGTGGGCGCGAGCCCGGTCGCCGCGACGCCGGTACAGAGGCATCACGCGAGGAGTCACGAACACAGTCCACCCGACACGAAACGACGGATACACAAGTGTCAATTCCCCGGATGCAAGAAGGTCTACACGAAAAGCTCGCATCTGAAAGCTCACCAGAGAACGCATACAGGTAAGTCCAAAATATTACCCGCAAAAACGGACACCCAACGTTTTCGAAACAAAAAAAATCGCCATTTCAATTTTATAAGCCATTTCAATTTCAGTAGCGGAATGATTTTGCTGTACCTCGCGATGCGTTTTTTAAACTGCCCTGGCATTTTTGACGCAACGGGGGCGAAAGTAGAAGCAGTAAACAGAGCACTGATTAGTTGTTCACATGACAGCTCGGGTTTTCGATGGGACCTTAGCAGTAAAACGCGGTTTGTGAAAAATTCATGCCGTCGGTGGAAAAATAATTGGGACGAGCTTTTCTTTTTTCATTAATAAATATTCGTTCGGCGAGGTAAGCCAGACGCGGAGGAAAGCGGAGTCGCGACGGAAGACAATGTCGGAGCTAGCGAAACCGTTGATAAAGGGATATTATAGTTACTACCACCTAACGTTACCTGGTGCCTAGTCGGCGACTGTGGCGAAGTGTAATTAACAAACTCGCGCTTTGTTCGTGGTTTTTGTCCCGCTGCTTCGTAGATTCCCAACGCACGCGTGTTATTATGATTTTCGCTCACGGAATTCCGTGCAAATCCGAATCCGCCGCGCCTCGTTTTTTCTCTTTCGCTGTTATAAAATATTTCCGTACACTTCGTGCAAAAATTTCCCCACTTCTTGCTCCTCAAATCGCGACGAACTTTTTTCCCCCCCCCAAAAACTTTCTCTCTCCGCGAACAACGAGCTTGCGAAAAAAACAGCAACTTCAACGTCTAATTGCGTATGCTCTAAAAAATTATCCACTTATTTTTTATCTTTCATCAAAAAAAAAAAAAAAAAAATTAAAAAATAATTAAAAAAAAAAATACGAGCTGATTTCATCTCGCGTCGGTCATTCCGTGTGTTGTATTCGTTTTTCCAAGAAGTACGGGGAACAGAGAGACACGATGGTCGGATCGAGTGGTACGAGACTGTATGCAGTGGAGATTACAGAGGCGGATCGTTAGCAGAACTGCTAACTACCGGATTACGTATGCTTCGCAATTATTTACTCCTGTTACGGATGCGCCGAGCGTTGAGAAAATTCCAAAAATGCCTTTCACCCGCGCCAAGCGCGGTTCCCGTTCGCCACTTATTTCTCCCTTCCGAAAATAACAAAATTATTCGCGCCCACTATTTATTTTTCCCTCGCGAGAATAAAAAATTGGAAGTGAATTAAAAAAACGGAAGGAACGGAGAAACGGAAAGCTGAAAGGGAGACGATATCACCAGAAGACGAGGTCGAAAAAAATTGTCGAGCAGCGAAGAAAAATCAACGAGTCGAAATGAAAAAACAAAAAAAAATCGATAAATTTCGCGCGCGATTCGCATTCTTCTGGTTCGTTGAATTTCTATATATTATTTCGCGCATCGATTCGTTCAATTGTCGAGCAACGTTCGTCGGCCGCGTCTTCATTCATCTCGACGAGCTCGTTAAAAAAACATAGCGCTCGCTGCGGCGTCGCCTTTGGCTTCGTGAATTTTCAAAATGTCGACGTAGCGGCGACCTTCTTGCCGAGGGCTCGTTCAATTTCGCGTCGAGGTCCAATCCACGGGGGTGAAGTTGGCATAAATAAGGAAAGTCCTCGGCGCGGAGAGGAGACCGAGAAAACGCGCGGTACCGTGGCGCGGGGAAGCCGTGAAAAAAAATTGGCGCGACGCGGATCATTGGAAAGTTAGGCGCGAAGATCGCGAGCGGAAAGACGTGGAACGGGTGGAAAAATGAGCGGTCGGATCGAAACTGTGAAATTGAAAGGACCGAGCCGTGGAATCGCGCGGACAACGATATTGGAATATGATCCAGCGACTCTTCGTCGCAAGATCACGGGCGCCGAACGCCTGTCGCCAGGCAACCGGCGGTACGGCGATGCGGCGCGAAACACTCTGCGATCAGGCGTCGCTCGGCAATCCGATGGAACGACGCGATACCATCGGGAACACGGTACTTTGGAGAATAAGCGAAGGAAGAAAAGAGCTTGCGGGGCAAATTCCCAATTTGGAATTCTCTTTTATCTCCGCTTCAAATATCAGTCCGATTTTTTCCCCCCAAACGTAAAAGAATTCTTATCATTTCGATGCAATTTCAATTCCGACGAAACGAAACTGTTCCATTCGACGCGACCGGCAGAATTTCGAATCGCTGTTATAATTATCACGAATAAGCGCAGCTTCTCGGATTCGGGAATGACGGAACTACTTCATGGAATTCGATCTGCTCGTGGAAATTAAAAATGCTATCGCGATTATAACGAGTAATAGCCAATGACCTTGAGAAATTTGTTCATCTTATACTCGAAAAACACCGGTGAGGAAATTAATAATAAATGAGACGTACTATTATATGGCTAACCAACCAAATATGGCCGGTATTATTATTATTATTTGAACAGTATAGCATATACGAAGCATCTAAACGAGGCGTTCTTCCTCAATCTGGCCACCCATTTTTTTCGGTGTCTCTGAAAATTCTGAAAAAATTCTATACGTTTCTACGCGTTGGATGGACTCTCTGTGAATTGTTTAGGATTTGTAACCTTATTTTACCATTCAAACCCTTCAAAGCAAATTTTTATTTAGATTACATTTTTTTAAGTTGCACACAAATCTGTAACTTGTAAACAAAACATTTTATTGTCCAACGCAAATTCATTTAAATGTAACTTCGGCGGCGAAGCGCTAAAAAATCCCCCAAAAAAATTACAGAGAGGTCATCTAGCTCGTAGAGAAGTGTAATTGTTTTCTAGAACTTAGAGAGATAGGTGGCGACGTTGGGGAAGAATGTCTCGAGTATCGAATTTTTCGTCGATGGGACTGAAAATTGTAAAATTCGAGAGAGAAGACTAGGCGGAGAAAACGGAGCGATAAATCACCGGGGGAGAGAGGATTATTCGAAAAACAACCGCAATCGAGTTGGGATTTTCTGACCGTCGAATTTCCCTCTATTTTTTCCGACGCGGGACGAATGATCGGGGGAAGATGGACGAGGAGAACTCGTTCGCGCACGAATAAGAAATGTCAGCCGTCGCGAGTTGCGAAGAGAGTAGAATTTGTTTCGTCGTAGTAAAAAATGGGCGAAAGGGTTGAGAGAATGGAAATAAGAGGTTGGGGCGAAGGGAGATGCGAAAACACTTCGTTCCCTCGGATAAACGCATCGCGGAATTGGCTGGAACGTAGAAAAGGCTTGCGACGACGACGACGCGAGTCTTATCTCGTGTTCGCGCCTTTTGTTGCTCGTTTTCTCGAGCCGTTTCGGCGAGCGCCGTGGTGCGGAGCGAGTTTTTGAGAAAAATGGGGAAACGAAGCAGAGTTCCAATTTCGGACGAACGAACGCGACGGGGTCACTCTCTGGAGCTTTTCCCCGACTTTAAAACGCGCCTCGGCCTTCGCTTTGCTCGAGAATCGAAACGCTTCCTGGTCCCATCTGTTCTTTTATTCAATAGTCCTCCGAACGGAAAGGCGAGGACAGGAACGGCGAGGAAAGGAAAACACGCAGCGGAGGAAACAACGAGCGAGAAGAAGAAAATCGGGGCGAAAAAATATCGTCGACGAAAAGGATTTTCGTTCGCTCGAACGAATTCGCACGGTTTTTCGTCTCGTGTTATCGCAATCGATCGCTAAATTTCTCCGGCTTTGTCCACGTAAACCGACTGTTTTCGCTGCTGTGTCATGGAAATCCCGACGAAGATGTTTACCCGAGCGACGAGGAACACCGTTTGATCGTCGGTTGGATTTCGGTGGGATCGTCGATTTTCGGCGTCGCATTTTCTTCGCGACGATCAAACGACTGAAATTCAGCCGACGCGCGACTCTCGAAACGTTGGAAGCATTTCGCAAATTCGCGTCTCCTCTCGACTTAGCGCCAACCGTGAGCTCGGAGTGATCTACGGTCATCGATGATCTATATTGCGATCGCTGATTCGCAACGAGAGGGAAAGCACTTTCCTACTTTTTTCCTTCTTCTCTCGCTCTTTTTTCTCCCCCGACATTGCTTTTTCTCTCGTCGTTCCATGTAGAGCAGATACGCGCGAGCTGTTGCTCACCGGGGCGCGGTGAGGGGCCGAGACTTCTTTGTTGGAGGCGTAAAGCTGGTCTGAGCCCATCCGACGCTGGCCCATAAATCGCGGCTGCATCTACGATTTATTGACTTTTTCCTGCGAGAGTCTTGTTTTTCATCTCTGCTTCTCGCAAATCGCGCGGCGACACGACTATCAAACGGCGCTCCTTCCTCTTAACATTCGACAGCGAAGTAGCATTTTCGTTGTCAAATTCAGCCGCGTTTCTCTTTCCTGCCCCGATTCCCGCTTTCTCTTTCCATTTGTCGCTCCTCTACTCGTTTCTTCGCGAATTTTGACATCCTAGTGTTTATGAGATCGTCGATCACGGTGTGGGTGTCCAAATTACGCGATGCACAACTGTACACCTAACTCTGGGAGAACTTAGGTACCGTGTTACTAATTTTTGATCGGCCATATCGAATCCGCCGTTTCAAATTCCGACGATTCGCGTAGACATCTTCTCGGGGTTGTTCAATGAGAATCGCGCGAAAATCTGGGAAGACGGAATTGCGAATTTTGTGGGGGACGAAAAAATTCTGTGAAATTGCAACGTTCGTCGTATTCTTTGGAGGTAAAAAGGGATGATTTTTCCACGTCGTGGGGCTCGAAGTTCCGGAGAAAAGTATTACCCATGTACGTCACGGCGTCGCGACGCGGTGCGCCGGGACTCGGAGGGACGTGTCCCTCGTTTTTGCATTTTATTAAGTCCGACGCGGCAGGATGTCGGCCTCTCGGCCACACACCGAGAATTTATGATTTTCCACGAAATATTTACTCGTCGCATCCAAACCCCCGAAGATATTGCTTTCTCCACCGCGACGCAAGAATGAGAAAGTTTTCGGCCCGCCGTCGAAGCGCCAAGTTGCCAAAGAATACAACGGAGTGACCGAAAGCAAGTAAATGGAGATGCGATACTCTCAATTCCAAAATACCCGAAAATTCGAGCAAATTATTTTTCTCTGAGAATCGTCGTGGTTTTTTTTTTCTCAATTTTCCTGAAATTAAACTCCACTAACTAGAAAGAATCCGAAAAAATGCGTGAAATGCCACGAGAATTTCTCACGCGAATGGACTTTTTTTTTTTTAATTCATATTTTTTTTAATGAAAATAAGATCTGAAAAAGTCGAGAGCAAAAAAAAGGAAAAGCGATTTCCGGGGAGAGAAGAAATAGACGCATCTATAGGAAAACGGGGGAAAATCGATTGTTTGGAAAAAGAGAAGCGATTAATAATTGCAAAACGAAGACGATAGTAAAACTGGGGAAAAAATGTCTAATGGAAGCATCGATTCCTCGTCGGGATGGAAGTCGAAAAGCGATACGAAATGAAATTCAAAATTGTGCGAAATCGCTAGAGTGACGAGAACGGATCGCCATAGTTTTCTCGCACCCGTTGCCCCAAGAAATTTCGCGGGATTTATTCCCATCTTCGACGTGTTTGATATTGATATTCGCCCGAATACCCTTCGGCGGAGAAAAAATCGCCGCCGTCTGTTACAAATCCGACGTCTTCGCCTATTTTCAACCGCGAACCCGCGACCTTCGCGCCCGTTCAACACGGATTCAAAAACCGTCGGTCATTTTTTTCCACCGAGAACCAACGGAAAAATAAATACTAGTATCAAACAACTTAAACTAGTTACCAGATGGAAAATCATTTGTCATGCGAGAAATGAGAAAGACGACACGACAGAGAAAGAGGCAACGTGAAAGTGAAGGTTCAGCGAACGAATGGAAAAGGCACGATTTCAAATTTATCTACAATTATAGCTACACGTCGTTACAATTTTAATTCTGTTTAGCTATTGTCGCGTGAAATAAATGGGAAAAGATGAACAAATTGATCATGCGGATGAAAAGACTGAGCGTTTTCCAACGAAGAATGAATTACGACTCGCAAGAAATGAACCAATCGACTGCGTTCTCGCGTATTTATCTTCACGTTGCGGGAAAATCGAGGAAAACGCGAGGGAAAACTGTGGAAAAAAAAGATGGGGGCTCGGAGATAAAGAGACAGGAAAGCTCCGGCTTGTAATGGGTATGGCTGAAACAAAGTGCGGTGCACATTCTTCCGCTCGCAAAGGGGGAAAGAGCTTCGCGGTCGCGTTTCTTGTTGTCTCGGACGACGCTTCGTCTATACGTATATCTTCGCGACGTGGTATTTCTTCTTTCGCCGAAGAATTTATTCATTTTCCACGTTTAACGAAGCTACCACTGCCTCGAATATTTCCAGGCTAACAATAAATCCTTCCCATCGGTCTCTCGGTTGTCCTCCGTTGCGACTCCTCCTCGTCGCTTCCGCGGTTCGACTTCGCACCTTCGCCCTACCCGTCCTTCTCCAAAATTCCTCTGATCTCGACGAGAAAATATTCATTTCCCGACCGTTCTTACATAAAACACGAACAATATCGACGCTGAATAACTTCGCGAATTTTTATCATCGTTGCCGATTACCCAGGTCTGCGGTGAAACATTCTTTTTTCAATACTCTCACCTGAAACACACAGATTTAGTCCTGCTCCTTCTGAATATAAACTCAATTACAACATACCGCGTTGTATTTTTTTTTTCAGTTTTACAAGTACGTCTCCTTTCTGTCATATCTAATATGATATCAATACTGGGAAGATCGTGTTAATCCTTAATATTTTATAAATCGAAGCATCGCTCTCGCGTTAACTGCGCAGGGGCTAATTTATTGAACTATCTTTATTATCCCCACAGCAGATCTGTCTCAAATCCAAGTCCAAAAACCTTTTTTCGTGTTTCGTATTTATTTACCAGTAAAAATACGACAAAGTGTAGATTCGCAGAGGCAAGCACAAAGTTACCTGTTCGCGGTGTGCAGAAATTACTGTTACTACAAGAAGACGCGAAAACCAGTAACAGTAAAGCACAATGACCTAGCCTAATAGAAATGTTAGAATAATAGAGCGAGATGAAAATAAGATAACGACAAATCAGGTATAACAAACTGATTCCAATATGTCTTATGCCAGTTCAAAAGACGATGTCAGGACGATGTCGAGGAAGAAACGCGATTGGTTCATGTAAACTTGGACGCGACTGAAACTTGGACCCTGAAAAGCTGGGTGAACGAGTAACGTGTCGTGCTTTGTGGTTCCCGTTGTTTCTGGCGCGCAGCCCCGTTGAATCCGGTGCGCGACGCGAGTCTGAAAGTTGCGACTCGAGTCTCGTTCCAATGGAAGAAGAACGACGCGTGGATGAGCGACGATCTCTAAATGCTAATATTAAGCTCCGAGACGAGAGCTTTTGACTGTGCAGTCGTACGTTACGTACGTTTGTCGCGCGACGGATCGATAACGTTGGCTTGCGGTGTCGCCGACACCTCTGCCTACCATCGCACAGACGCCGACTAACTACTCCCTTGGCTTGTTAAGCTCGGGTAACATCACGCCACAGGTGGTGACCCTCCACATTGTCTTCTCTCTCTCTCTCTCTCTCTCTCTCTCTCTCTCTCTCTCTCTCTCTCTCTCTCTCTCTCTCTCTCTCTCTCTCTCTCTCTCTCTCTCTCTCTCTCTCTCTCTCTCTCTCTCTCTCTCTCTCTCTCTCTCTCTCTCTCTCTCTCTCTCTCTCTCTCTCTCTCTCTCTCGTTTCGCTCATCCATCGCGGTCCCCCGTTCGTCACCGGCGCGGCGATACCGCGGATGCCGACACATTTACTTGTGCATATTTCAACCACTCGTCGCGAATCGCGGTGATAAAAAAAAACAAAAAACGAACGCGTTTTTCCACCCGAGTTGCTTTTTGCTTTTACAGACGTTCCATCAGTTCTTCTCCCCGTAAATTCCAACTCGATGCCAATTCTTCTTCGTATTAAATATTAAATTAAATATTTCGTCCATTCTCTCCATTAACGAAAAACTCAGGTGACTCGAAATAATAGCGAGCTTGCGAGAACTGTACCCAGTTTTCGCGAACAATGTAGTCCCGGTGCGACTGTTCCGGAGATTCCACCGAAGTTCGTCCGTTGAACGTCGAACGAAAGACGTCTAGCGAAAATGGAACGACGTACCATGGATCGCGAAGTTCCATGGTCATTCTCATTCCCTCGGACGCGAGAACAATAAACCGCGCTGGTTGTTGCCCCGTTAAGGCCGGGGAAAGAACTGGGCTAGATAGCACGAAACTATGCCATTCGCGAGCGGATAGCAAAAAAAAATTCCCTCGTTTCTTATTTTTTGTCAAGGTTCAATTCGCTAGCGTAAAACGATGATAAACAATCGAGTTCACGAAACATGGAAATTATTGCGAGGATCAAAGTTTTCAATTGTTATTAGGTACAATTTTTTTGCTCAAACAACTGAAAACGACGAAACAAAAGGCACGGGTATTTTTTGGAGTTGGTTTGGGGCTATCAATACCGGTTTTCGATTGGTCAACTCGATGCGCGTAAACCTGTAATTTCTTTATCCACGCGAATTCGAGATGGCAAGCGGATTATCGTTGTCCCAACTCATCGAAGCTCATCGTCTTCGGTTTTTGTTGCAGGCGAGAAGCCGTACAAGTGCAGCTGGGAGGGTTGCGAATGGCGATTCGCACGTTCGGACGAGCTGACGCGCCACTACCGCAAGCACACGGGGGCCAAGCCTTTCAAATGTCGGCATTGCGATCGTTGTTTCTCGCGCAGCGACCATCTGGCACTCCACATGAAGAGACACGTCTAAGGCGATGCGAGAGCCACTACGCCGCGAGGATCTTCGATTTTTCCCTCCTCAACGGATCCCTCGTCCACCACGGGAAACTCTCCCGCGCAGCCACGATGCGAAAACCATCGACGAAAATCGCCCACTCGACGAGCAACGACGGAGCAGCAGCAGCAGCAGCAGCAGCAGCCACGTAAAAACGTTGAACCACTAATCTACCACCATCCCAGCAGACATAACGCAAAACGTACCGAACGATCGCGCTTCCATTTAAACAAGTAACACTACAAGGACTACGAATGAAAAAAATCATGCGCAGAATATCGAAACGAATACTCACCAACTTTGTTTTATTCTCGCCAACAAAAACAACCAGAAACGGAAAAACGCGTCTCGCGTCTTGTGACGCGAATAAAAAAAGGATTTTCAGGAGAAAAAAAAATTGATTTTACAATTTTTTTTGTTTGTTTAAATTTTTTACCTTGTTTTTTACGTTTTTCGCTACAAGAAACAACCGATCCTCGGAAACGGAGGCGAATCGCGAACTCTTGCGCCGTGAAAGGAAGTGGAGAGAAAAAAAAACAATTTTTTCGATGACCTTGAAAATTCTTTTCCATTTGAAACTCGTCTCTTTCGTTTGCCTCGTCGCAAACGAATTCGTTCGTCGCTCGTGGGAAATTTGTCGATGGGAAAGAGGCGAGACAACGGAGTGAGAGTGACATTTTTGTGCTGCTCGTCTACGGGAACAAGATGCGACAACTCGAGTCGTTTTTGCGATTTCCGTTGGTCACGCGCGAACGAGCTTGAAAGAACGAAGACGATTCCGAGCGACGAGGCAGGCGGGGAGAGTCGAGGGATTTATCTATCCGAGGGTTCGCTATAAATAACGAGAACAAAAAATAGAGTACTGTAAAATTTTCAAACGAAGTATCAATCACTGCCAATGAAACTACGCTAATAGATGAAACGAGGAACGAAACGGAGGACGAACAAAGAAACCGAAGAAAACCACACAAAAAACAGAGAAACCCAGATATAATAGCATTTACGCGGATTTCGCGGGACATGGTGTGAACAAATGTACTCTTTTCGAACTGTCTGGAAAAACGTGGCCAACATTTTTCGCCCAGTGTCGTTTTTATACTACGAGTCCGTCACTTGCTTTTCGACGATTCGAAATTTTTCCAAATCCCAACGAAAGCTTCGTTTTCGGCTATATTCACCGTTGCTTATTAGCAATCTCGTTGCGCGAAGAACACGAATAATCATCATTCCTGCCGCCGGCAACATTTTTCTACAATAGACGAAAGCTTACGTTTATGTTTCAACAAATATTCCTTTTTATCTCCAATTTCTCCGCGTTGGCAAAACGACGAAAACGGAAATCCGAGGGCATCGCGTCGCCCGCTTAGAAAAAAAAATCGACGTCGTGGAAAAAAAAGCGTGAATGAAAATTTCCCAATATTGTGTAGGATAGGATAATCGTGACGACGAAAATGGTGCCAAATACGTTTTTCTACTCGAGCAAAAAAAAAAACGAAAAAAAAAATGGAGATGGAGAAATATTATTGAAAAAAAAAATGCAACGTCGATTTTCTCATTCCTCGTACACTCGGTGATTTAAAAAACAAGTTTTTCACATCGTTACGTCTACCCCACAGCGACGCGATAGCTTCAGATGGTCCGATCGATAACACGATCATTCGAACACCAGCCAAAAAAAAAAATCTTTTCATTTTTCCCGCACTTCCGGTCGATTTACTATATTTTATGGATCATCGTCGTAGATCCTCGCGGACGTTGATTTTTGAAAAATGCCAATCGCTTCGAAAAAGCAACGGGATATTCTTCTCGTTCCACGATGCATTTTGACGATGAGAAATCGCATCGCCAAAATCGATTTGGTGGCCATGGGAAGAAGAGACGACGGTGACTAAATTTCTGCCGGAAAAAGCCGATCGAAACCGAACGGAAGCTAGGAGCGAAATGAAATATAGGGAAAGCGTAAAAAAAAACGTACAGTGGGGGCGAAAATTACGGAGAGGGGCGAGGATCGCGCCGGTAATAGTAACAATCTCTGAATTCTGGCAAATTTCATTCTTAGAATAAATAAAGAACGACGACAGCGTCGCTCGCGAGACGGAGAACCAAAAACAACCAACCAAACGAAACCAATAAACGAAGGGAGGCGCGTAGAGCCGCGGAGAGCGGAGAAAAGAGGCGAATGGAATAAAAACGAACGAATAAAGTAAACTAAATTGTAAATGTTCAGTGGCCAAATAAGTAATTTAACGAAGAAATAAGGAAATCGTGCGAGATAGAAACGGGGAGAGAAAGTAGGAAGGGAGAAAAAAAGAAATAAGAATAAATAAAAACACTTAGATTCTAATTATCGTTTACAAAATATTGATTATTATCGATGACGCGAGTCGTGTGCGAGAGAAAGAGAAAAACAGCGAGAAACCGAGAGACGGAGGGAGGCGAGTTTCGAAAATTGTGGAACGAATGGCCGGTAAAATACTATGTAATGAATACGACGAGCGAAGCAACGAGATGGGAGTTAAAGTGTGGAAAATAGTTGATCGTTTAACGAGTTAAGCCCCTTTAGATAACGTAGATAACGTAAGTGTAACTCTAAGTGTAAATGTAACGAGCAGGCGCGTATGAGCGAGCGAGCGAGAGAGAGAGCGAGAGTGAAAAAAAGAGAGCGAATGAGCGCGCGAAAGAATTCGAAGCAGGAGGGGAAGGAGGGAAAACCAGAGGCGAGAAACGATTTGTATATCGTGCAATTTTTCCAAAATGCTTCATTATTTGTTACCACGTTGATTAGAATATTACCTACCGAGACGAAGAATAATAATAATAGTAAAGAGGAAAAAAAAACAAAGACGACGAAGAAGAAGCAGAAGAAAAAGAAACAAATAAGTGAATAATAATATTTCTAGGTTCTTTAGTCCGTAAGCGAAAAAACGTTTTTATAGCCATATTTAAGTCACGGTTGTCGCGTATTATTAACCGTCACCGCATCATCGTCATCGTCATTGTCAATATTGTTGTTGTTATTATTATTATTATTATTATCAGCACTATAACAATGATAATTGTAATAACAATGCCTATTTTAGTGGTATTATTATTATTATTATTATTATTATTATTATTATTATTATTATTATTATTATTATTGTAGTTGTTGTTGTATCGTTTGAGGGGGAAATGTTTCGTTCCGATAGGGAATTTCAGGTCGGGAGGAGGAGAAAAAATGATGCGGACGGAGAGACAAGCGTGCGTAGATAACGCGAGGTAACGATTGGGTTGGGTTGGATAGAGAATTGGATTAGTTTATTTTGTCATCCTTTTTCTTTGGGTTCCTTTCGTTTTCGCGATTTCGGTGGTCGTGTATGTCGCGGGTTGTTGCGAGTTGTCGACGAGGCAAAAGATCATCGACGATGAAAAACAGCAGATGCAAAGCGCAGCAAATTTTGAGAGAGCAAGGCGAAAAATGTCGAACCTTCGAGTGAATTTGGAACGAAAGGTGTATTTTTGTCTACGGAGTGGGAAATTTCTGAAATTTCATTCGACGAACGGACCCTCGCGAAGAAAGTATTAGACAAGAAATCAACGACGTATTATTATCGTATTAAATCACGCATCGTATTATTTTAACTCCGCACAGACGATTCTTCATCCAGCGCGACGTAACTTTGTTGCGTAATCGCATCAAAATTAGCCCACGCGACGCAGATACGTTTATTTTATCCGGGAATGATTTTGGAAAATAATTTTTTACAGTTTTTTACAATTTTGTACAATTTTCCACGGTGTGCCCGTGGAAAAAATGCCAACTTCGTTTCACCGATTCCCTAGGAGTATTCAGAGTATATATCCAGAGGATTCCCTCATTTTTCGCAAGGTAAATCAATAGCGACGACGATAACGATAGATAATATGATAGACAGAGAAATACTACCTTCTAAATCGCGCCCTCGAACCGATTCATTCCAGCAAAACTAACAATCGATCTAATAATAACATTACTACTACTACTGATAATAATAATTCGACGAACCATTTTTCGACTTATTGGAAGAATAATATTCGCAATGTTAACGGTGATCGATCGTGGCGCGTTTTGCGACGATTTTCTCCAGTACTTTTTTATCATTTCACCGATTTTATCCGCAACTTTGCCGAGAGAAAATTTCATTTTTCTTCCAATTATCCGAGTACTTGTCACCCGCTAATTTATTCCATGCTCCGCGATCATCTTTTCTTTCTCGTATCTCAAACGTCATTTTTTAAATTCATTTCCAACACGCTTGTTTTTATTTTTCTTCGGTCTTTTTTTTGTTCTTGTTTTTTTTTTGCCTTTTGCCTCCAATTCCTCGCCGTGCCATTCTCCACAGCAATTTTGTAATATAATCCTGGAATTTTTCTCCTGACAGGTTTGCCTGTCATTCGGTTCGAATTTTCCCTATTTCTATTATTTTTTTCGCAGCATTTCGCAGACGCCCTCGTCTCCCGCGTGTTTGCCTACGTTCGTCTCCTCCTTATCGGTCGAACAATATTTCGTTAACCCGTTTTCTCGAGACGAGTTTTTTTCCCCTAGTTTTTTCTTGATTTTTGTTTTCAAGATCGATCTCGGCCGTTTTTTCTATGATAATTAATCGCAGCCTACGAATTCGAAGATCGAATTGATTCGATAGATCGAATCGCCACAACTACCGTCGGAATTGAGCTACAAACTACATACTTAGTAGAGGTACGATACGATTTACGGCGGATGCAGACTGACACGAGGTACAGCTAACTGAGATACGGAAAACTGTGAAGAACGCGTCGGAGAAGGCAAAAAAAAAGGAAATATAATAAATAAATTAAAAAGAAAAGGAAAAAAAATAAATAACGAGATACCTATATTTTTAAAAAGTGACCTTTGGCATTTAAAGACTTGTAAAAATCGTGCAACGAGTTAAGTAGACAAACAGAACACTCTGAAAATAAAAATTACAAATAATCGCGATGAAAATGAAACTAAAGAAACAATTAAGCGAACCCGATTCCACGAACACGAATCCACAACGCCATTCGAGCCTCCGTTGTCCCGTTCAACGACTTCGTCCTGCCGGTATTCATCGGATTTCCTGGTCGAAATTTGCCGCGTTTAATTTTTCGAAAGCCGGATGAGCAAAATTTCGGATTTTTGTCCCCAGTTTTTATTATTTTTCTCTCGATTAAAAATCAGTAAATACTCGGAGAGCGGTGAAAAGTGTTTTGCCCGCGCAATAGAAATGCAACTTCACTTGCGTTTTTCATTCGACGTGTTTTTTTGCGGCGACAACTGGAAATCGCGAGACGAAAATCCGATTCGACGCGATGATAATCGTCGTGCGAGAAGGCTCCGATGGCGTGCACATCGACAGACGAAAACCAAGCACACAGACACACACGCGCGCGCACACGTACGCACACGAGCGCGCGGAGAGACGCGGAGACGCGCGCGCGCGCGCGTGCACGCGCACACACCTCGTCATAGGCTTAGAATTTATACATAAGATTTTATACGGGCACGCAGCGGTATTGTCCTACGCTTAAGCCACGACGTAAGCATTACCGAATCTACGATTGCGAGGAGGGAAAAGCGAGAGAACGAGGAAAAGGGAATGGGAGAGGGAAAATCAACCGCTCGAGAAATGATTTTCTCATCTCGTCGCGCCGCGAAGGTCGACGGTTGAAAATTCCTCGGCAAACAAGTTGCAACGCGGATGGAAAGCGGAGAGGAGAGATAAAAAACGTGGAACCCGTTTTTCCATCTCTCGTCTTTGTTTCCTCCGAATTCGCCGACGTTTTCCCTCTCTCGCGCGGTCATCCGTTTTCGAGGAGGCGAGGAGCAGTCCTCGGCGTTCCCCGGAACAATCGACCACGTGTGCGTGTTTTTTTTTTCCTTCTTTTCCTTCAAATTCACCCTTTTCGAATACAATTATTCCGAACGCTCACGGGTCTTGACGGTGTATATTTGTATAACTGTGAATATTCATACTTTGTAACGTGATGTTATGATATAAACGTGATTGTGATACGAGTCGTAATGGTATTTATTACGCGAACGTATTTTATACTGTGAAAAGCTTAAGAGCGTCACGAGAATTTTCGCGCGGTCGCGTCGCGGCGAGAGCCGGGAATTCGCCAACTTTTCACGGATCAATTTCATTCGGCTGCCTCGTTCGCGCTTTTCGACACGCGAGAGGAGTATTTTTCCTCCGGCTCGCGCGAAAAACTGGGCTGCAATCGCGGCGCTGGCGAAATCGGTCCGCATCGACGATGCGACCGCGCGGATGAAAATTGAAATGGAAAAAAAGCAAAAAATGGAGAAAAAAAAACGAAATCTAATCTAACTCTTTCAATCTATTCGTATGTATTCGCATGTAACCACCCCGCTGTGCAGATCCGTCTCGCCTAATTAGCAATGAAATCCGTTCGATCGTCGCGACGAATCATTATTTCCAAAGCGCAAATTTCTATTTCTTCCTTCGTTCAACTTCAATTTTCCATCCTCTCCGAACGCGATCCGCCGAGTTTGGTCGAGAAATCGACGTTTCGCGAACGAAAAGCGAAGGAGCGGAAAATAGAATGGAAGGGAACGCGGCGGAGAACGGGGAGTGGGAAATGGAATTGTAATCGTTATCCTTCCGTTCATCTCTTCTCATCATAGTCAAAACGCTCGTGTATGGCTGCGCGTGTGCGTTTGTACGTGTATGTGTCTGTTTGTGCGTGCATGCGCGAAAAAATGCTTTAGATGTGACAGCGTGTATTTTTTCGGCGAGGCATCGACGTGGTCCGTGAACGTTGATAGCGCTAATATTTACAGATAAGGTTGAAATAATGGTGTCACCGACTAATAGTAATTAGGTAATTATAGTTATCGTGGTAGTCGTAGTCGTGGCAAGCGATCGCGAGGACCGAGCGAAACCGAACGGCGACAAACCATTCCGCGTTGTAATATAAATATGCATACACGCGTGCGTGTATGCATATGTTGCGTGGCGTGGCGTCGGGAAACCGAATGTTCGCGCGAGAAATCCGTACGGGGGTTGGAAAGAATGGAGAACGGGGGAGAAATATTTGGAAACGGGGAGAGAAATGGGGGAGGGTTGCTGGCCGTGTTGGGGAAGGTGAGATGGAGTCGTGAGAAAATGCTGGGTCGACGGAAAAACGCTGATCGTTGGGAGAAAATCGACGATCGGGTTGACGAGAGGGGGGTAAAAAAATCGCGGAGGGATGGGAATGAAAATATTCGGGGGGAAAAATAGCGTAGGGCTGAGAAAAAAAAACGGGGACGAGGTAGAAACGGGAGAATGTAGGGAAAAAACAGGTCGGAGGGGTAGAAAATTGTTGGGGAACGGTGGAAAACGATCGAGGAGTCGTCGGAAAAATCCGGGATGATAGTAAAATTTAGAAAATTAGCGAATGGTAAGATCGTCGGAGTTGTTGGAAATCGTTACGGACGAACTACTTAGGGATGAATTGGCAAACTTGGAGATGGACCGAGAAACGTGGCGTGCTGGAGGAAAGATTGGAAAGGGATGCGTAGCATTGGCGAAAGAGAAACGAGTAAACCATGCATGGGAAAGTGGCGGGGAGAAAGTGGAAAAAGGGGTGAAAAATATGAGAAAAATCAAACTCACGCGTGTATAAATAAATTAATTGTAAGAGATACGCGTCGTTCGGCGAGTTTGATACGAAACGAGTACGAAATCCGACGAATGAATGGATGTTTTTATATAAATTATTGAATAGATCATCGATTATTACCGATTATTGTTTTTAATGTACAAAAAATGATGTAAGTTTAACGCCTAGCTGCTGAAGAATTGATTGTAATATTGTAACATTTACCATCATTACGGCTATTATTATTACGATTAATTATTATTGATAGCGATTATTATTAATTAATTATTAATTAGTTGATATTATTATTATTATTATTATTATTATTATTATTATTATTATTATTATTATTGTAAGCATATAAATGGAAATTATTCACGATTACGATGTTCTTCCGCATTTTTTGCGATCAATCTTTTTCGATGTGCGCGATTGTCCGTCGGGAAAATTCCGGAAACGACCGAGTCTTGCCGAACGAAACGAAATCGAAAGTCATTTTTGCGGAGAGAATCCTGTGCTGCTTTTCTCCTGAACCTCATTCCTCGTTCCGTTTTTTTTTTTTTTTTTTTTTTGTTTTTTCCGGCGGTTTCATTCCAATTCTCGTTTCGATGGTAATTATTCAAGGTCACTTGGAATTCTACTTGTCGCGGGTCGAAATCGACATTTTTACGTTTTTCGAATTCGAATCGATTGGAACGAACTTTTCGACGGCGAGGGCATCGATCGTGTTCGGAAGGAGCGAGGGAAATCGAGAGGAAAATAACCGGAAGCGATCGGGCGATAATTACCGATTTTCGAGACAGGCGCAGGCTTTTTCGGCGATTCTGACGACGCGGGTTTTGGTAGGTGTACATAAGGTACGGAGAAAAATGGTGACTACAAAATTAGAAGAGTGAATTGATTATTGGACGGTCTGTTATTTTTATGTAGAGAAAAATTGGATATCAAAATTCGTTGATGTTTTTGAAATTTTTGACGCGACGAGGAATCGTCCGCTCGGAGTGAAACGAAAGAGGATTTTTTCCAGCTCCTTACGACCACGATTCGCGGAAAAACTGACGAGCACCGCTTTCGAATATTTCGAATATTTTGAAATTTCGACGAAACGACAAAAATTATGAATCGGTGGCAGAAAAATGTCAGAAAATGAAGTTCCAAAAACGAAAAACGAGTTTCGAACGGAGAAAGGAAATGGAAAAAAATGGCGGATGGTCGTAGCTGGAAAAATTCCGTTGTAGCGAAATTCGAGCCCCGATGTAAATAATAGAAGTGTGAAAAAAAGAGGCGGAAGTTGTGAAAACGGTCTCCGCCTTTTTTCCGGGCGTAAAAGAAAAGAATCGTTAGAGTTTGAAAATTTGATATAAAATTAGGGTTGCAATTTGCCGAGCGAAGAATTAGTCGAATTACCGAACCCGTCGTACGAATTGCCCTGCGAAACGTGGGTAACGATACAAAGATGTGAAAAAAATACACGAAAAAAAAAATCATTCTTGTGATTAATTATTAGATGGATTGATAAATAATTGTAAGAAGAATGCTTGGCTTCAGCTGAAGTACTACGGAATGCTCCACGGTGATATTCTTTCTGCACGGAATTGTAAAGTCGGCGAAAGCGTTTGCAAGAAAAATAAAACGTTTGAGACGAGCTGAAAAAAATTCAAAAAAAAATAAATCGCAAAGTCGAAAGCAAAAATCACAAGAACAAAAAAAACATTAAAAAAAAAAAATGAAACTATTGCAAAGGGCAAACGAGAAGCGAGTCGCATTTTTAATCTCGTGCCGTGGATCACGTTAAACTCCCGGGAAAAGAAAGAGAATCAAATAACGTAGGAAACGCTAATTTTTGAATCCAGATTTTGAAAAAACGGAAAGAAAAAAAAATTGAAACGAAATCGCGCGAGAAGGAGGAGGAGCGAAATAGTTCGGGGAAAAAATGACCGACCGATATTTTGAAAGCTCCGATCGGAGCGAGACCAAAAAAAGCGGCGCTCCCCCCCAAAAATCGCATGTCGACTCTTCCTCTTCTTCGTTTCGTTTTCCGTTGATTTTTCTCTTCGAAAACCGCTGGATCGTTGCTTCATCTTAAAATTTCGTTCGGATCTTACAATTCGGCGGAGAAACGCCGTTGACGCGAGTGATTTCGACGATACAAATAATTTCCATAGTTGTACGGGGGGGAAAAATTGGGGTTGACGAGCGATTGGCGAATGATGCGTGCGTGAATGTCGATTCGGCGAGTTCGCGATCGAATGGCGCGACGAACGGCTCGAGTATCCGCGAATTTCCAAAAACCGGAAACGAATGACCGTTCGACCCTCGCAAAATTCGATCGCGCGTGTATAAAAGTGTTGAATTTGCGTGCGTTTTGAATGCTTAAGTGTACATTACCTCCCTTAAATTAAAAAAAGAAGATGTCACTAATCTTTGAAAAAGGAAAAAAAAATTCATTTGTTTATAGTAAAAGCGGTTCGCAGAGCGTCATCGTCCCCCCTCTCGCTAGACCAACGAATGACGAGAAAAGGAGCCAAATAATAATAATAATAATAATAATAACAATAACAATAATAATAACGTTAATAATAATATTGATAACATTAATATTAATGATAATATTAATAATAGTAGTAATAACAATAATAATAATAATAATAATATTAACGATAATACTGCTAATAACAGTAACAATAATGATAATATTAATAATCAAACGAACGAACGAAGTAGGGAGAACCGCGAAGACCACTAGTAGTGGAAACGTGGGCGAACGTGTCGAAACTGAAACTGCTGATGAACAATCGGCTAAATCTGATCGTTCGATAGCTGCATTCGGAAGATACGAATTTCGAGTGTCCGACGAGGCGACGAAAAAGTCGAAGGAGAAGGAATACAGGTGAAGAACGTTTGTCCGGGTCTCGCGGTAATAATTTGCGAATTACGGTGGGAATCGGTTTAGTTTCACGGTAAAATTTGTCAGGTAGCATCGGAGCTCTGATGCCGCGGGAGACGGGATGGAGAGAAAGGGAAATGGTATGATTTGGGAGATAGATTCGGGAAAACGAGTAGGTTAGACGCGCGAGGTGGAAGGACGATAGGAGGAAAATGGAAAGTGGGAACGGCAACGACCACGCGGGGTGAATGGCGAAAGTTGGAAATGAAGTTTTGGGAAAACAAAAGTATGGCGAACGCGCGCAAGGTAGCGAGCGAAAGAGAGGACAACCGATAGATATTGATGTAAAAATGTAATAATGACGATACGAGGAAACGGGAACGATGATGACGATGACGACGACGATGATACGGAGAGGGAGGATGATGGAGGGGCGGGAGAGGGCCGAGTTTCAAAGCACTTCGAAATAGTTCTTCTCGTTCGTCGTTGCCTGGAGAGGGGCGGAGGAGAGAGGAGAGAGGGGGAGAGGAGGCGAGGATGACGATGAGAATGAGAGAAAAGAGAGAAGAGTACTTTATTTTCTTAATTTTCACCCCCTCGCTGCACGTATATATACCTACAGAAATGTGTACGTTGTATTTGCAAGGAAAACAAAACGATAGCGTTATTTTTGAATGATAATCGGGCAAGGGCGACGACGAAGCGAAAGAGAGGGGCGGAACGAAACGAGTTAAAACAGAAGTATATATATATTTATTTTCTAAGATATAATATATTATTATGTATATTAAATTATGATAATGCACAAAACTGTAACTGTATAAATGTATTATTATTCATTCTTCTTCTAATACATTCGCACGAGGAGGGGGGCAGCCGCGAGCTGGCTAAGAGATTATCGAGATTATCGAGTTTTAACGATTTTTAAACCGTTCGTCGAACAAAACGGATTACGATTACGGAGGAGGGGGGGCGACGAACTTTGGCGACCGCTCTAACCTCATCTTTCACGAATAGCTTGTATTTCTGCTCAGTGCAAAATAAACGTACGTTCCTGTTGAAAAAAATTACATACCTCCGTCGTCGATTCTCATTTATTTCGCACCTCTGCTCTCGACTCCACTCCCATTCCGTCACCGTCACTCTTCCTCCGGTTCTCTCTGCCCGTCCGATCCGCCCGATCTCGACACTCTGATCAGCGATCATTGGACTCGCCTCTCGCGCGTTGGTTCGCGAGTATTCGCAATATTTTTGAAAATTTATTCGGAAATTGCCCCGACAACGTCTCTTCGATTGTTGATGACGCGGCAAGAGTTTGGGAAAAATCGGTGAACAGTACTATTTTCGGGGGAAAACGGCAAAAGTTACCCGGGAGAGGGGAATAACGGAGAAAATGAGCCAACGTTACGGGAACGTTGACGAATCGATGATTATATACGGCGAAATGTCGAGCTTTGATCATCGCAGGTTATTCGAAGTGTCGCAGTTATCGCGAAGCATCAGCTTTCGACAACTGGATGAGTAGAAATAATCTCTGTAATTGGAATCAACGAACAAAGAGGACGGACGACAGCTACCTCTCGCCGAATTAATTAATTTCGATATGAATTACCACGGCGTTAACTTTCTCGCAACGAAGGCGATTCGGCGCTACGATGTACACACCTGTAGGTAGGTACATTTATATTAATTCGAACCTGTCGAACTTCGCGGCTTTGTTCCCCAAATTGAAACAAAAGGAGGCAGCAGTAATAAACCGATAAGTGGAGCGAAATTTTGCCGGTTGGATACTATCTCTACCCACTGGCAACGGATTATCCATCGCGTTGTACAATTATTTTCCACTCTCCAATTCCAAATTTCAATTCCCATTTTCCAATCGCCTTCGATCGTCGCTCTAATTCTCAATTCGGATTCCAATCGCCCACGAAGACAAAAACTAGGTATTGTTTCGATTTTCACCTAGAGAAAATTCCTACGTCAACGTAGGGAAAATTTCTATGTTACATTAGGAACAATTCCAATAGAAACATACGATGTTTCATGGATCTAACATAAAATGCCGTCCTACAAGGAAAATAATGGTTCTTCGCTAAAATGTGTAAGTATAAAAGTTGTTTGCAATAAAAAAACACACATTTTTTGTTTGACACTTTTTTCCAAAAAACATGTTCTTTTGCCACAAATTGTTAATAACAAATAGAAGGAGTGGGAAATTTGCAATTTTGTTGTTATACAAGTAATGTGGAGGAAAAATTTAGCTCAGGCAATTTCAACGAACGTATTCAAGTTAAGACGGTTATATTGGGATGATACGAGCTGAATTAAGCTTGTTCAAGTATAAACAAATGGTAAGATCCAAAAATTGCACGCCCCCCACGCTCAAGTGATAGTAAATAATATTTTCCATTTATTTCTGTCATTGGAAAAACCGTATCATTATTATTTTTAATTATTCTCCCATGGGAATAATTTCTCTGTTAACGTAGGAAAATTCCTGTAAAATATGGGAAATATACGTACGAAAAAATAGGTATTGATTCTATTTTCGCAGAGGTGTAGTTACTGTAACGACATAGCGAGAAAGTGAAAATGTGAATTCCCATGTGAATATAGGAACAACAACTAGTTTCTTTTCTCCGTGTTCTATTTATTTCTATGTCCAATCGATTTGCGCTTCAAATTCCGATTTCGACCAAATTCTAGCCGAATTCGAACTTCGTCGATTTTCACTTTATCGCCCGCGATTCGTCGAGCCAATTCCACTCTCACCTTTGATTCGCGGTTCGGCTCGTCGACCGCGCGATATATTCTAATATTCCTCCGTGCACGTGCGCACGCCGGATGAGATATTTCGCGTGCACGTACGTCGAGTTGCATACCGAGGCTTAGATATGCGGCGGTGTAGATTGGGTTGCATATTGGCAGGATCCCTCGACGCCACGTGCCTCGACGCAATTCCCTCTACAAATTGAAGCATTACACTCGCGGAGGTACGAAGTGTACGTTCATCCTGCCCACACGATTGGTTTTGTCTCGCTTATTTCTCCGGCTACCGCCTCGAGGGATATCTAATAGATCCTCGCGCCGAACATCCATTCTCATTCGTTTTCATCCTACGCGCGACCGAAATCATAATACGTATAACATCCCCGTTACGAAACTTCCCGACCAAGCTGCCCGAACGGCATTAGCCAGCACGAATATATCCCCTCGAATTTCAAACATCCATTTCTCTCCAAATCGCACAAACATTTTCCCAATTATCAGCTTCGTGCTCGCGAATGCCACGTGCGTGGAATAGTCGCACGTATTATGCGAATACAAAATGCAAAACACATTTTTTTTGGGTCGATCATCGATCAAACGGTACGAGTTATCGTATGCGTTCAACAAAAGCTATTCACACCGACCACCAACGGGCGGCAAGTCAAATTATGGTACGAATTCAGCGCGCGGTCCGTGGACCGTGTTTCGAGTTGCGACAAGTTTGTATGTAGGTACCGATTATTGGAGTCGCGTCGCGGTGATACGAGCGCCTGTTTGCTTTGTTTCGAATCAAGTTTGTTTTATCAGTACCAGTTCGTGCGTCGTATCCGTAGAATCGTATATACCGGTCGACCATTCACGGTTTGTGCATCGTGAACACGTATCAATTACAAACAATATTGCTACCAATGAAGAGAACCGATCGCGCTCAACAGATTCGTTAACATAAATACGAAAATTTCAATGCTCTGAATCTGCTCGCGTTGGCCCTTTTTTTCTATCGCGATACGAGTTTGGTACCAAAATATTGAAAATTTAGGATTTTTTCAATTTTTTTATTCGCGTTAAACATTACAAACGAAGGAGGAGAAACAGAAAGTTGAAGGATTTCGGTGAGATTGGTATCGAGGCTTCTTCGTTGCTCGTTCGTGTCCACGAAGACGTTCTCGGATCTCTCGCGACGAGGATCCGTCGTTCGATCGCCGCAAGTAGGTACTACCGCGAACTTCGCAGCTTTTTTGTCCCGAGTTCCGAATTCCGAATCTCGAGTCGTAGGTGTGCGGCGCTGAGGGAGGGAGTATAATCTTTGGCATGGTATAAAACACGTCGACCCAGTAAGTCAGGCGCCAACTGGTCTTGAACGAGAGGAATAGCCGCGCGCTCCGCACAGTAGTAAAACCTTTAAACGGCTTCCTGCCTGCAGAAAGCTCTCAGAGCTACGCTTCCTTCTCGCGAGCTAGTTTAATCCCGAATTCCCGCCTCGCATGCGCTACAAAAATAAACCACGAACGAAGTTTCGACACCGATTCGTTCGTTTGGAACGGGGTAACAAACCTTCACCGTCATTTTTGTCGCCCGATTTCATCGCCTTTCTAGTCAAACGACCAGCTATCTCCATAGATCCTCTACAAGAACCCGTTACGCAAGGGGTTACACCAGCCTGACATTGTCGAACAACCGATTTTCGTTTTTTTTTTGTTTTTTTTTTTTTTGCTAGCGCCAACCTTGAGGACCATTTTGAGCCCAAAACGAAGACTGTACCTACAATATTGACGAAGATATGATTTTTTTTACAACGCTCCGCGCTGCAAATACTTACAATGATGGCTACAGCAGTATTTTGTCAATGTGACACGTATTAAAATTAGTTGCTACGACACGTGTGCAATGCCGAAGTATGCCGAAGTCGCTTGCTGAAAACCGCGCGAAAGAAACGTCAAAAGAGGCTGAGCTGCGAATATTCGATGTTTTCTGTTGCTGAAACCGCGTCAAAACTTTAAACGCGTTTTTCTCGAAACTGCATTTCCGAGTTTGCTGGAACGATAACTCAACAACGGTTATTCCGCTCGACTCGAAATTTATACCACCCATTTGCAGCACTATTATCTGGGCGCTACCTCGATTTTTTTGCATATCGTTAATCTTTTTTTTTAATAACAAAACTAGTAGTTTTTTCAAGATCGTACATGTATTTTCCGCCGTGAGGAAAATTTCCCGAGAATTAATATGGCTCGACAAAAAATGTCTTGCTCCTCGTTTTTCGTATCGTCGCCGAATTCGAAAATTCGAGGCGATCTCTGATCGCAGCGAGCGTCGAGAACGTTCGCTGGAACGTCGCGAGGTACGTTCAACCGTCTCGTAGGAATTTCATTCGCGCCGTTAACCTTACAGTCGATATTATTTCCCGGCGTTTGATATATACGATACCGCTGACGATAGGGTCGATTTACCTCCGCGTATAATTCTTTTCTTCCACCGACATTCCTCGCTTATCGATTCTCAAGATTCCGAATTCAGACGACAGGCTCGAAATCGCAAGATTATTATCCTCTACCAAAGAAGTGAAGCGAAGTGCGATTATTAGTAGGAGAGAACACATTTTCCAACTCCGGCTGTTCCGGAAATGAGAAAACCTCTTCCTTCCGAAATTCGTGGCTCGTCGGTGTTTTGACAAAATGGCGGCGAGGAAAAACGTAGAGCTTGCGAGTTTTCCACGCAACTTCCACGCGGAAAGCGTCGATCGTCCCAATTTTTTCCGCGCGCCCAAGCTTTTTTTTCTCATCGGAGTTCCATTAATTCTCCTCGTGTTCCCCGGCAAACGTGCATTCGCGCCGAGTTTCTTTCATTTTTCGCGGGTTCATTGTCTTCGCGCCGGCATTTCTCGCGCGCCTCGAACTCTCGGATGTAATCAATAGCGACTCCTCCGCTCCTCCTAGTTTTTTCTTACTCGCCGACTTTTTTAACTTATTTTACGAGAGGAAACCCGACGGTCGTTTGAAGTTTTTCTACGGCTACGCGAACGGCGAACCCTTTACATAGGAGCAGGTACCTACGTCTCGGTCAGTGTAAGTTGAGGCAACGAGATTTCCCGTACGTAACTTCGACTCGACTCGTTCACTTGAAAGAGCGCACCTCTGGAGACGGCCAACTCGAATCGAAAGAGTCCTTCCAAAGTAATTTTTCAAATCAATTTCGAAGAGAGGACGCCGACCGATCTCGCCTTCTCCAAAGACCTCCGACATTCCTTTCGATTCAACCATCAATTCTCATTCCTTCGTAGGTATATCCACTGGTCCAGAAATCAGCATCCCGCACGACACTCGCCTTTCTCTCTCCAGAATTATTTTTCCCATCATTTTTCTCTCTGTCCACTTTTATTTATCCCCTTTTGCCGAATAACAACAACAACAACAACAACAACAATAATATTATTAATAATAATAATAATAATAATAATAATAATAATAATAATAATAATAATGATGATGATGATAATGATGCTGATGATGATGCGGAGAAGCGTACGGACTTTCACGATGGGAGGAAGTATCTTTTGGTTCGGTTCGCGAATGGAGAATTTTCTGGTGACGCGTCGAGGCGACCTTTCGATTGTGAAACGAATCATCGGAGGCAATTTTCTAGCCGAAGGATCGCGAGGCTCGAAGTTTGAAGGAACGTGGATCGAAAAGACGAGAGGCGAAGTTGCGAGACGCGTCGGGATCACAATAGCGCCTGATCAGCTGGTTCTGACAGCCGAGGAGAACGAAGGGTTGGTTTCGATCGTGCCGATGATTTTTGACGGATCGAAGATTGTCGTATTTCACGAGACAGCTCGAATATTTTTTTTCCGCCACGTTTGCGAGAGGAGTGGAAACGCGACGATTTCGGTTGAAAATCGTGGCCGTCCATTTTTTTTCTCCATTCTCTGCGAAACGTCGCACGGTTTGATCTCGAGGCGCGGAAATCGATAAAGTCGTCGAGGATTTCCTCTCGAAGGAGACAGATGACATTTACCTCGAGGTACCATCAAATCCAAGATGTCACTCGTTCTTGTTTGGTTTTATCAGATCCAGTCGCGACAGCTGAAAAAAACGAAGCTGAAGAATTATCGCCTGAGGATAAAAGATTTCGGAGAAAAAAAAATAGTAATAGTTCTGGTATCGCAATTTTTACGAATCCGATAATTGAATAATTTAAAAAACAAAAGAGTCCGCACGTTTGGCTAAAAAAATTAGGACAGTTTGAGGAAATTGGAGAAAAATTGGGGCTGCGCGGTCGAAATTGCCGAGTGGTTGGAATTGTTTCAATTTTTGTTGGGGATTCTGATCGTCGTCATCGCGCGATCGACTCGTGGCGGAAACAATCGAAAAATGGCCGAGTTTTCTCACGTGGTTGGTCTTGATGTGAATAATTGAAGCGACAAACACACTCGCGAGCATGTGCCCGGGAAAGCGAGGACCGCGATGTATACGATTCCCAGGGAACGACGGGGGAAGCTCTGCGCGATCACGGTCTCCATAATGCAGCGTTAGCGGTTGCCTCGCATAAAAAATACAGCGCAGCGTTCCCCAGGCGCATGGAAAATGTAGCCGCTCGCGGCATAGCGAGCAACTGGCTGAAGCGAATGCAGCGCGAAAAGGTTACGCGGCGTAGAAAAATTTGTTTCGATCGCGCCAAAAATTGAATACCGATTTGGCAGACAGAGATCGGACAAAAATCGGATTTTTTTTTGGAAATATTCAGTTGTTTCTCGATGTTGTCGGCGTTGTTCTCTTTTTATTGCTACAGCGATTCGGAAAATCGTGATCGCGGAGAATTACGAATTACGAATTATTCGCAGATTTATGCACCCCGAGTCGAGATCGAATCGGGTGACGAGGCGGCAACGATAACGGCAATTTGGTTAATTTGCATTTCGAGTAAGATTCGCAAATTTCTCTCGTTGTTCAATGCTTCGGAAATATTTGACAAATGAAGCGAAATTTACGTCGACGGAACGAGACGCGACGACGGCGCCTTTTCCGCGCCAGGTCGTCCCGGATTCTCCCCTTGATAAAACGTTATTCCCGTATTTATCTCTTCATTTAACTCGTAAATTTCCCCGCGATTCTCGACGATATCCAAAGAATTGGTTTCGATTCCCCCGAACCGCGAATAAATCCCCTAAAGTTGGCCAAAAACGATCTCGTCGACTGCCTTTGCCGTCCTCCTCCCTTTCCTCGGTCACGTTTTCCAGAGCGAAGAAAACGAGGAAAAAGCGAAATTGTTTCCAGTTTTTATTTTCTTTCCAATCGAGCCGAAAACCAGAATTATTTCCTCATAACTCGAAACTGGAAGATTCGCCTCCTACGTCAAATAAGTATCAGCGCGTAAACGCATAAATTCAGGTCCCCCAATAATAATAAATAAAACGTTGAGAGCATACGAGAAAAAAAAAATCGCCGGAGTCGACGCGAGAATGACATTTTATGCCGACTCCGACTTTCATGGTGGAAAATTGTCTGAAATACGTTTCATTCTCGTGCTATCCGATTTACGAGCAACGATCCATTATTCCAGAGCTGAAAGTACGAGTTGAAAAATGCGAGTCCCGGGGAGATCGAAGAAGTCAACGATATTTCAATACACCGATAAATCTGCGCGAGCATAAATCAACGGAGCCAAGTTATTCCAAGTTTGCGGTTCCTTCGAGTCGGTGGAAATTCGTTGAGATGACGAGTACGCTCGAAGGTGAAGGGCTGGGATGGGGTGGGGGGTGGGGTACGGTCGGACAAGTTCGACGCATGGGATATCAGCTAGCCGCAAAGTTTTCTTTCATCTCCTCGCAAACTGCCCCGCCGCCCTCCTCCCGCGCGCGCGCGTACTTCTGTACGTAGGGAGGAATATATGTTGGTGGAATATATAGGGATACGCGTGTAGTTCGTACACGCGCGGGAGGACGCGTCGGTGGTATAAAGTTGAAAGTTCAGCCTCGGTTTTCCCGCGCGGATCGTCGTCCGCGTCGAAATCCGTGGCCGGAACGAGACCCGCTTACAAAATTGGTAATCTTTCGCAATAAAAACAAGAGCGGGTCGAACTCGCGTCGCGGAAAATTTCTTCCAGAATCGAGGCTGCTCGGAGCAGTGATCAATACCGTCGTTCTTCGCCCTTCGCCTCCCTTCGCCACCCGCCGACTCGCCCTCTCTTTATTTTCCACTTTTTCTTTCGCCTCGTCGCTACCGTCGCAGCGGCGTTCGACACCCCCGATAACCAGACGTCTTATCCCTCATTTTTCATCTTATCTAATCCATCTTCGATCCCTCGTCCCGTTTCATTCGTTCCCTAACGAACTATACACTCGCCCGATACGTGGCTGCTCGCCTCCATTCCGGATCCCGTCGTCCGACCGCCCGCAGAATCGGGACACCGTGAATCCGACGACGAACAAAAAACTCCGTCGACAGCGAAAAATACCGATTTAACGAGATATCTGCGAATCCGACGCGAAGAAATCCACGAGTCGACGAACCAAGGGGAAAAATGGCAGCTACCAAATTTCAACGAACAACTCTTCGAATCAAATTCATCGAAACCGTTGACAAAAATGAGAATATCAATTTTCGAACCGAAAGGAAAACCATAACTGCGGAAACAAAACTTACGACAGTTTCCTTCGTCGTGCTGCACTCCTCAAGAGAGAATGCGAAAAATAAGAGGAAAAACTCGCTGACAAAATATAAGATATTCCCAAGGAAATGAAACATATATTTTCGGAAAGATCGAAACTCGCTGAATTCAATAGCATGCTTGTTTACATCGCTAGCTCACCTAAATCTCGAGATATCTCAGATAAAAGCTCGCTCTTCTCATTTCGTGATCTTACGAAAAGGGCGAAGTCGATGATCATTATCCAATGACGAATTCAACTCAAAATGCCAGAGCACGCGGTTAGGTATGTTTTGTGGTGCAATACTTCGTCTTCCACGTGGTATCGCTGAAACAATAACTAGCCGACCAAAAATTGAGATTTCAGCTCGAAAAGCAAATGCGAAGTAGCTACAGCCAGCTTCTCTACGATGCTGCTGCGGCAGCCATGCGGCGCGCATTTAAACATATTTTCAAACGGAATCTAATTATAGAATAAACCAGTTTTATGCACCTAGTTGCATACGTACATGTACACACGATGTAAAGCAGCCGTTCTACACGTTTCGCGCGCATTCTGCTATAGGTGTTCTATTGTCGAGCTGACAGCTGATTGGTTGTACAAAAAAGATCGAGAAATTCGGAATTCGTTTCGTTATTACGCGTTAACAATGTCAATTTGATTTTGGAGCACGCGTACATGCATGTATTCAACGGTTTTATGTTCGATGACGTTGAGGATGATGGGTAGACAAGGGAGCCCGCTCAAATGACCGAGGATCAGGTAGCGGCGATGTTATATCGGTGAGTCGGAAGACGGCGCGAAGTCGCTCGCGAGAAAGGATGCGGCTCTGGTGTTCGCGGCGAGCTTTAGCCATCGCGAGTCGAGTGTATGCTCTCGAGCGAAGTGGTTTGTTAGGCTCCCGTTACGCTTGTACGATGCATCGTATTAATTTATCATCTCATCCTGCAGCAGGTAGGTGGATCGGTCGTATTACGAGCTCCGAGGTAATTATAACTCGGCTACCGTACCACGTGAGAAACTATGGAGTGGCAATATCTCGGATGCTCCGTCGTTGTGCCGACGGCGATAGCCGAGCCCCGGCAAACATCGAATCCTCCGGCGATAATCGCTGACAATTTTCCGTTTCGTCGTATAAATTTCGCGGAGCTGCGACTCGCTCGACGGAATCGCGATCGACCGCGCGACGTTTCGGCGGAACGATACTCGAGAGCTTCGGGCTGCGGGCTTGATCGCTAATTTGCGCGGCTGCTGGGCGAGCTTTTTGCGAACAGCCGTAGCATCGAAGAAGCCTTAAATTTAAGTAGCCAACGTCGACGGATCATGCGGCACTCAACGACACGTGCGCCACGCCCGCGCCAACCAGCGAGACAAAACAGCGCGGAAAAAGCCGCGGCGACGCCAACTCGCGCTCCCTCTCATCTCGCGATAATAAATATAATAACGATTTTATGGATTTCTTAATTAAAAATACACGGGCAAACTGCCCCGCGCGCGAAGCCAAGTCGAAACGTTAACGACGTTACGTTCGAGCTGCGAATGGCGCCCGGCGTCTCGTCTTATATTCATTGCACTCGCCGGAAAAACATGTTTCTCGACCCTTGACCGACTTGAAAACTGCGCGAAAATAAACGAACACTTCCATCCGGAGAGACTCGATCCAAGTTTCTTTTCTTCTCGAAAACTGATTGCAAAAATATAAAAAAGTATTTTTTTTTAAACTCAGCTCCTACAAAACCGACAAGAATATCGCGCGAAATTTCCAAAGAATAGCCAAAGAAGTGCCTTACCACGACTTTCATAACGTGTTACCAGCAATAATCTCAAAATCGTGTCGAAAATTGTCGATCAGCGATTGTCCACGTAGTTCAATGGGAATGCCAACGTTGAAGGCTCGTTAGTAGAATATTAAAAAAAAAACAAATAACAGTATCATTTTTATTATTTCTTCTTCTCCCGATCTTTAAAGGATTGGATTACCGTTCTCCTAGTACTGGATTGTATCAATCAAGTTCTGCTACGATTTCTCGAGTCCTCGTTTCGGGTTCAGAATTTTTAGGCGTGCGCTGTGTCGGACGCTACTTATCACATTGCCGTGGAGGTACCAGGCGAGATTCTGGTACCAGGCCTAGGGTTGACATTACAATACGATAGGTACGATAACTACCTCTTGTACTTGCCACAGTTCTTGGTATTCGTATCCTAGTTGAGGGTATCTCGCGATTCTTCGATTTCCAGTTTCCTGTAGGTTGTTGGCGTTGACTACAACGCAGTCTATCAGATAGGTATTATTATTATTATTATTATTATTACTATTATTGTTTTTGTGTTATTGTTGTTATGATCGTTGTTGTTGTTGATGCCGTTGGTATTATTATCTTGCGTTAGTGAGCTGTACCAATTGTAAAAAATAAATGAAAGATGCGATACGAGATAAAAATTGAGACGTCGATGCATGTTTAAAGCGGCAAATCAATTTAGCAACAAGTATGAATCGTCGATGTGAGGGAGGAACGTTTCAGGGAGGATGGTCGAATCGCGAGCGGAGTAGAGGAAAGAGAATAATCGCGGAGAGATCGGCGGAGACGGGGTAGGTGGGGAGAGGAGCGGGAGAACGGGGAGAGGAGGAAAATGAGTTGAAAAACACGGGAACGCTGCGAGTTCGTTGATGGTGTCAACGCGGACGCCGACGCGTCGTCGCTCGTAGCGTGGCCGATAGTTAACGAGAAAACTGGTTCGCCGCAAAAATACGAGGGAACGTATCGACAGGCGCGTCAACGCGGTGAAACAACCGACTAAACTAGTAGATCAGCGTGACACGTGCATTCCGGGTACAAAGTGAGCCGTTCGTGTCGCCGGGCTGTCGAAAGCTTCGAAATATTCGACGCGTCGGTTAACTATTATTTCCCGTCCAATTGCACGATTTATTTCCAACCGGACGAGAATACGAGAGCATTAAAGCGCGTTTCCCCGTTCACGACCCGATACTCGCGTCCCCCTCCGAAGACTTCCGACGAATATTATTCGCATCCCCGACTTCGATTTTTATTATTTCCCGCGATTCCGCCGCTACAATCGTCAAATTCCGCTTCAATTTCCTTACCAGCGGCATCGGTGTATCCATAGATGCTGGCGAAACGCGCGTTCCCTCCACGATTCAATTTACCTGGTACCCGTCGATATTATTTCAGCTTTCGGAAAGTGAGATAATTTCAAAGTCACCAAAAACACGTTTCTCTTCCTCGAAATACCGCCAATATCGTAGAATTTCGAATGCTGCGAGAAATGATTTTTTTTTTTGGGTGGAATTTAATGATGATATCATATTCGTCTGTGATAGCTGCTCTCGCGATACTCGCAGTTTTCGATAGGAACGACAATTGTAATTCCAATAGACGCGATTGCAGCGGTAATAATAGCGAAAAAAATGCACCCCTTGTGACGCGTTTGGAAAAGTTCGAAATATTCGTGGAATATTTTGCGAGATCCGTAGAGAATTCGGGATTGTCGGGGTTGGTTGGATATTAGATGGAGTCAGGTAAAATAATCCGGCGTGGCGGAGTCACTAATTTCGGAGGTTATTGTGTGAGAATTAGCGCTTCGCCCTAACTTTAATTAATAAACCTTATATTACGATGCTATCCCACCTTGCCGAGGACCCGCGTTGCCCTGGCGGAGCATAACGCTCGCAGGTTCTTTGTTCTTTCGGTCCCGCGATACAGCGGGTCCGGGAAGCTGATCGTAACGTCCCAATTACCGTCAAATTTCCGCTCTCGATAAGCCCGTGAAAAATTGTTTCGCCTGAAATGATAACGTCCCGATGAATACGAGTGAGAACAACGACCTAAGACGTATCGATCCGGCGGCGAAAGCTCTCGCCAGTGCAATATGATAGAATCGAGGTATTTCGATTTCGATTATTTTATCCGCCGAAACTGAATAATTCACGTAGGTCTGATCCATTTGATTGTCACTTGGATTTATTTTACAGCATGATTTCGATGAGAAAAAAACACAATCGAGTTTGCTGGACTGTTCGTCCAGTGGCGCGTTTACTACGAGGTAAAAAAAGCTGTATCTATCCAAATTCGCGAGAAAAGTGGAACGGCGAAAAGGGAAGTGGAGAGCGAAAATTCGTGGAGCGGAATTCGCAAATCGGCGAAGCGAGAGGAACATTTTTAAATATTCATTTAACGTCTGTCGGAGCACACGTTTGCGCGGACCGAGGTTTGGATTGGATGGAGGTAAATATTCGAATTGAAGATGGTAGCGGTATAAAACGACGCGGCGGGCCGCTTTGAAACGTCGCGTCGCGTTGACTCGGCTGAATCGTATTGGCTGTCAGTTGTTTTCGCCAAAGCGCCGACATCCGGTTCAGACGGGAAATTGAATTCCTGCTACGCGTTGCTAGACCAGACCCCGTCGCCCGGTTTCCTTTCGCGGCACGCGGATAAAAAACACACGTTTTTCGTCCAATACCCAACATTTTTCGACACCCGTTCCACGAGCTTTCGATATGTTTCTCGTACGTTACCACCTCCCCGTCCGCCCATGCAAATGTTCTCCGCGCGATGCTCGCACTTTCAATACCGTCGTCGACTTTCCGCATCTCTCCTCCCCTAGACGCGATCTCTCGCGCGGAATTCTTCTACTTTCCTTATCTTTTTATCCGCTACTATTTCCCTCCCAGTATTATCCACGTTTCCTCTCCCCATTTCCGATTCCATGTCAGCCGTTGATCGATTCCATCGAAAATCTACTCCTCGATACTCCTCAACCTTGACAGATATTCAAAAATATCTTTCACCTCTCTTCTCGAAGTTCTCGGCGCATTCTCCTCGACGTTCGTCTATCTATTCGACTCGATTAATATCCATCGACGACGTATATCACCGCCATTGGGGAGAATATCGCGAACACGAATATCGCGATCCGATGTACTTGGCAAAAAAGAGAAATGTCAAGGTCATTGGATCAGTATAGTTCTCCTTCCGAATTTACTTGATATCTCTGCTTTCTATGTATTTTTACCTCGTGCACAAAAAAAAAAATCCTCGACTTTTTCTGTCTAAAACGCGTAACATCCTTCTTTCAATTTATTTTTCGTGTTTTGAAATTGAATTGGACAGTAAAAAAATTAGACATCTGGGAAATAACCGTCGAAGCTGTAATCCCACAGAAACAGTTTCTCACTCGAATTGCTCGCGCAAAAATGTAGAACAAACTCGACCCAATAAAAATAGAACTTAAAATGCGTTTTTTTCCCATTCCGCTGATATCCATTTTTTTTTATTAACATCAGTGCATCTTTAAAAAAAGGGGCGCGGTGTGGAAGGCTGGTGGATTTTTTGCGAAGTTCGCGCGCAAAGATCCGGATGGACCGGAGTTACCGTTTCATTCGCTGCTGTGGCCGAGACGCGGAGATATTCGAGTCCGGTGATTCGCTGCGGATGCGAGGAGAAAATTCGCATCGAAACAATCTGCTGCGGTCGACTCTCCGCTTTCTACCTTCGCAATCACGACTGCGAACGGCTAACCGATATTATAACTAGATTTCGACTGGAATCCCGCGCCACCGAGCGACCGCCCATGCCGCCGCGCCAATTCGAGTTTCCTTTGTGAGGTGAACGGAAAACGCGATACTTTTCAAACGATTCCCACTCGTTTCGCTCGCCAATGGACGTTCCGCGGGACCTGAAAATGACGCTGGAAATTGCCTGTCACGTCTTTATTTTTGCCCAGCGCCGTTACTTTTTTCCAATTTTCCGTTTGCACGCGACCAGAGAGCGTCGCTCGAACAAACAACCGAAAACACTCGGAAAAGCGAGGGAAACGAGGATAATAAAATTGGGAGTCTCGTCAATTTCATTATAAAAAACAAAACTTAGCTGCTCGGAGTTTCACTTTTTTCTTTGCTTTTTTTTGACATCGACGGTGAATATAAATGCCTTTCGAATCGTGAGCGAATACGGTTCTGCCGTAGGCAGGTGCGAATATTCGAATCAACGAATCACTCCTCGCAAATAGAATAGAATAATTCGATTCCGAATTCTGTTTTTAATTATTCATCAAATTGATATCTATCTATACGGTTATTTTTAATGATTCACAGTAGCTTCGAATTTTAGTGCCTAAATTAAATTTTTCTGTACAAAATCTAAAATTCAGTAGACTTGCTGTAAAGTTAGCTACCAAAGCGTAATTATTGCCAAAGTAAGTTAAATGGAGCGGGATTTTGTTCGTAATAATTTTTTTCACAAAGAAACTTCGTTGTATTGATTTTCATCGAGCTTTCAGATTTTTATTTATTTGAAAAGCTGGAATAATTTAAGCTATTCGAAAATGTCAAATAATGCAGAGGGTTCGATTCGAACACTATTTGCACTCTCCTATTCTAATGCTGACCAGTTGTATGTTTTTGTCGGAACATTTGCCGCGATAATTCAACAACCAATCAAGCAAATCAAACAATCGACGCGTCATTACGTTTCTCGTCAGAATCTCTATCGCGTGCAACGGACTCGATGCTATTTTCGAAAATGTCACCACCTTCAATTGAAACAAGCGGGTTTGGGCTGGCAGCGAGTCAGCCTCTGAACTTCTCGTTATTCGTGCTCGAATCAGTATTAATCACCCAAAAATTCCTACGTGTACTATTTTTTTTTTCAAACTCAACATTCCAAGTTTTTCAGATTTTTAAATACCCGATAGGAGCCGCCATTTTGAATTTTCCAAATTGTCGAGTCTCGTCTGTTCACTCAAGGTCGTTCGTTGCAGCTCGCGATAATCTCGCGAGATAACAGCGTTGAGCTCGATTGTCGAGAAAAAAAAACAATTGCCGAAAGAATTGGATTTGCGGTTGGTGAGTGTGAAAATGGAAATTCTTTCGGCCTCCCTCGATGGGTAAATTCTTTGGGATGCCGATTTGTTTCGAAGGGCGGATTCCTCGCGAATTTATCGGACGGAAAGTTTGATAAATCCCGATGTGTTTTTGCGGCTAGTATAATCCGCGAATAAATTATCGGGCGTCGCGTTATTTAGGAGCGGAATTCCGGCGTTTCGGAGCACCTTGAGGGTGCTCGGAGCTCGGCGGGACGCGGTTCCCTACTTTCGCGTATACCTCAGACTAGTTTATGCCCTCGACGTAGTTTTAATTGGTTTAGCAGTGTTCGGTGTCAGTGTCACGCCGAAGCGACGCCCCAGCGTTGACGATGACAAATTGCGACTGCGTTCGCCAACCCCGATTCTGGTTCCGGTTTCGCGCCCCGAATCCCATTTCCTCCGGGAGAAAAACGAAAAGAAAAAATAACCGCCACCACTTTTCGCCCCTCCGCGCACCGCGCGGCGGCTGCGATTCTGAAAGGTCCGGACAAAAAATAACACGATCAATAATCGACCGAGAAAAGTAACTTTCGCGTCGTTTTTGCCACGTTCCATTCGATCTTTATCGTCTCATCGGAGCAGAAAAAATCTCTATACTTGTTCCGGTTCATCGTCCAGAAACTGACGTCGCGAGAGACGCGCGTTGCTTCTGAAAATAGGTAATAGTTTGGAAAAACTAGAAAACTTTATGACAGATCGAATTAAAGTTTAAAAAATAAATTTCCATTTAAATATAAAGTGATTATCGAGAAAATTAATGAATCTATTGTTTTCATATTTTTGTATACCAATAATTCGCTAATAATCAGTTCGCTGTACCATTGTAGCCTGTTTTTCAGTTTTTTCAAACTATGATTTATTTTTTTATTCTCAGGTTTTTCGAAACTGGATTTTTGTACGCGTAAAAATGCGAGAGAATAATCGATAATTCTTGGCGAAAAGTGCGGAGCGGTTCGCGCATTTCTGGGGTTCCTTTCTAGTATTATAAACGAGGGAATGATGGTTGAAAAATGGTGGAGAAAAGTGTTTTTCACCCTCGCGTCCAGATTCCGCGAGCAGCGTGGTAGAAATGTTCGAAATAATTTTCGAGTGGAATATAAGGCACGAAATAAGGTAAGGTGAAGGAAATTTGAAAGAAAAATTGGCCATCTCCAATAACCAATAGGGCAGAATATTTGCCCGAGGGGCTGCTGGGTTGTAAATAGCTTCGATCAAAGGGTCCCCCTTCCATCGCGACGCGGAGGATCCGGTTCGCCGACCTTCTCCGCCCCCGCGACATTAATCAAACAATGAAATGGAATTGAAAACTCATACGTATCTACGAGCTGATTTTCCACCGACGATTCCTCACCCTCCCCTTCGTCTACCTGCTTTCTCCTCCATCACATTTTTATTTCCACGATTCGCGCCAATGATCTATCCAATTCGTCGCTCATCTCGACTCTTCCTCCCATTTTACCCTGACGATCGACCTCTGAAAATAAACTCAATCATGAATTTCCAACGATAATAAATAATCGCTGAAAAAAACAACTAAAAAACACGCTTTTACAACAGATGGAACTGAAAAGTGAAAGATAAATTTCTATGTAAGAATACAGCGATTAACGAGAAAATTAATGTCATTCGAAAAAAAGCGTGGGATGCTCGATATCAATTCTTCTAAAATCTTACTATTTTCATTTCGAAATGCAGAGCCAGTGTAACAATGTACTCACGCTTTTTTTACAATGGCATCAATTTTCTCGTTAATCACTTTATTCTTATACTGAAATTTATTTTCTACTTTTCAGTTCAATCTATTATAAAAGCAGGTGAATAAATAAATAAATAGATAGACGGATGGAAAGCTAACTAGAAACTCGATGACTTTTTTCGCACTCGTTATTTTCAGCGCGAAATTCAGTAAACAAGAGTTGTAATGTGAAATAGGCAAAAAATATGCTTGATTGTTGGAAAATGAATAAATTAGACAGCGCAAATTACAGGGATCGTTGTCTGGTCGTTTTTTCACGATTGTCCAAGCTCTCAGCTGTATTCTCGAGGAAGAAGCAAGTCGACTCGCGCGTTTGTTGGGAAGTTACGGTTTTTTCCCCAAAAACGACGTCGGCTAAACGAACATGAAAAAATCATCGGCGCGTGGAGTCGCGTGAGAAATGAGGACGAAAGTAGCGAGCCGGGGCGCGTGCTTCGCTTTGCCTTTGTTGGGTGCTGAAAAGACTCGGGGATGAGACCCTCGTATTAAAAGACGCTTGTCAGTTCGCATGCTTCGCGTCGCTGATCATTTTCAAGCACGACGAAGGGGTATCGATAGCTGCAGCAGCGTTGTCTCACGTTCCACCCAATATTACGCGCACACCCATGCAAACGACAGCAGAAAAACGAGCAAAGTCCTCCGTGTCGACGCACTTTTTGGGCAACTTCGATCAAAATCGATTTTTCCTTTCTTTCTCTATTTTTCCTTTTTTCTTCTCCTTTTTTTCCCCTCGAACCTCAGGCTCAGGATTTCAAATTGTTGACCGTCTATCCAAGACGAGAACGCCGTTCGCGTTGACGAATTTCGGAGGAGGAGGACTTTCGCGGCGAGGTTCGTTCGCCGAGGTACGCGGGTCGAAGAAAATAGAAGCCAGACGCTGAGTTGATTATCGAATGGCAATTTATTTTTTCGACGTTTGACGGAATCAAGTTATCGAGCCGACGCGACGGCTCCTTCGACGCCCGGCACTCGACGGGCATCACGATCAAACGACGGAGTGACCCGAGGGCTCGGAGTTAGCGGATCGTGGCCGGGAAAAAGGAAAAAAATCGACGAGATCTTCGCAACTTGTTTCAATTTCTATCGGCGTCCCGAGGCGAACGCTATGTATTTTAATCAATGATTCGCCTTTGTTTCCGCGAACCGGTAAGTCGAGTCTGAGAATGAGAGAGAAGCAGAAAAACGCTTCTTTGGGTCGCATCTCAAGGTTATTTTTCCTGGGTGTGAAAAAAAGACGGAAACAAGCCATCAATCACCGTCGCTGTATTCTATCTGTCGGGTCCACTCGATCAAACTCGGATTCGATATCTTGGAAACTAAATTCCGATTGTAGTTTCTGTCGGTCGGATTCGTCTTTGCCACTCCTCTCCGCAGGTTCAGGATCCCCGTTAATGGAACCGAAGATCTCATCTCTCGCCGCTGTACACGACTGTCGCGTGTATCGTAGATATCTCATCAGCCATCACGGACAACACACAACTGCGGGACGAATTCTACGTAAAGAGCTGATATTTTCGTTACTTAGCTGAGATTATCGAATTGGATAAATTGGATGGAGAGCTTGTACTAATTAGGCGATACAGGATAAACCATAGAAAAACTTGGCAGTGAAAAAAAGAGATACGGAGCAGTAAGCTACGCTAGAAACTAGGAGCTTCTAAGATTCGGAGTAGTAAAGATAGCTGTCGCGAAATCGCGGGGAAATTGAGAGAGCTGGAAAGGAGTCCTGTTTTTTGAAAATGATTGGCTAGCAGTTTGGGAATGGCCGTGGAGTTTGGAGTTTTGCGGAGACTTTTGGTATTATTTCCGGAAGCTCGCAGATCTTGCGACGTTGCGAGGAGAGAATCGGGTCCGAAAGTTTTCGCAGCTTCCGGATTCGCGCGGTTGTTTTTGTTATTTTTGTTGTTGTTTTTCGAAAGAAATTGCGGTAGATTACGCGCGTCGTATCGCGCGATGAGCGTTCGCTTTCGCGATCGAGGTAACGTCGCCCCAGGCATTTCGCAGTACGGCGACAGTGTACCGTGCAAATATGTGGCGGCTATAGCCAGTACGGCATACGTACAAATATATACTCGATCGAAGTTCGCGTATGTGTTTATGCATTACTTGCTCCGCGTTCTCCCATCGGTTGGTCGTCGGTTCCCCGGCGCGGCATAACGCTCGCCGCGGCAGGAGGAACAGCCTGGCCGCAAGAGGAACAGAGCTGAACTTGCTACTGCAAATAGACAACTCCCACAGCAGCGAAGTGCTCGGATTGCATACATTCCGGCGCACCGCGTTCGACGCTCGGCGATATATCTCGCTCGGCTGTGATTTCTCCGGGTGACTTTGCCTTACCCCTCGCGCGTTTGCACCGGCGAAATCTACGGGGTAACCACACCGCGAATACGTGTCCTCGGAGTCCGCCTCTGGACGTACGCGCGCGTCGCGAGCAGCGCCGCTCTCCTCAGTTTTTTCCCCAGTTTTTTTTAGCCTTCGACGTAAGAGGAACGAACCGTGATATCGATGTTCCTTTGTCTCGCGCGCAAAAAAAAGAAAAAAATCTCAGACTTTCGCGAAAAAATTTGCAAAAAAAAACGAAAATATGGCACAAGAAAGTGGCATTCTGTATGAAAAAGTGCAATGCAGTTTTTGACGCTCCGCGATGCTCTTCGTGTGGAACGTTGGCGAAGTTAGGGAAATATCGCGATTGAAATAGAGACGAATCAAGTAAATTTGTAAAACGAATTAGTGTTAGTCGAAAACGCAGCTGAAACCATTGGAAACTGCTTTTCTTCCCAGATGACTACCAACTCCTCGCGTTATTTTTTTTTTTCATCTATCACGTTTTTCCTCCGCAGAATAGAAACATCATCGATGCGTGTTCTTTCTTTTTCCAGATTGGTATCTTTGTAATTTTCGAAATTTACTCGCAAAGGCTGCAGGCACAGGTCGTACGTCCGGAATCGATTGGTTCGATTTTTCTAGAAATAAAAAAACTGGAGAGAAAAAACAATGGAAAAGTGATTATACCGAGTTCTTTGGAAATAATTATGCGCGATGAACTTCGAGCTCGAGAGCTCGCGAACACGATTGAAGAGAAGCTCGAGGAGTTGGAACCACCGTTGTTATTCGCGTCATACATTTAAATAAGAATTTCTCGACTTTTCACGCCGCGCGAAGTGGAGATGATACCGACCTATATTTAAATAATGTTTTGTTCCCGCAGCCATGAAAAGTTGCGAAATAATTTTGACTTTTCCTCCGTTCCCTCTCTCTCTCTCCCTCTCTTTTTCTCGCTCGCGCTCTCTCGCTCTCTCTATTTCCCTTTCGCGACGTTTCTACGTTTCAGCGCGCTTAAGGCTGTTAAGTTTCCAATTTACATTTGCGTTTACATTCGCGTTTCTGTCCCGACAATAGCATTTGCATTTCCACAACATTTCTCTGTGGTTGAAACATACCCAAACAAACCTGAGACGGCAACGTTTTCGCTACGCCGCGTTGCCCATTTCCGTCTGTCGTCGTTCGGTGCTCGGCGAGGAGATGATGCAAAGTGAAAACATATTTGCTCTATGCTTTTGCCTCCACTTTCGCCTTTGCCGCGCAGACTTTCGCCCGCCTCCTCTCGAAGTCGTTCTCCGGGACGGGCGATGAAGACGGCGACCATGACGACGACAACGAGTAGACGTTGACGCCATATTGCGAACACTTTCATGTTTCATTACGGCGCTCTTCAGCTTCACAGAGCTTCTTTGGTCGTCGAAGCCCCCTACCGAACATCGCGGTTGTCCCATCAAATCTCGTGTAAAATATTGGAGAGACGAGGAAATTCAATCTCGACGCGGCTAAAGAAGAACGATTATCGTTCTACAATTTCATTCGTCAATTTCGTCGCGGAGAAATTGAACGAAACGACACGACGCAGCGCGGAAAATCGACCCGAATCCGGCCTCGAAGCACGTCCAATTTTGCCCCGCATCGTTCGGATCTTCTCGAAAAGTGCAAACAAACGAGATCGGAAGAATTCGAACTGTCTACAGAAATTCTTGGCTACTCGAAAATGCGCGCGGAGGAGTGAGGGGGTGAAATTTTGCGAAAATTCTGTCGCGGATGAGGATTATTTTGTACGTAGCGTTTGACGTGATTTTCCGCTGGATGATTTTTCGCGGGGCAGAGAGAGGGGTTGTAAAAATATGCAAGCTTTCGGAAATTCACGTTTTCGCGGGTTGGAGAAGGGAGGAGGGGGGTAGGGCGTCTACGGCCCAGCCGTCGCTCCGTCTCGGAGTGTTCGTCGTGCCGTCGCTAGTCTCGACGAATCACCATCCGTGTCCTTCACCCTCCGCAGCCTCCGCACTTGGACTTTCAACTCCCGGTCCTTTGCATCGTAATTGGATGTTCTCAGTTTTAAACTTTTCGCGTCCTCCGAAGTGGAGTACGAGGAGATAGTTGGAAACGAGAGGGGCAAAAAGAGGGACCGGGTGGATCTCCTCTCCGACGACAACCCTCGTCTCGCAGGAGAGTTTCGCGCGTCGAGGCGAGGCGACGTGGCCGAGAGGAACCGTAGAGAAATAATTTGGAGGCGGTCGCGAAAAAACTCGCGGGTCGTTGGAAAAGAGCAGAAAATAAAACTTAGGCCCGCTCGCTGCTTCCCCGAAATATCCGTCGATTTTTCCCGCTACGATTGCAAACATTTTTATTTATTCCTTTGTTTCCTTTTTTTTGGGTGGCCGAATATATTTCTGCTGTTTTCTAGGCTAGCCAAAAAATACTGGCTGCTGCTCTGTGATTCGAGATTCGTTGGGCAAGGAGGATGTACGTTCGTAGAGTTGTCTCTCGTGTCCGCTTTCCACTTCGTCTACCCCTCTCGAAGCACTTTCGGAGTCGAAGTACATCGTGGAAGCAGCGTGCTCGTGTCATCTGCTTAGAGTGCATGTATTTTACGAGCTTACCCTGTCCTTCCCATTTCTCTTACGCCGTCCTCCCCATCTCTGTTACCGTCGCATTGCTCCTCGTTTCTCGCCAGTTTCGGGCTCGCATGTCCTGCATGATATAGCGCCGGATACGGTGAGCCTTACAAGGAGTTTCAAAATTCACTAGCGCTCCCCCGCGTTAGGACTCCCGTAATCTCCGCAGCGAGCGCTACAATCGCCTGAAAACCGCGCTGTTTACCTCGCGAGATAACCGCGCTCAAACGCGACCCAATCGCCGCGCGCCTCAACCGAAGTCGAAATATATTCGAATCAGCGTATTTCTCGCGAAAAACTGAAGCGAAAATGTCGCAGAACGAACCATGTGCGACTTCTCGTTCGCGAGATAAGCGCGCTTGAACGCGAAGCCAATGGCTGCCCGCGTTATATCGGTAACACGCGCCGTCCCATTGGCTCCCCCTCGAAGTCAAATATCTCTGGAACTACTCGGCGTAGGCAAAAAGTTCCAAGACATTTCTCACTCGCAATCCTATCTGCGAGACGTTTACGTCACTCGCCAGGTTCGGTGATCGATTTAAAAAATGTATCACCTAAAAATAACCGGTTCTACTTATTTTCCCACACTTCTCCGAGTGCTTTCGTTTTTTCTGCACTATTTTACCGCAGATCTCTCGAGTCCTTGGGTGGTAAAATGGTTTTTCACACCCTTTTAATTACAGACGTCCCGTGAGTGGAGCATTTTAAGGGTCACGTTCACGGCCCTCCGGCCAGTTGATTAGCGTGTTATAGTGTTCCGCGAAACGAATAAATAAGGCACATTTTTCATACTAGCTGGGCACGTTTTGTCGGCGTCGTCGTCGCCGCACCTCGTATCGCCGCGAAAACCCTGGGAATTGCGATGTATTATCCGGCAACCCCCTCGAGGCCGAGATTTATGGATTTAAATATCCACGAAGTCGGTCCCCCGACCCGACTTCGCCGCGCCGATTATGCCAACACTTCCGAGCCAAAACAGAGCCTAATTAGTGACATTAAACGCTGCTTTTCGTGCCTCACGGTTCGAGCCCGAGTCGGAAACGTCTTTCCCAAAAAACTTTGCCAGTTCTTCCACCGCTGTTTTTGCGGACCTGCGAGAAGTTACTCCATTCAAATTTACCTTTTGGTCTCTGAAAAACTTTTTCTCCGAGCACAATATCTCCTGAAAAAAAATAAATCCCAAACGCAAGCTCTCCCGCAAAAGTCTCCACCGATACGTAATTAAAACAGCCTTCCCATCGAACCTACGTATCAAATGATCGACCACGCCGCCAAAAAGTCGCCGAATACGTCAAGTGAAATGAGAAAAAAGAAATTGCAATCGATCCAACGAAGGTCCGATCGGATGGGATTATTTGACATTTTCATCGCTGCTCCGGCGCGCCACGTCGGTCGAGAAAATTAGGCGCGTTTAAATGGTTCCAATTTGATGGTCGGATACGAGGCACGGCTAATCCGAAACCGAGATCGTTCGACCCTACCGAATGTCCGACCAGCCAGAATTATTGGCTTCCGAAATGCTGTACGGCGTCGTATCGCGAAACGATAATTAATTCATCTTTGTCAGACAGAATTCATGCGCGACCAGCGCCGAGCAGTCTCTCGTAACGCATCGCCTTCCGCTCGACGAATCGCGATGGTGATTTTTGATCGCTACACGCTCGTTTGTTAATACTTCCCTCCAACATTTCGCTCGGCTGCGAAAGGATCAGGTGAAGTACGTCGCTTCGCGAGCTCCATGCCCCGTAATCCCGCGTCCCGTCCGACTATACACCGACCGTTACTACTCGACGATCCTCCTGCCGCGTACTCGCTCGTTCTTCGTCCTGCCACCTCGCTCCTCTCCTGTTTTCACTCTCGCCGATTTTTACAAATGTTAACAATGTTTTCAGCTATTTAAAAACACGTTTTCGATTTTTTCCAAGCATCGGGTCAAAAACAGCGCCACGGTTAACGACGTAATCGCGAATTTCGAAAGTAGCGGTGGAAAAAAAAAATGCTGCATATTTATCGGGCGGAAATGTCGAGTGGAATGAGAAAAAGGTTTGTACGGTATTATGGAAAAGATGTCCTTGAGCGATCGCGAATGAATCGATACGGAAGAATTGAATTGGATGGATAATTTTCGAAGGAGAAATAATATTTGGAGAGGAAGAGAAAAAAATTCGGGACAAACAAAGGGGAAGAAAAGTTGTTCTGGGAGGAATATCTGGCGAAGGTAGGAAGTAGAAGGGGAGGATGGACGAGGAGGAAAAAATTGTTCAGCCAATCTCATCCGTTTGATACGGCGAGGTATCGACAGTCGTTGAGAAATGAGATTCGAACGAGGCGTCGATTCAATCCGAAGGAGTTCTCGAAGTTTGAAGGTTTCCGAGCGCGAATCACGGCGGAGCGACCGTCCAACAAGCCGAGATACGCCGCGGAATTCATTTGTTAGCGAAATTAGTTTGGAACTATTTTAAGCGTGACCTGAAACTTTTAAATTAGCTGATCAGATTGATATCGAGTCTGATGCTCCAACCATCCACGCGTAATTATCCGCTATAAGATTTCCTCTCGATTGAACGAGAACGCGGTTGAGATAATTAATCAGAAAACCGAGGATAACGCGAAATCCACGATTTTTTCGGGCCACTTTAACGAGGAAAAACTAAAATCCACGGAATCGTCGAATAATTTCGTCAAAGAGGTTGGCTAGTGCAAAAAAGTAGTGATAGAGCTTCACGAGAACCGAGGATATTAATATTAAGAGCGTTTCAAACTCGTGGCCATTTTTTCGTCGTACCTTATAATACAAAATACGGAGAAGAACGACGATGAAAATTTTATACTTCACTTAGGCTCTCATGTTTCAGCATTAAAATTGCGAATTCGCGAAAATTATGATGCAAATAATACACCCCAACGATTTTTGGAGACGTACCCAGAAAAATGTTAGCGGCACAATCTTGCCGAGTTGGAGCTCATGTTACGATGTTTTTCACTTGGAAACCAATCGAAAATGATTGTAAATTATATATTCGCGAGAAACTTGGCAAAATCTCTTCTCCTCCGTCGGAGAGTGGCGCTCGGTGGCTACCGGCGGCAATTTTGGAAAACTTCGAGCTCCATAAATGAAATAGATATGCACATCAGGGTCACTGCTATACGGAGTAAATAACTGATTGGCTCGGAAATCTGGATGACTATGATTTTTTCAATAATAACTTTCTATATCTACTTTTTATTTTTGCCAACGAGGCATTGCACCGACTGACAGACGCGGAAACTTGCACGTGTTCTTCACGATTCTGCGTAGATAAGGTGACGCTGTCAATTTTCGCCATTGTGCCGATAGTAATTGCCTAAGTAAATGCCTAAGCAGTTTACGATCCGAACAACTGAAAATTTGTTAGAACAACCAAAATCTTGGCAATCGCAGCTCCGGTTCGAGAAATTTCAATAATGCACAGACTAAACTTTTTGGACCATTTCTATCATAGTTCACTACCGAATAGGGCAGGCATGAAATATGTTTCTGACCAAAATAACAACAACAATAATAATGATAATAATAATAATAATCGAGTTATTTAATTGATAGAAATTTGTAACGTTGGGTACATGTAGATTGAAACTAGACGATTTTTTCTACCTGAATCGAGATGTTGATAATTTTTTGATACGAACGATTTGATGCTACCCGTTCGTTAGTTGCAAAATCCTATGTATGTCAGCCAGTGTTCTGAAAATGTTCGATTCGACGGATGAGATTCCCCTGCATCGTCGTCATGTTCCAGGTACGCGAATCTTTCGCGAACATTTCCGTGTATTTCGGCAAATTATCCCGAGTACGATCCGTGTCGTTAGCTGGTTGGTTAGTTGGCGTTCGACCATGTTCGCGGACAGTGGTGACCACGACGGGCTTCGGTTGGCAACGACATTGGTGTGCGTGGGGGAGGAAAGAGAAAGCCGCGCGTTAACGTGCACGCGAATGCGTCGATGTTTGCTCGTAAATATAAACGTGTATGCGAGTATGTAACGCGCGGAAGGATGGGAAGGTTTCTAATCAGCTTACCTCGGTAGCTCACACCTTTTGTGCTCTACGGTTCGCCCCGGCGCTCGCCTCGGATTAAACCATTGTCGGATGTTATTATATCGCGAAATATGGACAGCCTCGACTGGAATACACGTAACAATACTATACTCGTCCGGTTGCACGGAGATAAAGTCTACCCTGGGACGCCGCGTGGAGCGTCGTCCACCTCCCGTTATCCCGAGGCGAAGCTCTCTCTTCTTAAACGCGAACGTGGGCGAGCCGAAAGATGATTCCTCTCCGCACACTTTTTCCCCACCTCTGCAATTATTTTCATCTCGACACGAAAGAACATCGAGATTTTTTCTCGCTTCTTCACGCATCTGCGAGCGGATGAAAAAGAAAAAGCAAAAAAAAAGAAAATTGGGAATTTTTTGGTTTTCCGGTGAAAATTGCGTAGAAGGGGAGATTATCGCCGGAGGTGGATAATTTCGAAACGTTTTCGTCAAATGTTGGAGCAGATTGATAGAGAAAGCTGGAAATGCGAGACAAACGCAGCTTGAAAAAATATTCTCCGTCCCAGAAATTATTCCGAATGATGAATATTTTATTGCTTCGTTCGCGAGAATTCGTCCGACGCTTCGTCGGACTTTGGAATTTGGAAACCTTGTGTCTTTGGCAGGCGGAGTCGAATCACGAGCTGTAAAATTATTCGTAACGGAGAAATTCCAGTGCTCCGAATCAATTCGAATATAATTCTCTCATGCCGTTGAGCCGCGGATGGCTTCTGGCAAATTTCCCCCGATTCGACCTGGCATAAAAATTTATACCGTCGACCCGAATCGAGTTTCGATTCGTCGGGGAACAACTCACCTGATTCTCCTCGAAGTTCGGTTCTTAGCGCCGAAAAAAACCACGTGCAATTGTTTCCTCCAGAAAGAGAATTCGAACAAAATGTGAGAAATATTTTTCTCTTTCTACCAGATTGATTTTTTCTCGTCGGAAAAAAAATCACTCGTTGAATGCTCGAGACACAGGGGGAATTTGTTGTCAGAGCTTGCAAGACATCAGTCGTGTGTAACGAGCAATGGGGAGAAGGAAAATTCAGTCAATTTCGAGAGGCGACCTCTTCCCAAAAAAAAAAAGAGGAAATCAATTTGAGACTATAGAAAAACGGAGAAAAATAATAATTGGAAATGTGGAACGAAGACGAGGGCATGGCGGAGCAGTGTTCGCGCTTGGTCGCGTCTGGTGAATGTGCCTACCATCAGTCCTTTCGAAACTGGTTGTCGAGTCGACAAAACCTGCCGCCCGCCGCCAGGACGAGGGTACGTGTCAAGTGCACGGGAAACTTGCGGAAATTGTCCCGGCAATGAGATTGAACGCGAAGAAAGTTGATAATCGTGTCCAAAGCTTGATTTCTGCGGCTATTTTTCGAAATTGTTTTTTATTATTTTTTTTCTTGCGACGAAAAGATGTTTCGGTCGATGCGAGAACGAGGGATGATTCGGTCTGAGGGAGGGATAAATACGGTGGTTGCGAAAGAATGATTGTTGTAATTTGTTAATTCAGTTTCCGGGAAATCGGGCGAAATTGGAAGTTGCGGGGTAAATTATGAAGCGGGAAATTAATTGCGACCGTGTCAAATAATGATTCGTTGAACGTTGGCTCCGATGTCGAATAGAATCGAGATTGGGGAGGCAAGATAGCTAAGGTTCCATTATTTACTTGGAAGTTTGGAGCAAAGTTTCGTACCGTAATTAATGAGGTTATTACAACTCGCAAACAATTTTATTACCCGCGAAGTATCATTAACACTGAGATACACCGAGGAAACATGGTTGAGATGCCGACGAGTTCCCAATTAGTTGTCTCGTTCGCTTTTCCCGATACGACGCTTCGAACGAGCGAGGCGTGAAATTTGAGCACTGGAAACCTGGCTAATCGAATTCGGGGGAAAAAACGGAGCCGAATTTGTCTGGAACATTTTCTCGTATCGGTCTTGGATCGCGAGATAACCGGCTTGGAGCGCGAGCCAATGGGCGCTCGGCTTACAGACGCGCGGGCGGCTCGCTCGTTGCGTCGCGCGCGCCGATTCGCCGGCACTCGCGCGTTGCACTGGAAGCCACGTATCTCGGGAACCAACGGTGATAGAAAAAAATTTCAAAGAGATATTCCGTTCGTCTCGGTCCGAGGAACCCGAAGCGAAGGCGATATACCGCGCCGGCCGGGAATATCGGCCAAACGGAGTGAAAAGTTGTCGAAGTTTGTCGAGTAAAAATCAGGAAATAACGAACGAGAAAATGAGAATATTACGGAAAGAGGATTTTTCGTCTCGCGTCGCGATGGGAATCGACGGAAAATACGGAAAGAGCGAGGGGTGAAAAAATAATTACCTCTCGTAATTAATATTAATAATGGAGTGTAATTAATTTTGTTTACTTGCTCGAAATGAACGACGCTTGATGCGGCTTACGCCTGGTGAGTTTGTATTCCTTTCCGGAATTGAGAACTCGAGGCACAGCGAGAGAAAGAGCGAGGGGCTTTGATACGCTTAGATTGATCACGGAGTAAATCAAACGGCGTTGTTCTATCGAAGGGAAATGGAAACTGAACGAAAGCCTTTCCTCGTACTAATTTACCATCAAAGAACTTTTTCCTTCGCGTTTCCCATTTCCCAGAATTTTCTTCCGTTGTTTGCTGCTAACTTTTTCAATATTTCATCCTCAATTCTCTCCTCGTTCTTCATTTGGTAAACATTCCCTCCTGCGTATCATTCTCATCGCAATGATTACGCCTCTCCACGCCAAAAGAAAAAACCAAGAAAAAAAAACATCGCGCTCCATTCGATTTTTCAAATCAAAAATCGCATATATATCCAGAAATAGACTAGATCGTTGGCGAGTGAGTTTTTTGCGTACAATAACGAGTGTTCTCTCGTTACAACTATCGATGTGAGCAAAATGTAAGTCAGGGTTGTGTGATTCGTAGAGAAAGATATTTTGAAAATCTTGATAAGATAGCGTTGTGAAATATCATTGAAGATTGGGGCAGTCGATTCATTATTGCTCGACCAAAGAGAACGGACGCCATATTCGAGAGCAGATGGGTCCACTCTCGGTTACACGAGACGATCGCGAGGGTGCATTACGATCGTGGCGACGATGGACCGATCTATGAAACGTTACCGATTATTTCCACCTTTCAAAAACTTGCGAGCTCGTATTTCGGAGTAGTCTACTTTTTATTCACCTACTCGAGAATAACTTCAGCTGAAGATTCGTTGATGTATGGTTTCTATAAGGCGATACGAGTGAGCGTGGTTCCAGCATCGAGATCCGAGTGTCTATCACAGAAATTGCGAGAAAAAAAAGCAGTGTACGGAATTGAAAAATGAAGGACAGAAAAAACTGAATCAGAAACTTCGGAGACAATCAGAAACTTTCTGTTGTCGGAACGTGCGCGAAGCTGCTCAACGTACACGGTAATCTCGTGTCTAACGCTAGATGCGATAATACGAGTGAGCATCAGTCTTAAAGAGCTACTCGATGTCTACGTGAACGGATTCTAGCACACGCTATGCGTCATTTCTACCGACAGGCTCCCTATTTATTGGACTCAACCGATATCTCCGCAGCCAATGGCCAGACATCACGATAAAATGAATCAATGTCAATGATGCGATGCTTCAATTTCTCAATCGGTGATGCCCTAGTCAAGCTCCTCGGTGGAGGTGCTAACGTAACAAAAAGGTACCTGCTCGAAGGTGGGCTATTTTCTGACTGGGAGAAGAATTTTATATGTTAATTAATAATCCAGGGGGGGTAGGGGGGGGGGGGGGGGTAGGAAACACAACATGAAGTGAGAAACACGTGTTTAATAAAGAGAAAATAGAGGGAAAAATACATGATCGGTGAGTTATTGGGGCGAAACCAACCCTACCCAACCCAGACCAGTTTCTTTTCTTCTGCTGATCTCTCGCTGCACTATTCTCTTTCCATTTCTCACCAAGCGAGGCTCGCGTAATTGAGAATGGAGGAGCTTATTAAATTATAACAATTTTAATTACAGCTTTCCAAATACGAGCTGGGAGAAACGAGAGGCTCGGAGGGTCGAACCAGAATTCGAAGCGAAACCTTTACTTTCCTTTTAAAAGTTAGCGCCACCTGCTCGAACATAGCGTATCTTCTTATTTATCGAAGAAAGGAGCCATTCGTGCCACGCGGTGTTCTTTGCCTTTTACCTTCCCCGCGCACCTCTCCGCCCCTCGCCGTATCCAGTCCTATGGGCAAAACTTTTCGCCAACGCCGAGATCTCTCTCTCTCTCTCTCTCTGTCTCTCTCTCATTTCAAATCTGATCCTTGCTCGATTTTTATCGCAGGTGAATCGGCACATCGTTACTGCTTGTATTTACTTTTTTCTCGCACTCATTTCCTCTGTTTCACGTCTTCTTCGCACTATTATTTCTGCTCCGTTTCATCTGTTCCTCAGAACTCTGTACGTGTTTCTGAAACTCGCATCAATTTTTCGCCCCCACGATCGTTTTATTTTCGCTTAGTAATTATTAAGAATCCAAGTTCTTCGGGATGTATAGGTTTCGTAGAAGATGTCAAAACTCGTACGATACACTGTACACATTCGAATATGGATCAAAAGACGAAAACTGAAATTCACAACTTTATTTCACAAAAAGAGAAAGTATTTTAATTAGATACTTTGATTAGAAAATATCGATAGCAACCGTTCGAATCGGTTTACAGATTAACAAAACGAACAGCAATAAATAAACTGCATAACACAAATTTTTAATAGTTGTAAACGCTTTTCCACTGGTTTCCATTAGAAATCTCACTATTTTATCCATCGGAAACCAGTGAATTCTAAATAGGAAACAGTGAACATTTTTACTGCAAACCTGCTGGAGTGATATTTGTAGAAATATGAGTAGGTCGATAAGAGGAAATTGGAAATATTTGAATTTTTTTATTTACTCAGAAAAGTTTTTCATCTTTAACAAGAATGGAGCGACTTATATTACCAGCAGATTTGAGCTGGTTTGCCAGTGAATGACTAACTTCGACTGATTTGCTGGCGACAAGTAAATAATTGCACTAGGAATATATCTAGTTACATTATGATTTTTTGTAACAAAATCTAGAATTTGAGTGTTTTTATTTTCTGTATTCTTCTCTTATTTTATTTAGTTTTCAGGCAACATTGTTTGCCTCTTGTCAGGGCTCACGAGTTCTGTATTCGTATTGAGCTTGTATTGCATTTTATACTGCTCGGTGAATTTCAAAAATGTGAAATTCCAAATCAGGCAGATTTTTACCAGTTAATTTTAACGGAGCAGCGGAAAAGTTATTTCATCGTGACTCGCGCTAATATTTTTGATAAATCTATTCGCTCGGGTGTCGAAATCTTATCAGTGAGTCGGGTCGTCGAGATTGTTTTGTCGAATTTCGCCACGCTTAGTCGTAATCTGATATCGAAGTGGAATGTATTGGTAGAAAAAAAAGTGTTGAATTTTCCGAAAGATCGAAAGAATCGTGTCGCGATAGGGCAAAGTTGTCGCAGGTGGTTAATTCGAGATCTAAATATCTACAAACGTGTGTCCTGATCAATCCGCGCGAGGAATATGAAGTATTTGATCGTTATCGCGACTATTTTCGCCGCGGCGATGGCTGACGCAAGCTTGAGAGAGCACGTGAACGATTTCGTGGAGTTGTTTCCAAAAAGCACGAAGATCTCCGAAGTCCTACGAAGTTACCTGACAAACGACGCGGGAACCAGAGAAGCATTCCGATTATTCGCGAGCAAGGAGTTCGGCGAGTCTTTGAACCGGGTGCTAGCCTCGCGCGAGTACGAGGCCGTCGAGAAGTTTCTGTGGAGCATCGGCCTCGACGAATCCACGGTTACCGATGCCATCTCGCGAATCCTCGGTGCTCCGCACCTCCTGATGCCCTTGTCATCGAAAACGAGAGGTGCGGACGCAGCGCGGACGCGAAAGGGAATCGAAGGACTCGCGTTCGCCATCCTGGCGAAGTTCCCCCTCAGAGAAATCGCGAGACTCCACGAGGAGAAGCTCCGGACGTCGAGGACCTTTGCCAATTTCGTCGAGAAAGTCAGATCCGACGAGTTTCTCGCACTGGCGAGAGATCTGGAAGCTCGCGAGGATACGCGAGCTTTTTTGGAGCAGGGACTCGGCGTCGGCGTCGACTGGGTTGCGATGCTCGATCTTGTGGCGACTGCCATCGGCTTGGGTCGGGACATGGAGGGCAAGATCTCGCGGGTGGATGAAGCGAACGAGGATGCAGCCTCGAGGGAGCAGGACTCCGCGATTCTCGAGGACTCGGCCTGCGACGCTTCGTCTCATCTGGACTCGATTTGCCGGGGTCCGATCCTCGTGGACTCCAAACTCTTTCACGGCTCCTTCGTCGCGGATTTGTACGACTTCTCGCAGCTTGTCATCGCTGACGAGCGGATTTCCAGGATCTTGGACGCGTATTTTCTCGAGGACGAGGAGTTCCGAGGCGCCGTCGATTACTTAGCCTCGGACGATTTCTCGGCGATTTTGGAAGCTCTGAAGGAGATCGAGGAGTACGAGCGGATCGTCGAGTACTTGGGGAAAGGCGGCATGGACCTCCCGTCACTTCTCAAGGACGTTCGCGAATTCGTGACTACCGACGTGTCGGTGATCGGATATTTCGAAAATTCGCAGTCCTCTGCATCCTCCACGAGGATAACCGGAGGTCTCAAGGGTTTCTTCGAGGACCTGAAAAGAGAAACACCTTTCGCAGAGATATCTGCTCTGCGCGATGAAAAACTCGCGCGATCGCCGAGCTACCGTCGTTTCTTGGATACCGTAAGATCCGAGGAGTTCACCAATGCGTTCGCGAAGCTCCAAGCAAACGAGCAATTTCAAACTGTTGCGGGAAAGCTGAACGAGAGGGGAATCCGTTACGCCGATCTGATCGATCTGTTCGCCGTGCTGATCGCCGCATGAGATTCATTTTCACTGCCAGATTTAATATAAAATTATAAGTGACTGTGCTAGTCCAATATGTTTCAAGGTCACTGTCACGATTTTCGCAGGCTTCACAAAAATTTCTCGCGAATATGGTGAATTATCTAGCGAATGCCCTTATCTCGGCTATTATCTTCCTTACTTCGTTTGTTATTATCACTGGTAGATAAATTATCGCGTTTCTTATTCGTCCTGCATGTGAATCGCTTGGCAGCTACGTTACGCTGAAATAAATGCGCTACGCTGATAGATATTCGTATTTTATTTTTCCCTGCCATGATAAAGTCAATAATCAGTCATACGAGCATCATCATCGAGTTATCGCTCTTCGTCGCGCGCTCGGTGGAAAAATCCAGTCCCATTGATATTATCGTAGATTTTGCACCAGAAAATTCGACGATCTACGATTCCATTTCGCATTTTAGTCCCTCCGAGTTTCCTGCGTCGTCCGAGAACCACGAGGAACTGACTGCTCGCTGTCGACATCACTCTGTCATTTGCTATCTACGCTCTATTGGATTCACACGTTTTCGCTATCAATCGCTCGTCTGAACGTCTCGCCTCTCTCAGACCGAGTCGCGAGTCGCATATCTTTCGCCTCAAATTATCTGGTCCTTATTGATCCTGTTCCGTCGAAGCTTACAGAATTTTTCGTCATTACACTGTACAAAACTTTCTACGCAAGGCAAAGTTTTCTATGCAAAGCAAAGGGCTCGGTTTCTGACCTCTTCACAGTGACCGTTGACGCTATACCGGAATAATTACTACGAAATTTGACCCAAAGAACAGATTAATAATCTTATCAACTACTTTAGGATTTTCAGAATAAAGCCACGCGCGTGAAATAATTATTTGAATTGAATTAATAATTTAAATTAATGTTCTTAAAACTGATGTTCGAAGACCCTTTCTCTGATCCTCAGAATTCCTTGTATGGCAGTTTCCCATCCTGTCGGTAGCCCATTTTTTGACCTTCAAATTCACGCACGGAGAGACGGAAATGTAATTTTGTACTCAATCAAATGTTATTTTATCACTGTAATTATGAAAAATAGTGGAAAATAAACCAAAATACGCGCAACAGAGAACCTCGTCTGCTATAGGCTGAAATTCGAGGGTCAAAAACTGCATCGTACCTCAGAAATTGAACCTAGTTATATCGACCCTCGCGTTTTAATAACAAAATGTAGTTTGACGTGCTCGTTGAATATTATAAACTGGATTCTAGTGACTTATCGATCTATCTGTATATTCTTAATTACATTTTTATACCTAGTCCACAGATTCGATGGTCGTAAGTTCTTACGCAAACTGTTTGGACTATAACTAGAAAATGGTGGTCACAGTCATTTTAGGCCTGAAGTTTTTTTTTATGCTGTTATTATTTTCTATATTGTTGTGATTGCCCTTAACAAGGTATAGAGTAAATCACTGGAATTTTTCCTCTCCGAGATACGGAGGAGAGGTCAGTTTGCGAACGACGATATCGTCGAGGGTTGAGTATTCTACGCGCAGATTCTTACACTTTACACGACGACGAACAATTTTTGACTGTGTGGTCTCGAATCTGGACTCGACATCGAATGGTTTGTACGACTTCGTGTGAAAAAATGTTCGCACGCATCGAAATATCGCGTCTCATAATTAATCACGACGAAGCTCCGCGAAAGCTTTTTTATACGGGTCCAATTCGTAGTACAGAATCCATCGTTAACGCGCGAAAATACGTTTTATCGTGATTCTTCCTACGATTAACTGCAGCCGTATCGATTTTTTTGACCAAGCTCCGACGATATTAGAACTCAATTAGCAGCTTTTTTTATTCTGGAAACTGTCGAGAGATTTGATCAAGAAAATTAATGCTCGGTCATTCGCGAGCAAAATTGGTCGGCCAATTACGAGGACAACAGACACGATGGCTCGGGAGATCACGATTCGTGCAAAAACTGGCGAAGATACGAGCAACGAAGAGGAAACCGTGCTTCGCAGGTGACAAATGAGTTTTCGAGGACAAATTCTTTGCAGCACGGTCGATCGGTTCCAGGAGCAAAACGCAGCTCGGAGCATAATTCGTCGGCGAAGTAATTCTTTTCCGCAAGATGAATGGAACGCCACGTGCTGAACGTTCGGACGTTCGTAATCTGAGATCCGTTATCGATCACGCCTAATCGAATCAGGCAGGCGTGTAAAATGAAATTAATTTGACACCTGCAACTTTGTTGGAGCAACGATATCATCGGCTGCTTCCTTTCGATCGGAATAATCTTTTGTCATGACGTAGATCGTCGAGCAACTTCGCGTCGCGGATGACACGTCACGTTCGTCGCTACCGTAAAATTCTCGCTATTTTCCCACTCATGACACCCTCAATCCCATGAATTCCCCGCGAACTCATCTGCAACCGCGCAACCCGACTTTCCACAAATTCTTGGTTTACCCACAAATTCCACGTGACCTTGGAGTTAACCTCTATCGTAGAAACAGTCGCGAAAGCAGCAAAACTATTCGTCGAAAACTGCGAACATTTGGTCAAAGTTCTCCCTCGTTTTGGATCGCCAGTGAGCTATAAAGCAAAAGGAGTTGTCCTTCGATCCATAGAGAATATGGTAATTATGTAGTTCGAGTACTAATCCAGAAAACGATGGACATTTTTTTTTCTCCCTAAGATTGTTGAGCCATTTCTCGTTGGCAAAGAGTCGATTAACGATGAATATCAGTCTCCTCCGATGGACCATGTAAAGCGGCCCGTACTGAGAAGAATTTTTTTTCAACGTTTACTCAAACTACGTAATTACCGAAGATATTCCCAGTGTCTGGAAGAGACGAAGATTGCGGATCCTTCGAGGATATAGAAGCATCGAGCAGTAGAAGAAGCCAGCCGAAGAGGATGAATGGAACTATCCAAAGTCTAGAATCTTCGAAAGCTTCTGACCTCGGTTTTTTGAGTACTGGTAGAGAGTGGAAGAATCGAGGAGTAGTCACATCGTCGGAATTTGGGAAGAAGAGGCGTGGGCATCCCTGGATAGCGGACGTCGCGTCTCGATTCCTCGAAGAGCTCGATGAACGGCGTTTTATTGGCGGTTGGCGTAGTCGTCGTTTACTTAATGTTCGCGAGTGTCATCGTCTACAACATAAATCGTCGCCGGGATAGGAATACGGTCGGGGTAAGTTTGGCGAATGATAGTTCACTGGACGAGGATCTTCGGGATATCCTGGCATTCGTTCCGTTGAGGGAGGTTCGCGGGATCTTGGAATCCTACGCGAAATACGACGAGCAAGTGGGCGACGTGACGATCGGTTACATAAACGATTACGGTAAATATGTTAGGAGAGAATTTCTGGCGACACCAGAGTTTCGAGAATATCTGAATTTGTTGGCGGAGGGAGGATTGGATTTGGAATATTGGAGCGATCAGGTGATCCAGTTTTGGAAACACAAGCCGCGCTATGTGCGAAATGATCGGAGTATTGCTCAGGGTGGATTTTCTTCGATGATCAATGAAATTATGGAGACGATACCTCGCGAGGAGCTGGACGAACTGTTTCGACAGAAGGTCCGATATTCCGGTAGATTCAGGCGGTTTTTGGAGTCGTTGCGCTCTCAGAAATTCGTGGACCTTTGTCAGGCGGTGGAAGTCAACGATGTGCTTCAGAGGCATTATTACTGGGCGATCAACGACGGGATCGAAATCACGTTCGCATTGGAGTTGCTGAAGAGTTTGTACGTTTACTTGGTACAGGATATCAGGGAAACGTAGAAGACGGTGAGAGGGACTTGTTCTAGAAGCGGAACGATGCTAGGACTGGATAGGGAGGAGGAAGCTGACTTTTTCGAATCGAAGTTCAAGGTACTTTTAGGCGGGGGATATCGTTGGGCGGATCGGGTGACTCGTTAGCACTTATCTCGTCCGAAAAATCGGTTGCGAAAGTGGAAAATCTTTGCAGAGACCACCTGCGATACGAGTTCTAATCTAATCACGCCGATCGATGATTTGATTTTCAATCGAGTGGCCAGCTTATCGCTTCGAACACCTGAATTTTCGGTATATAAGCCCGAGCAACGTTTGACCGATCATCTTCCAGCATTCACACGGGATCCAGACAAGGTAAGCGAGCCGATCCACGAGACGATCTCGGGCCTCCGACGACCAACGCTAACGCTGTCATTTCTTGCAGATGAAACTGTCCTTTTTCTTCCTCATCACCCTCGGCCTCGCCGCCTTCGCCGCCGCCGCTCCGGCCAACGAGGTCCACAGCCGCAAGACTCGCTCCCTCTCCGATGACCTCAACGACTTCATCGCCCTCGTCCCGATCGACGACGTTCTCAATGTTTTAATCCAATACCTCTCCGAGGACTCGGAGGTCCAAGCTGTCTTGGTGTACATCGGGAGCGAGGAGTTCACCAACGTCGTCACTACCGTCGTCGCGCTTCCCGAATACATCAACTTCTTGAACTACCTCGAAGATTCCGGACTCGCCGTCTACGACGCCGTCAACCTGATCCACTCTCTCCTTGGCCTGCCCGCGCTTAGCCGCAGCAGCCGCTCGGCGAGCCGCGTCGCGAGCCGCATCACCGGAGGAGTTTCCGGACTGATGGCCGATCTCTTGGCCCTTCTCCCCATCGACGACATCAAGGCCCTCTACAACGAGAAAATCGCCACCTCCGCCGATTTCGCCGGGCTCGTCGCCACTCTCGCCTCCGACGAATTCCAGGTGATCGTCAAGACCCTCCAGGCCAACGAGGACTACCAGAGCCTTCTCTCCAAACTCTCGGCCCTCGGTCTCAACGTTGACGAGATCCTCACCTTCTTCCGCACTTTGATCGGCGTCAACTGAGCGTCGCTTCGATCCACGATTCCAACATCCGAATATCGATCATGTGGCGTCTCGAGTGACCAGATGTGATTGCCAAACGTTTAATAAACATTCCATTCGAGCCTATGTATCCTATTTCTTTGAACAAGCCCTCGGCAACCCTTCATCGATCAATCGACTAAGCTCGTTTGTATCTAAGTTATCATCATTCTGATTCGCCTGCTCGTCTAAGTACGGCAATCGTGTAGAAATATCAGCGATCTTATATCACGTGGAGTATTCAGAACTGATCCAGCTCTCATATCCCGTGAAGAAATGAGAATGTGGCTATAGCCAGCCCCTCGTGTGGTTTGCTTACAAATTTGGGCCAGATCTGGCTGAGTTACGGCAGCCTGGCCATGGCAATAACGTTCATCTTTTAGATCCTGCCCCGCAACACTGCCACGTTGGATGCTAATGGGACTAGCATAAAAAGCCACACCCACGCTACGGTTCCTCGCAGGACCCTAGCCAGACCGCAAATATGTGATAGAATATACGTGATTAGGATTAAAATAGTCTTTTTTTTATTCGTTGGAAAATTCATTTAGTACGCTCGCGGCATAATTATTAAGTAATATTTGGTACGAACGAGTAACGATTAAATTCAGAATATGTTTAGGAGCCTTTGCAAAGTATGGAATATATGAACATGCATAACCTCCTGTCACATGTGGAATACGACTTATTTTGTCTTGCCTGATGGACCTATTGAAGTCTTATTCCACGACACCGGCATTTCGATATCGCTCGTTGTTTCCGTCTGATTCGACCGATTTTTTAGGAGTAGGTTTCATCAAAACCGGCATAACTGGGGCAAGCCCTATTGGAGTAGCGGAGTAGCGCCACGTTATTTATAATCATCTCCAATAAATTGCGAATTCATTGAAAAAGCGAGCATCACACATATAGTGTTTCGAAAACGGGCTCCGTCGATGACTGGACATGCAGAAACGCTTCTGGATGTATTTTGAGGATTTCGTCTCCCGATATGTCCGATTCGGATCTGTGGCATGCCACATCAAATTTCAGCACGGGATGTCGCACGCTCGAATCGCGTGATTCTCGAATTTGCATTATCCACGAAACAGTGATGAAACAAAGTTGATCTCGACTCTTGCAGAGGTAAGTGAAAACACCTCGATAATTCGCGATGCTCGACGTACCTGCAGCAAGCTTTAGAGGCGCCATATAATAGAATAGTTATTAAAAAAACGTCGTTTTTTTCAACACCTTACACGTAATTCCCGTCTTTCGTACGATCGAAGCTACAGGAGCGCGAATATACTGAACATAAGTCACGACTAGAGAAATGACGTGAATATGAAGAAAGAATATCCATAATTTTGTTGCCTCGGGGTTGATCGCGATTTCCGAAGATCCGTCTAGTAAGCTTGTGATCCAAGTTCGGGCAACATATTTGGAAATTAGTGACGTCTGTCGATAACAACTATTTCTACAATAGAAAGAAAATAGTAATTATCTTGGTCTTAAAATGTGTAGAATGAACGAAATTTTGAAATAAAAATATATTCAATAAATCGAAGATTATATACAGTATCGAAAACTAGAATGGAACTCACAAGTGTAAGAATCGCCTATGAAAATACTTTGGATAATTCTTTGGTATAATTTTCTGAAGAGTATGTAGGAAAACGAAGATTTCAAGAAAAAATTTGAATTTGGACCATTTTTACAGTAGTTTTAAAGAAATGTCAAACTTCACCAAAAAGAGTTTTTGGATGGGTACTTGAAAATATCAAACAATGAGGGAAATCAAATATTCGAGTTATTCAAACCGTCCGATTTGGCGTGGAATGCCCCGTAATCTTTTCTTTTCGGGTTGAGATATAAGTGCGTGCGATGAGTGCGCGTGAGACTAACAGTTCAGGGAAATGTTTGTATATTTTGTAGATAAAACCCTCATGAAAATCGGTTGAATCTAGGATTGTAATAGTTTGTAAAATTATTGCAGGTTCCATTCGAATTCATGATATTTTTAGACGGAATATATGCTCTGGCACACGAACTGATGCATCAGCGCCTATCATCGGAAAAATCGGTCGCGCGATTGGAGGACCCATCTGGAGGTTATCGGTGATACGAAAAGTAATCTAATCATGGGAATCGATGGTTTGGCTTTCAATCGAGTCGACTGTTTATCTCTTCGAACACCTGAATTTTCGGTATAAAAGCGCGAGCAGCGTTTGACCGATCATCATCCGGCATTCACACGGGATCCAGACAAAGTGAGCGAGCCGCTCCACGAGACGATCTCGGGCCTCCGACGACCAACGCTAACGCTGTCATTTCTTGCAGATGAAACTGTCCTTTTTCTTCCTCATCACCCTCGGCCTCGCCGCCTTCGCCGCCGCCGCTCCGGCCAACGAGGTCCACAGCCGCAAGACTCGCTCCCTCTCCGATGACCTCAACGACTTCATCGCCCTCGTCCCGATCGACGACGTTCTCAATGTTTTAATCCAATACCTCTCCGAGGACCCGGAGGTCCAAGCTGTCTTGGTGTACATCGGGAGCGAGGAGTTCACCAACGTCGTCACTACCGTCGTCGCGCTTCCCGAATACATCAACTTCTTGAACTACCTCGAAGATTCCGGACTCGCCGTCTACGACGCCGTCAACCTGATCCACTCTCTCCTTGGCCTGCCCGCGCTTAGCCGCAGCAGCCGCTCGGCGAGCCGCGTCGCGAGCCGCATCACCGGAGGAGTTTCCGGACTGATGGCCGATCTCTTGGCCCTTCTCCCCATCGACGACATCAAGGCCCTCTACAACGAGAAAATCGCCACCTCCGCCGATTTCGCCGGGCTCGTCGCCACTCTCGCCTCCGACGAATTCCAGGTGATCGTCAAGACCCTCCAGGCCAACGAGGACTACCAGAGCCTTCTCTCCAAACTCTCGGCCCTCGGTCTCAACGTTGACGAGATCCTCACCTTCTTCCGCACTTTGATCGGCGTCAACTGAGCGTCGCTTCGATCCACAATTCCGAAATCCGAATCTAGATCATGTGGCGTCTCGACTGACCAGATTTGACCGCCAAACGTTCAATAAACAAACTTTCAAACTTTATTTCTTTCTCTTATCTTCTCTGATCCTCTTTCTCTTCGTACCACATTCATCTTCATGCAAAACACGCATATCATTACGGCTTCGGGATATCGCCTCGAGACATAGGAGTCCGTTTAGCACCTATCAGTCTCGTATACTCCCAAAAGTTACAAAGCGTGTTCGCACTACGAAAACTTCTGATTTCATCTTTCGAAAATCAAAGGATGCCGATAATATTCTCGAAAACTATTCAACCAAGTATTTTCGTCAAAAACTAGAAAATTAATGAAAAGATACGAAAACTGTGTACACCGCTAGCATCACGTTCATCGGAAACTGAGACTACCATTGTTATGCATTTTTCTAGCACCTCTAGTCTCTCAAGCCTCACAACAGCAACACGATTTCTATATCTCCATAGCATTGCGTCAAATTCTTCCCTCTTCGTTTCTCTTCATGAAAATTCCACATTCAATATTTCCATGATACCATCGATGGATATATTATACACGCAAACGTCTGTCAATTGATACTTAGCCTCAAACCTGATCTGCCGCGAAGTATTAAGCTGTTCTACCACGTGAACGAATCACGATTATACGTATATTTCTACAAACGGTGAAAGATGAAGAACGCGTCAGTATTTTTTCCAGCTATTGTTTCACGTCACGGTCATCTTGCTGACATATTCGAGCGCAACGCGGTATCTCTAATCATTATGAATACACCTTGATCTGCGAATTCACGATCACCAGATAGTATGAGATCTCGTGTCATTGATAGTCGCAATTCGATCGACCCGTGAGATACTTCGTTTATCATCGTACAGACCACCTGCACGAGAGTTTTAACTATAATCGAAATCATCCGTCAAGATCTCGTCAATCGATACGAGCGCACCCGCCAAAGAGCGAAGGGAAGTGAAGATCGCAGAAATTCGTCAACGACCAGAGGCAAGCAGCCTCCAGACGCCGGAATCTCGAACGAGCATGAATCTGACTGCACGCAAGTCCAACGCAAGTCTTCAAAGATGACGCGTCGACGCTTTGTTCTCTCCTTGATCTCGCTTATTTTCTTGCAAAGTCGTGGTTCGAAGCCAGCTACGTTTTCGTTGGCATTTGATTATTCGCAGGGGGACACGTTTTGTCCGAGGATGCATACGGAGTGCAGATTGCCAATGACTCCGCGTCGAGGATGGCTGAGATGGTCTAGGTGTCCTGGGAGAGGAGTAGCGCAGGAATTAATTTTGCTCAAGGAGATATCCAGAGTCGTCTATGAGCGAAGACGACGACAGAGGTCGGGCCACGGAGTGGTGGAGGCAAACGTCCGGGGTGAGTTCCAGAAAGGTGAGGTCGAGGGTGAGACCGAGGGCGGGAGCGAGGGCCAAGCAGCTCGCGGTGTCTGCGGCAAACAATTCCAATTAAGTTGCTGGAATTGAAATGGGATTCGCCCGACACCATTTGCCATGGTATTGTACGCAGTCGCTCAACATCTTCGGTCGCCCGCGACTACCACTTCTCCGAGTCGCGTTGTTCCGGGTAGTTCCACTACTTCCGCCACTTCTTCCGCCGCGAGTTCCTCTCGCATGGGGCTTCTTTTTTCCTCGAGATTCCATCTTCCATTGTCGCGCTCGTGTTTTCATGCTCGCCTCGTAATTGAATTTCTCGCGAAACCTGATCCCACGAATCGCGGAGGCCGGGACTCGCGGAGTTTGCCTTGGGGAACATCGCGAGTCCTCGTCATCGCTGCCGATGTATCTTCGGCGAGTTGCGAATGATCGCTGCAGTTTTTCTGACCGCACCCATCGCGCAATCGCGTTGGGCCTCCTACAAATTCTGGCCCTGAAAACTCCCTTTTCACCATTTTTGACGAGTTCTGGCCATAAGACGCCATCAGGACTATGTGCAATCGATCGAAGTCGACCCTTGCGGATTCCAAACAGTACCTGACAATGCATCCATGTCCACTGGAAGTCGAGGAATCCGGAAAACACGGAAAACACACCTGACGAACCCCTGAAAAGTCCTATTTCGCCATTTTCGACCCTGTAGAGGGAAGGAGGTCGCAATATCAGCCGATAAAGGACACGGGCAGACAGAGAGACCGGAGCCTAGACAATGCAGGTCTGGAGCTCCTCGGATATTGAAGACGGGAGAAAGCCATGTGTACACCAATGCCAATGTGTACCGAGCGTCTAGGTCGAGCTTCTGCATTATTGAATCATTCGTTCCACGTTGACTCTCTCGAACTCCGTTGGTAGAAGAATTTTCGATAGGTGCTTCTCACACGTTCACTGCTCTCCACGGCACAGCTCGCGTAACAACGAACAGACTGCTGTTATTTTCGAAGTGCGACATGTCCAAAGATCGCCTTTCCATTAATCGTCGATTCCGAATCATATCATTGTTTGGCCACGTCACGGAGTGCTCCCAGTCTCGTAGTCAACGATGGCCCTTCGCAACGTTTGCAGACGCTCGGAGACGCCAGCTTCGCCACTAATTTCCATACCTCTCAAGCCGACTCTACATATCATCGAGGAGCTTTATTCCTGTCATAAATACGTAAATAGCTCCGGACTCCCGTGAAACGAAATCATCCACCCATGCCGTTTACAAGCCACGCATACCGTCCTGCATCTTCCAGTCAACGCACTCTTCTCCTGCTTCCTCGAACTTAGCTTCATCCAATTGTTCTCCGGCTCCCAAATCGATACATCGATTCCAACAATACAACTTCGGATACAGTCTCCCCAATTAGGGTGAGAGCACGGAAAACAGCTTCATCCGTCTCAACATTCCTAGACTTCCGGAAATATATTACATCTGGAATCCCATTTGCAGTCCAGGTCCCACGTTTCGGTGCGCTTCTTATCGAATCGATGAACCCCCAAAAGTGTCGATGCTCCACGGTGTGAACAGTAAAACAGACGCGCGGATACGGCGTCGCGGAACGATGGAGCTTCTTTGACGAATGGACGCACGATTAAGGTGTACGATCGAGAAACAATTTCGCGTGACTAGAATTTTCACAGAGTCCCCGCGAGCGACCTCGAGCGAGGTCAGCTCGTCCAACCGATTCGGTAATCGATGACCTCTCGCCTGCTCGAGTGGACGAAGCGTTTTACTTCTCCTTTGTTTGTGGTCGCAAGCCTAGCCCCTGGTACGATGTAGCGTCGTACGGCTGCAATCTGGGCCGCGTTTAGTGCACTGCTGCACCTCACCGCATTTCTGTTCGCTCCTACCGTTCCAACGACCACAACGACCTCGCGGACTTGACACACCGCGCGTTAATGCTCGTTTAATTGAGCTTAATTCAGGTTAATTAAACGTACCACTGGATTACGCCTGTCCAACGACACGCGACTGAACTACGGGCCGCTATTTGTTGTGTACCGTTGGATTATGCAAATTTCAAATACCACTCGGCGAAGTCTCCGCGAAACTCGAAGATTTTCATCTACGCTCCTCAACGAACTTCGAACGAGCTTCCCCAGACTTTCCTCCAATTCCATCCCGCTTTCATCACCGCTGACACGTAATGCCTGCGATGTATTCTACACGCTTCGCGACAAAACCTGCCCGTCGGAGATGATCACGCGAAGTTGACGCGAACGTCCCTAAGTCAGTCCATCGCGAGGCGTCAAAGCTAACCGTAACAGAACTCCGATTATCCTTGAACAGATCCAGCCGCTTGCGTTGCGAGATCTGATTCTACTTTCGAGTAACTCTATGTAGTTCGTCCACTCGTCACTCGTGGTTGCCGTACGTATTGTTTTCCACACGCGAGACTACAGTACAAATTAAAATACCGTCACGGGGGGGAGGGGGCAAAATGAGCCTCCTCAGATTTTTGGTACCTCTAAGTATCTTTGGGCAAAATGAGCTCCCTGAAATTTTTGCCATAAAATGGTGTCTTCAAAACGTCGAATGCTGTATATAGCCTACTTAGTATATGCTATAAATGAACCTAGTATATAGACTAAAATTTCCATACTACGCAAACTAGGAAGGGAATGGACTAGGTACCTCAACTAAAAATAATTCGATACAATTGATCATACGAAACTGAACAATTAAATATTAAACTATTTTTGATAGAATGTTGCAATTACTTATAGCGTAGAAATATAATGACTATTCGTATTTATTCACACTAATCACGGGCATATTCCTCAGCCACTTTACCTTCAACTCCGGCGCCCGAATCGTGGGCTTCACTGATTCCGAGTGCAAAATGTACGAGCACTTTTTTCGTGAGCAGCCCATTTTGCCCCGCCCCCCTCTCGGTCCCTATTTCCTCAAACATGTGGGTATTCGCACAATACCCGATCGATCATCCAATCTTGTTATCTCGTTTCCGTCTTTCAGTTTCAGCGACTTCGTACCCGAATTGTCAGATGTCTGCTGCACCCTGCGAGCACGTCGTGAAAAAACGCGGTCACGGGGGTTGCACTATTTTTTAGTCGCCCCCTAGCAAATATGGCGATGCAGTGCTATAAATTCGCGGGGGTTGTCGCGAGTCGTGGAAAATAATGGCGAGCCGCCCCCCGAGCAAAGTGACTTTGGTAGCACGCTTCTTGCTGGGCTGTGAGATGTGCTCGCGAGGCGATGACGAATGTGAATTGGAACGCGAGTCACACGCGGTACGAAGTTCGGCGAGGACGAAGAGTATCATATTGAAATGCGACAAGCAGGTTTGCAATCAGTCGAAAGCCGGCCTCCCCGACCCCAAAGGCTCGCGCGTTCGCTACCTTCGCGGTACTCGGTCTCCCTCTGTGCTCGACGAGCCGGTTAAGAATTAGGACGGGCGCTGCTCCGTGCGCGGAGCGTAGACCGAGAATCGGTTATCCGTAAGCAAGACACGTCGTTGTTTAACGAGATTACATCGTTAACCGCTGGGATGCAAGCTAGCATTTCGAGATTGCAATATGAAGTGAAATTCGTCGGCATACAACAACGCGTATCGTTCGAGTTGGGCTCGTGACGTGATCCGACAATTTCGCCGCTGGACTGCCGATGAAACGACGAGAAAAATGCGGCCTCCCGACAACGAAAATAAATAAATCGCGCTCGATAACGCGGAACGAAATTGGAATCAACGTGTAATCCCGTGAAAAAATATCCCCGTCGTGTCACACGCGACGCGAATAAATACCCGATCGCATTCGCGTAGCGTATAAATATATTTTTCTGTCACGGATGCCGCTCCGCAGGAATCCATGAACGCGCTCCGCTTCGAAGCGTCACGGCAGCAACGTTAGTTTTCGCCGAATTTCAACGATTCGAAAATATCACGATCGATGAAATTTTTGGCCGTGAGAGCATTTTTTATTGCACGCGATCCAGAGATATCGATTCTTTCATTCGTATAATCCTTCGGTTGAGCTGATCAAAATATCGTATCTTCAACCTCGATGTAGAGTCAGTCAATGGACTATAGTTATGGTCATAGTCATCGTGACTATAGTCACGGTACTCGTATATGAATACGTACAGGGTGTCAGAAAAGTCTGGAAACGGTCAAATATCTCGAAAACGAAACGTTTCTCAGAAAAATGTTTCGGACCAATGTTGTAGGGTTTTACAAGTTCTATCTGATGATCATATCCGTTTGACCTCAAATAGCGGCGTCAAGGAGAAATCGCAACCAACATTATTTTTTTGAATTCAATACCCCATTTTTTATGGCATCAAATAAAAGATAACAGCAAGACGTTTTTAAAACACTACTTGAAAACCTTTTTTTGTGAAGGATTGCTCGAGTTATGAGCTTTGGAACTTACGGTGCCGTCAGCATTAGTGTTATCAAGGTGCACCGCGTGGAGGTAGCATGGGCGGCACTACTGCTGACGGCCTGCCGCGGCACAAAACTCCGCAGAGTGAAATCAGTAGACATCTACATTTTTTTTCTCAAACAAATGAATCACTGGCTACGAACGAACCATTTTGAAAAACTGTGAATCGGTGTTCTCAGTGGCGGAAACATGGTCGTGGTAAACATCGAGCTTTTTTCGACGGAAAATTAGGAAAAAAAACTGTGAATGGAATTTTTTTATTTCTCCGCCGAAAAAAAATCTAATATTTACTCTGTAAGCGGGGTGTTTCTTGTTTTTGCTCCATGATTCCGAGTAATGGGAGTAGAAATTTAGTTTCGATTTTTTGCAGTGTACTGTTAACGTCTTCGGCATGAATAACGCAAAGAGAGTTGGATCACGCATCGCGAGAGTTGGAAGAATCGGATGATTACCGATGGCAACGGGAAAAATTTGTTCGCGGGGCATGACATTTTCTAATACGTTCTAATCGGATTACTTTTCGGTATTACGTTCGCAGGGAGAGAGAAATACTCGAATCGTTGGGATCCCGCGGAGTGGGAATCGCATTTGACGAGTCGCTTTACACCATTCTTTCTTATCGTTTTTCGCGAGTTCGCGAGAATGCTGATGGAGCTTCAGCGCCGGATTTCATTAGAACCGACGGAGCTCGAGACTCGCGCGTCACGTTGTCCGACTCTAACAGCGCTTTTAATGAAGTCATAAATAACGGGTATTATTTCTATGTCGCGTTGGTATTGGCAACGGAGACAATTTCCGCGCGAGAAACTCGGTCTCGAACAACGAGGAATGAAGTTCGCACGTGCCTTTCTTCGACGTGTATTGGAATGCTATAACGGATGCCGTTTCCGGAATATCAGACGTTGAACCGTGGTCTCGATTAAGCCGCGGTTACGACGCTGCTATCTTATCTCCGACCAAACATCGGCTCTCTCCTGAGAATTCTGGGCGATAACGTAGTTAATTATGAAACAACTATCGAGATCTTGTCGCGAAACCACTCGAGTTCTGATTCCGACGTCTCGGGAATCGTGCGAGCTCCCCCCAATCAATTTTCCTCGTCTTTCGAAATGCAGGGTGCGGCAGCGACTCGTGCCGCCTCAAATATCTCGGCGATCATCGACGTCACGTCAAAATGTTCCGGACAAAACTCGTAGAGTGCGAAAGGAGCTACAAAATGCAACCAATTTTTTTCATTTCCGTTGAGGCGTTGACGCACCGTGAAGCCCGGAATGTTACGATTCGGTTGTGACGGAAAAATGTGATTCGTTGAAATTCGATTTTCGAATGTATTTCCGAGTATCGCGAGCCCTGAACTTGTGGTCACGTAATTCGGTGGAAAATTTATTGTCGGGAAGTTCGAACGCGTCTTTCCTCATATTTCACGACGGCAGTCTGTCCTGTTTGCTATTCATTCATGAAAGATGACGCGAAGTTTCCCGAAAGATTCGTCGCTAATTTGATTAATTACAGCGTTCCTAGAGCTGACGTTTTTCCCTGGAAATTCTGTGAACACGTGCAAAGGGTTACTATTGGAGTCTTCAGCCGTGTAAACACGCTTCGAACCGACGCACAGTTGTGTAAACCTGCCTTAGCGTCGCTTACGCGCAAACCTTCGCCGCGGTCGGTTCGTTCAACCCTTCCCAGTTCAGTCCACGGGGGGTGATTATACCGCGAAGTATAATCAACAGCTAAAGTGACCAACGCGACCCAACCTCGATTACACCGAAGACCATCGTCCACCAAGGATCCGGGTGTACGGAAGCTATCAAGGTCGCAAATCAAATAACGGAGATGTAAATTGTTACATCCCTCGTCACCTCATCGCCGGATGATGTCAAGGTCGTTGGGACCATGGAACGCAAAAACAATCTCTATCAGATTCCTACAAACGGTAGAAATGGCACATCAACCGAAGTAAAACTTTGCTCGAGATATCGCAGCTTTCCCAAAAAATTGCGCACGAAATAGATTTTGTTCCTTTAATTTTCCTTTTTTTTACCAGCCGACCTGCGGGCAATAACGGAGCGCAGTTCGCTCGGGTCGAATCCACGATAAGAGAGAAAAAGTCTATCGCCCGGTTGTAATTCTGTTATCGATATAAGCTTCTCCCGTGTATTTCGCGTTCAGCTGACCGGACGGCGCAGCACGCTTCGATGGTATCGGCGAATGCGACGTCACCGATTCGCGAACTGCACGTAGTGCTGAATAAGCCGATACTCCACGCTGCGCCAAGCTCTACGGCAATCCCGATGAGAATCCCGAACAAGTCGAATCGAGCCCATAGGTAGATACGTTCGGCAGGTAACTATCGTCAACGATTTGAAAACTGCCTCCGTAATCCCTCCGTTTTTTTACCGACTCCTCTTTCCCTTAATCGCCTCGACGCTTCGCGTATTTGCAGAGGAAAAAACGTACAATTGCCCAATCACGTGGTACGTGAAATGTGCCGAGTCACGAAAAGACGCGACCACGATTTCCAGTTCATTTTTCCCGAAAGCTTTTTCGCTGGAATCGAGACGCTCGCAAATTTTTCTTGCGAGATTCATTCGAAACCAGACAGACGAACGGAGACTCGGGTTTCTGGTTGCCTGAGGACACTGGTCTGCGGAAAGAAAATTCTCCTCCTTGTCATCGTGCACGATAACGTCATATTTGATATTCCAAGCGCGGAATTTAACATGAAAATGAACACAGATTTTAAATACCACGTTCATTTAACGACAAACCGATACTATTAAAGTAACACCAATGACAAAAAAGGTAAAAAAATACTGCGGCTTAAGTTTTATACAGGGAAAACCGCTATTTTCCAGTTACAAGTTATATAAGTATGAGTACATATTTGATTGAGAACTAAACAATTGAAAGAGGAGTTTTCAACTAAATGCTGTAAAGTCACAGCGAAAACTGCGCAAGCGCGTATGTACTACCATAAAAATCACCTACAGCACTGCCCTTTCTCTTAGTATTCGCTAAAACCCATTTGGTACGTATATACACCGTTTATATTGTTTACGAGAAAAACAAATTCAAAAAATCCTAAATTCAAAATATTTTGAAACAAAATTCATGTTACAAAATTTGGACGCGATAGAAAAAGTGGACCAAGGGGAACAGATTCACAGTATTGGAAACTTCGTATCTAAGGAGGATTTCGTTGCAGAACAGGGTGACCAAAGTTGAATGTTGATAATAAAGTGAATGGTGTTCGAATTGGTAATAGATTAATAGGTTGGTCATACTATTGGTATAATAGTATCACACGGATACCTGAAGCGAGGTGAACCATGAGTTTCCGTTGATACTTCTATTGGGAGTCGGCCAATCGACGTTTTTCTCGGTATCCGCGCGGTGAGGCGAGAGGCTCGAAAGAAAAGCATTTGCGCAGCAATTAGCATAAAGCATTAGTATAATGTGTAAGGGGCTATCTGGTCCGCCATTTTTCAGCGTAATCTACGGTAGCTGCGTCGGAAAATGGCGGAGTAGAGTCGCGGTACGGTTCTCTGTAAACCTTGGCCAGAAATGTTTTCGTTTCATACTTCGGCTAACGAAGACAAATGTCAGGGTGTCGCGCGAGGTCGGATTACACCGCGTTGTCGGGGTGTCCCTTTAGCAGCTCGCACTTTCGTTCTCCAGGCGTGAAATTCAGCAACGACTAGGCGAATCGTCGCACCCTCCCTCGACGACGCACCGCGGTGTTTCCGCGAAGACAGTTTGCGAGTGACTCGTTGCAGCTTGATGCCTTCGACCGCCATTTTGGGGGAGCGATTTCAAGCATTTTTGCACAACAGCAACGTGTTCTGGATCGGAGAAGCGTTTTCCCCGGGGATGTTACTTCCGCCGGAGGGAGCCGTCTCGAAAATCGTGTTCTCCGCGGAACGGGTAAAACATTGATGGATAAAAGCTCTCTGCATTCCTTCGCAGGCTCGCGAATAATAGAAATCAGCGTGATTTTTTATTTACTCCGGAGATTTATCGGCGCGGATGTTTTTTGGACGGAGAAACAGCCGTAAGTACGCGGCGAGGGAGAGGATCGCGGAGGGTGGTGGTCGCGGTCCGTGGAAGGGACGAAATGGGACGAGGGTCTCGAGGACTGACCCTAGCGGATGGGCACGACTGATGTAATTATAATGTGAATGGGTCTACGGAATGATAGCAGAAGAGAACAGCGGTAGGAAGAGAAAGCATCGCCCCGCTGCGACGCCTGGAGGGTACCACTCTGGATCCCTCCCTTAATGTAGCGACCATTGACCGAACCGCCGAGCGAGCGAGCGAGCGGGGGAGCACGAAAGCCGCGCGTCCGGATGCGTTCGACTATAAAACCGTGAACTTGACGCCCCATACATTTCCGAAAACTAAACCGTAACCGCGGAGACCTTCCGACCTCCTTACGATCCTCGCGATTGCGGTCGGCATTTCTTACTCGTACCGACGCGTTACGCGCGCCAATAAAACGCGCAATCCCCGGAACACTCGACTGAACGCGGTGCGATGGTGCGAAAATTCTACGACGTTGCAAAATCCGAATCGCGAAGCAATTTCCAGTTTTCACGGAAAACTCGCGGAGAACAACGTTGTCAAATTTGAAACTTCTTTTCTTTTCTGTCATCGCCTTCTCCACTGAGAGTGCTCCAAAATGGTTGGAAATCGCATGATAAATATCGCCGAGCTTAGTCAAGGTCACTAAGATGGCAAGATTTGCAAAAAATGGTGACTCACGCGCAATTCGACTACAAAATTTGGACGTCGAGAATTCGTTCGCCAATCGCGTGCAATTCTGCTTTACGTGGCTGCAAGGTCCGAATTTGTCGGGATATTTATTGATTTATTCGTTTGTAATATTCGTGGTTCGTGACCACGTTGCGTCGCGTCGTTTACCTAGCGACTAACTAGCTTCGTTCCCGCTCCATCTCTGTGCCCGTCCATCTCTCTCTCTCTCTCTCTCTCTGCCCCGTTGGGGAGACAGGATGGACGGGCACACGTATGTACACAGTTGCGGTGACATCGCGTAGGTTCGTCGGTAGACCATCGTCGAAGAGAATAATGTTGCGACCGGCATCGTCGCCCGAGGTCTAACTCTGTAATTACCCGTCCTACGTTTACGTTGATTCCCCAGCTCTGGTCCTCCTCCTGCTCGCGCGCCTCTATCCTCTCGTTGCCGGTTCCCGGTTCCCGGTTCGTCCAAACACTGTGTCAACACGTTGCATTAATTAACTCCGCCTATGATAAGTGGATCCGAGTATCCGTCCATGTATTATTCACTCCGTGATTTTCGACACCGCGTGCCCGAACAAATAGTTTCCAAAGAAAAAAATTCGCCTAACCAGGTACATCCTGACGCCAACTCGTTGTTCTTCCCAAAAAGCATAACCCGATTACGCAACACGCTGAAAAAAGTGCGTCAAATTTGACACGAAAATTGTTGATTCAGTATCAAATAACATTTCTGTTATAACAAGGCTAACGAGCTGTCGCTGATGCTTAAAATCCGCTTCGCACCTTCGCGAGTGAAAAAAAAGGATCCCAAATCGACGATACCGACGGACGAACGAAACGAGCAGAATTTGGGCGAAAAAGTCCGGTGAGAAATTATCGTTGTTCATCAAGTGGCGGCGGCACGAGAGATTTAATCTCATCGCGCGCGCGATACAATCGATGCATTCGTACTCACAAATTTCTGTCCATCAATTATTCCGTACGCGTATTCCACGTTCGTATTTGCAAATTGTACAGCGTAGACACCGTACGACCGAAAATCAATCGTATTCAATTAAATTTCCGAGCGAAGTCACGAGATTAATAATATAGGCGACCGAACTGATATTCCTGTCCGCGAATAAGCATCGATAATTTCATACAATCTTTTTTTCTCCGGTGTATTGTTTTTACCAAATGGAACTAAATTTATCTGCCAGCTGGTGGAAAAATCCTCGGCAACAAAGAGAATGGGTTTTCCCTGTGACAATGTCCGATGATGATGATGGCTTTTTGTTCTTTTGTTCTTTTTCAGCGAAAGTTCATTTTCGACGATTCTGCGCTCAACTCGGGTTTTCATTATTTTCCATTTTTCACCGCGACGCCGGAGCAGCAGCGGCTACGTATAGCCTGGAACGGTTCTCTATTAAAATTCACATTTCACGAAACTGAGTTGGCTCATCAACATTCTCTCGGCGTATCCGGAGGGTGGTAAGCCGGCCGCGTCCTCCGCGACGCGAACCCCAAAGGACCACTAACGTTAGTTTAGCCGGTAGCTGGAGTAGACTGCGATTCTCAAACTCTCCGTACTGCAGCGCGAAGTTTGAGGACCGTTTGAGCGACAAGACAATAATCGCCGGGTAAGTTGGAACGCGTTTTCAACTCCATCATACGATTGTCTCAATATTGTCTCGAGAACAGACCAGAGAGAAGGGGACGTCGATTTCGGAGATGAGAAGCGAGGCGAAGGGGAAGCTCTCGTTTGATTATTACTTCTCGCGTCTTCCGGAAATTCCGGTAATTTTTTGGCAACGATTTTGGTAATTTTGAAAAATGCAGAAAATTTCACGGAGAAAATTGAACGCGATAATAATGATGAGATAATTGTTGCGAGGTTTTTCAGCTGTATTTTTCGTTGGTCCCGGTAGATAGGTCAGGAGAAGACGGGGACGAAAGCGGAATCGGTAAACAATTATTTTACGTCGTAATTCTGATGCTCCGAGCGTTTTGCTGTCGGTCGGTCGAGACGCTGGCTGGCAAAAAACGAGGAGCTCGCCTCGCGGAAAGAGATTTCTATTTACCTTTGGCGAGATGAGGGAAGGATTTGAAGGCTCGGCGCGTTGTAGCGTGATACGAGGAATATACACGCAGGTTTGATATTTTTGAAAATATAAAAAGAGATTGCATAGCTGATTTATGTAAATACGAAGGCCTTCGGATAAACGCGAGGAAAGCTCCAGCCTTCGGATATGAAGGGTTGGGGGTTTGCGTCGTCCCCGAAACGGTCCGAATCGCGACCGAATCCCTCCGCGAATCTTTCCACTTTCTGTAAATTCACCCCTCGGTTCCCAGGGCAAATATTTTTCCACGTTGTCACTCACCAAGAATTCGCGAGTTTATCGTATTTCGCGGACCGGCGCCTCGTCGCGGTGTGAGAAAAGATGGCGGAGCGAGGCCGGGGTTAGGCAAAATCGCGAGGGAAAAACGAGGAACGGGGGAGGGTAGCGCCGACTGCGCGACGTCTCCTCAACTCTGCCATCAACTCCTTCAATAAAGAGTTATAAGGGTGGGTTCGAGCCCTCGTCCCTTCCGCCACCACTCGCCTTCCACCGCTCATTTTACTTTCAATTCCACCTCCTTCAAAGGTGTCCTCCTCGCGCTGTACGTACGTATATATACGCATAGACGCCTATAAATATACATCCCCTCGCGTCCCACCCCTCGCGTAATCTTCACCCTAATTCGTTCTCTCGCCCGACACTCTTCTCGAGTGTGTGCTTCGTTTGTACGACATTTTCCTCGTTAACAATAAAATATCAGAGCTGGATCCGGTCCCTCGACTCGCGATTGGATGGCCTCGTCGAAATTCATGGCCTCGCGGTGATCGACGAAACTCGAGAGTCAGTTTCGTCGCGAGCCCCGCTCCTCGGTAGGTATATCGCGGCTCTGACTGCGGGAGAGCCGGCTACTCACCTCGCTGTGCTCGTAGTCCCTTGAATTTCTCTTCACGGAGATGGATGAACTCATCTCTTCCGCGAAAACCCTGCTCGGGGATAACAATTTATTCGATCATATTTCAACGGCCCAACCACGCTCGAAGCACCGGTTCTCGTCCGATCACCGAAGGTTAAGTAACGTTGGGCGCGATTAGTGCCGGGATGGGCGACCACTCGGGAATATCCCGCCCCGTTGGCAGCATTTTTCTCGTATAATGAGAACTGTACGTTGAGTCCTTCGAGTAGCGCGGAATTTCACTGAAATACAGTCGTTCACGCTTATCGATAATCATTTACCCAGAAACGATTCAATCCGAGGAAGCGATACGTACAAGGTGTCGCGTTTCAATCGAAAATAGACCTCCACAATTACCGTTGATTCGCAATCAGCGTTCTCCTCGAATGGGGAACTTCGATAAAAAATGCAGGTCATCGGTATTTCCTGACGCGAGTATCGCGTTTCTGTTTTCTCTGTTTGCGTCAAATCAAAAAACGTTTGCGATAAAAGTTGCCTGTTTTCCTGCGAAAAATACGAACCTGCACCAACAAAAAAAGAGTTCCTATTTTTAAAAGATCATCGTCGAGGTCGAATTCAAGGTCACCATTATTCGACCCCTTCTGCATGGTACAATTTTTGTAGAGGTTGGTGTTTGACGTGATACGTTTCTACGGAGTTAGCGCGTGGAGCGATTGAAGAGCGACACCCGGTATACGTATCTCTTTTAACGCGAAGTCCAATGACCATCAGTCTGCGAGATCGATACAACGATGGGACTATTGAGATGAGAATCGCAACGCAATGTTTCTGCTATATTGGTAGGCTATTCGGAGCTTCCGCGAATGAAACTATCACCCCTTTCAGAACAACCATCGGCACCGAGGTGGTAATGGTGCCAGAGGTGATGAGACTTGACGGCGAGGTTTGCAAGATGTTGGGAAAACACCGTGATCCGATCGTTGCGGATCAGTGCATGCAGCATCAAACAAAACTAGGACGGGCACGTGGGATGAAAAGGGACGAACGAGAAATTGTGAGCGGTGTAGGGTGGCGAAGTTCCCCCGGGTTCGACAAAGGTATCCGTAGATTGTGTTGATATTTTGGGGTAGGCAGCCAAGAGGAACAACGAGGGGGTTCGCGAACGACGATGACGAGAGTCGGGGCTGTTGCACTTGACTCGAGAGCTAGTTTTAAGAAGGGTGGTTGTCCGTGGTAGTCGCACTCCCCTCGCCGCGACTGGTAGGTAATAAGTACCTGGGGCTAGTAGAGGAAGGGCGGACCTACTTCTCGAAAAGCGTTTCGCGCCGCGAGGGTCGATTATACTTCGTACAACAATAACATTCGCGCGGATCTCGTTAGGCGTGAGCTCCGACCTCACGGGCACTTTTCAAAAATCTGCGAACCTCGTCTCGAATGCTTCGAGTTTCCCGAACAAGATGCCAGCTACGTATCTTCCTCATGGCATGTCGATGCCGTTTATTCTTGAGAATTTCACGGAGTCAGAGCTCATCTGGTAACATCAACGTGATCGGGGATTCTGGCGACACATGCTGCGGTACGAGGACGAGTCTCGTCGTGATATTCATCCGAATGTTGAGTCGGTCGACTCAGCCAAAAAACAGATCAGAGAGAAGCTGGGAGAAGCGTGATGGGAATTGGAAATAGGGTGAATTGAAAACGCGAATTCGTCATTTGCTCCGGCATCGAACGGTGGCGTTTTCAGGACTCGATCCGATTTTTCATCGGCGTGATTCGAGAGGATTTTAGACGCGGGGTGCATCATTTCTCACGCTCGTTATCTACGAGCGATAGATAACGGCGGCGTCGGCGAGAAATCGGATAATCGAAGCGAGTCTGAGAAAGTTGGGGAGGGGGGCGGAGAAAGGGGTGAAATAAGAATAAGAAACGAGGACAGGAAAGAATGAGACGGCGCAGCGTGACTGTAAAGTTTCTTGCTGGGGAAAAGTTTTGAATATTCAATAGATTTCTCGGCGGTACAGGGATCGCTACTAGACGTCGTAGCGTCTTCTCGCCCCTGCAGCATCGGGGTTTTCTTATTCCTTCGGAAACGGAAGCGAGGGCGGGGGAGAGGAAGCTGAAAAGAAGATAATGCACCTCGCGGGAAGAAAATTCTTTCGTTGGCGTACGCCCTCGCGCGTGTATTCGTCTGCTACGTGTGCGTGGGAGAGTGTGACCGGGAAGAGCTGCATCGGGTATCAGGCGACGGCCGAAATACTGCGGGGCACCCTCGCCGAGTGTGTTCACCTTTGCTCCATCGGAGATGGCGCGCACCCCTCCGGTCGCGTTTCTCCTCGCTTTCCTTTCGACTATCTCGTCATCGCCTGACTCGAGAACGTATTTGAAGAAGGAGTCTGTAAAATCTCCCGACCCGCCATCCTCTCGCGGGATTCGGTGCCGAGAAAGGCGTCGTCTCGGCCTCGCAGCACATCACCTGGTCGATAAGCCGCTTGGCTTTTATTCGTACGACGAAAGCTCACCGATGAGTGGGAAAGCAACAAAAACAACGATCCGAAATAGAGATGTTCACTTTACGCGTTTTGAGTCTGCTTAAACATGCCGCCGAAAGTCACAAATGTAGAAACGTGTGAATTATTGCGTAACAAGCAACACGAAACCAGCGAGCTTCGATACACGCGAACGTGTGCGTAGAGCGTATATTTTTGATCCGAAAACGCTGAGCTTAAAAAAAAAAAAAAAACAGCAGTCGATTCAGTTTGAATAGAGTGGCAGAAAAAGGTTTTCCATTCGATTGGCGCAGCAGCGAGATCTTGATCAAGGAATTTGAATAGTCGTTAACAAAGTCCATTCGGAGCGCAATGAATGTCGAATGAAACTGCGAGCCGGAGGAAAGCACGGCATTGAAATATATAAGACTATTAATTCGAAGTGGAACAGAAAATGTATGCCGTAGTAAAGTTGCATAGAATTATGACAACGTAGATAACGATTGGAACGGAGTGACCTTGAGGGTTAACATTAAAGGTTGGCTAGCAGAATTGGGAAATTTGGGATTAAACGTGAAAGACCAGAGGAGCGTTACGTTTGGAGGGAAATTCGATCGAAATCAAAAGGTTGAAAAATGATATGGACTGTTTTATGCGAAATTTTCAGGCCGAAGCTGGTTGGAGAAATACGTTTCGAGTGAATTTCTCGGTTGTCGGATCTCGCTTCTCTCGCGTCGGACTTTTCAGCAATTTATATCGCGATATCGGCTCGTACCAGTCGATTTTCGCCGAGCACTGGCCGTCGCAAAGGAAAACGGAGGTGGAAGATCAACGTTGGATGATCGCGACGTAGTCTGCTCGCTCGCTCGTCGAAACGTTCTCGCTTCTCCGGGTCGAAGGAAATCGTCGTTCTCGGCGTCTTGTCTTTATCGGGGCAACGAGAGGTCGGAGGTATCATCCAATTGGTCGGATAACGCCCCCAAGACGTCGACCTGCCCGGAGATGACCTTATCAAACTACCCAGCTATCCGTTTCCTGATTGTAATAGTTTCCACCGAGCGTTTCTTGCGATCCAGACAAACTTGGCGAGATCCTCCTACTAACTGTAATAGATTTCCAATTTTCCGCCACACTTCCTTCCCCGTACGTCGAGCCCGAGTCGCCGAGAAATGCACCACCAAAAATTCGACAAATATTCCGGCCAAAAAATCGAACGCGTCATTTTTTCTGACCAGTACGAGTGATTTTTAAAACTCGATACGTATGATAATAGAGTACGACTACACGATCTCACGTGGCGAGCAGGTTTTTCATCGTTATAATTAACAAACAGACTTCATTCGTCCCTTACAAATTGTATTGTGGAAAAAGGTGCGCAGCAAAAAATGGGGAGGGAGGAGAAACATGGGAGGAATACGTAACTCGGGGTGAAATTGTTGTGGAAGTGGCGAGAAAACAAGCGGAGAAAAAGTAAAGCCTTGAAAAGCGAAGTCGATCGTTGATTATTGATCGCGCCGAATTTCCCATTCGCAATTTGTTTTCGCGTCGCCGTGAGCAGATCCCTGCAGGAATTGAGCTGCGAATGGCCAATGAAATAACGAGGCGTTCCGCGAAGGCTGTTCCAATTATGGTAAAGGAAAACGAAAAGCTTACCTGGTAGTCTGACAGGGTATTTGAAATTGTTGAGCGTCGAGAGATCTCGTTACTCCGGGTAAAATAAGGGAAATACAGAGCTGCAAGAAGCAAGATATATCCAGAATCATATTTCGACGTGTTACGTCTCTTCTAATGATTGCCTCAAACTCGTGAGAATTTCCACTTCGCCGAACAATTTGCGCGTAACGATGCCCAGACATGGCGAGGTGTATCGACACCTTATTCAAATAGTCCACGTGTCTCCGTTTGAGCCGTGCTTCTGCCTCTTGCTTCCCAAACGGAGCTACACCCAAGTCGAAGACTGGGACATACGCCTCGGCGGTCCTCGCCTTCTCTACGTAACAGAAATTTCGAGGCGAATATCGATGCGTACAGCAATCAAAGTTCGGTCACGGTGCGCAGTCGATCGTGGAAAATTAGATTATCGAAAATCCTAGCACGCGCATCTCGATGGCGATTTAGTTGTGGACCGAGCAGGAGCCCGAAGTAGCATAGTCGATGGTTCAAACTTGACGTCCCTCCCGATCTTCGAACTTTGGCATGACGGCGTCAATTTCGAGCCGGTTTTACCCAGTAGCCCAATTTCAATTAGGACGCGGATCCACGACGTGCCGAACGACGAAAGCTCGCTGACGTGAAACGCAACGACAAGTAAAATCCGCGAAATCCTCTCACTCCGAAAAAGTAGCCCACGCAGGTTGTACATCCGTCGTTTTTCGATTCCTCTCGAAATTGCTGGGTGAAATGGTGAAGGAGACGTACCACGCAGACCACGCAATTTCGACGTTGCTGGTACATGGGTAGCGCTGCAATTGAGATGGGTCTAACGCAACGGCTAGAGTTGGCATTTATCGATCGTAAATGCCCGGAGCGATTCGTGATTATCTCACAATGGTGTTAAGCGTCAAATTTGTTGGTTGGCTAGACGATTTCGCCAAGTACCAAAAGGCAATTACCCAACAGCACCGTTTCTCGCTGCATAGAATATCAAACGTTTCTCTAAGCCAAAACGTAGCTGGGAACTGAAATGTTGTGCCAACTACAGACGCAGGAGATCCGGATACCAGCGAGGGCATAACGACCCTTCAGCTCTTGCTGAGCGCCGTTTTCGACTGAAAAGAAAAAAAAAACATGTCGCGTCGCGAGCTTTCGTGCGAATTAAGAAATGGGATCTGGAGTTGAATTTTATTGGACAGCTGGAGACAGTGAGTTTTAGTTTTTGGGGATATCAAGAAGCAGAGACTTGGACTTTGGATATTGGAGGAAACATCGCGGAGCTGTGGGATAAGAAGGTACTAGCATAAGCTCGGGACGCCACGATGCGTCGAGTGTAATGGACAAAGTTGAGAACAAGGTTCCGACAGCAGATCCAAAAACGCGACTGGACATGGTGCGGAAATGGAGGATCGAAGGTAGAATTGAAAATCCGCGGATTCCATGAAGATGGGCGACGAGGTCGGCGTGTGTTTGCGGCAGGAGTCACGGAAGCACGGGGCAATATATGAATAGCTGACAATAAGAGCTTTCGAAGTGGGAGGGAGGGCTCCGGGGTGAGAATCGATTTTCGTTTGGGGTCCAATGACCCTCGACAGTCGGAATACACACCTACGAGCATTTTCAGCCTTTCCACATCCTTTGAAAAAGGTTCGCGGAGGTTATCTTCTCTACAATGGGTTCATGCATAAATACGACGTAACAATAAACAGCAGCCAGCGAGAGAGAGGACGAGGGGGTGCCACGTGGGCGACAACTTATACCGTTATATCCCGAAGCTTTGGTCACATCGTCCCGGTAAGCGTACCACAAACCGATCCCAATTCTCCGAAAGCTGCCAGACCGCACGATCTCGTATAGTTATTTAGGACAAAGCATACATATGCGATCTCTCAAATACAAACCTATAGTCGTCGGGGATCAGGAAGCGATATGAGATTTCGTCTTATGAATGATGTATCGTGAATTCACCTCCGCCAATCTTCTGTAACCTTTACCTCGCGATTCTGATGTATGCCGTTTCGTTTGCTGTTGGATGATGAATTCCGCGTATTACAATGCTCGGAGGGGTCTGTAGCCTGAATCGTCGAGATCAGCGGAGCCTCGGCGTTCGGAGTGTTCGTGAAAAGCTGCGAGGCTACAGCGCGATGTTGGGCAAACATTTTGATGGGATGCCCGCCGACACCATTTTCCGATCTCGATCGCGCTATTTCTGTTCCGAGTGCCACCAACTTCTTCCGTTCCACGAAGCAAGCCGGGCTCTAATTTGTGGGCGGACGAAGTTGCGAATCTGGTTTGTAATTGATGCGAACGGACGAGCGTGAAGGGATGATTTACGATGCCTCGGAAGTTAGTTAGGCGAAACATCGTTCTTGCCGCGTTCGAGTAACAATCGAGGAAAACTTCAAAGGCTACCTGGCTTTACGTGGTTGTGAATATTGTTATTGTCGAGTCTATTCCAGGGATTGTGCTAACCACCCAATTACGCATACGTACCCTCCGCCATCTAAATGGCTGAATAGTCGAATTTATCTCACGAGAACGACACGGAGATTGTGGAAACTCCGTCGAAACTTCCAGGGAAAATGCTGTCCCTGTTCTCGGTTTAGTAATTCAAATGTTTCGAGGCTACCTAGTTGAGTTTGACGATATAAAGCGACGCGTCAACCTCCTCACTCGCGTGCTTTCCTGCCCGCCCGAGCCATTATTTTCAAGGTTCTTCCACCCATCCCAAAATTTCAGACAGCATCCAGCAGGTTCCAAGCATGCGAGCAGTGTTAGCTACACGCGTGACTGCATTCATATCCGTACAGAGCGAAAATGTGGCGACGAGTCTCATCTACCAAGTCTTAACGAGCACAGCACTTGGCCCGATCATCAATTCTCTCATTTCATCCAACGCGTAAGTTTATCTCAGGCCTGTTTCATCCAGTCAGAGACTGCAAAGCTCCTCTGCTGAGAGATCAGCTACATCATCGTACACTCCTTGTCGGTATACGATACAAAACGAAGTCTGGAAAATTTGTAAAGCTGCTCCAACATAGCTTTCGTTTGTCAACGAAAAAGTCTAGGATACGCGAGGATGCTATGCTACATCGATGACTAGCGACGCTACTTCGAAACACGAGATTACACCTGGTGTCTGATATCGCGGGCGTCTTCGCGCGTTCAATCTGCGCTACCCGTCCTCGTGTATACCGCCGTCCCAACATCCTCCCGTCTCGTACAGTTTCATAGCATTACCAAGTTAACCCCTTTATGCCAACGCACGAAGAGAAATTGGCTCCAGCGGTGAGGTATGTCGGGGGTATTGCCATCACCGTGCCGTTTGAAGGTAGTGGGTTGTTGGGTCAATGGGATGAGTGAGTTGGTGGTAGATTGGTAGGCAGGTTACCTACGGAGTTTGGCGCTACGAAACAAGGGCTATTAATTAGCGTTCGGGTTAGGTCAGCTTATTCTCGTCACATAACCGCCAGAATTAACAATTTCGTCCCACGTACCGGTAATTGTATTGTAGCGGGTAAAACCGCAGCGTCAGAGCATCGCTTTGATTCGACCAGAGTTCCAGATGGTTAATTAATGGAATTACTTAGCCACTGTCATCGTCGAACGAATATCGCGTGATAATATTTCTTTCGCGTCCGGGCGACGCGAGTTTGGTAGATCCCCGGGGTGTATCGTCAACGAAGAAGCGGAGGAGGGCAAGAGAGAGAGAGAGAGAGAGAGAGAGAGAGAGAGAGAGAGAGATGAACGGTAGATCGTAATTGGAATACTGCAGGGTATATAATTCTACCGTAGTCGAAGACTCGGGATGCATGCAGCTGGAAAACGGATAGAGGAGCGGCGTGGAGTGTCTGACGAGACGCGGCGGAAGTAGCATCTTGTTTGTTAAAGAAAAAAAAAAGAAATCGAGCCTAGAGATGGAAAGCGAGTCTGAGCATTAGCGTGATTGTCCTCGGCGTATTTCCTCTCTTCACGAGCTGCGGAAGGGTGCTTCCGTGGATTTCCCTCGCGCTCCGAGTTCCCGCGAAACTTCTGCCCGAAGATTCGTCTCCGAACTGCATCTCCTTCTCGAGTATTTTTCAACCCCGCATCTGGTATACAGCGTCTGAGTCTGATCTCGTTAGATCGAAACGAGGTAGGATGGGACGGATCTCATGTTTGGCTTAACGCCGCTGAATCGCTGGTATTCCAGCCATAAAATGACCAGAATCGGTAAAACGCATTTTCAGAAACTTCGGACCTCTTTGTATGCTTCTCTATCACAAGCGTGACGCGCGATCGCGTTCTCGTTGTTACTCACAACCGCATTGCCTCGTATTATCGACCTTCACGGGTGAAAGCCACCCCGGCCTAGCTGGGTAGTAGGTAGTCGTAACTATCCGTAACGCTACTCGGAGCACGAAGTAGCCTGGTAATCCGATCGTTGTTGTCACGTATCCCCGCTCGATGTCAGTCCGCTGTCGACGTGCTAAACGTTCTTAATTAAGCGGTGTTCCGCAAGCAGGGCAAAGACGAGGAAGTCTGGTTAATTAAAAATATAAAATTCATGACCCCTCGAACGTGCCTCGAGGAGCAACGAAGACGAGACCCCTGCGCGCGCGCGGGCACGAGGTAAGCTCCTCGACAATGACCGTGGAATGGCGCGAAGGCTACGTACACAGCGCGAGCATCGCGGTACGTAGTCGGGGAGAATGAACCCCCTTCGCTGCTACCGTAGGCAAAGGAGAAGGACAACTCGTGACGAAAGTCGAGAAGAGAATCTCGTTTGGGGGTTGAGAGGGACGGAATGGGGTGGGACGCGAAGGTCGGAGCTGCGAGAGGTAAGAAGAGGCAGCGGGCCGAGAGGGAAGAGGGTATTTGTCGACGGATGGCGGTAGTTAATTACTTTACATGAGAGGAGTTTCCAACCCTTTCGCTACTTCAGACACCGTTAATACTAAACCGTCGCGTGGTGGGCCGACCACACCGCACCACCTGTAAGAGCTTGTAGCTTTAATCTACATTCCAGGCTATCGGAACGCCTCGTTCCGTCCCAAAGCCGTCACGTCACTTTCGAGGTAAATGATGAAGGTAGAAAACAAGGATGCGTCGCGTCTCGTTCACCATTGCGGCTGCGGGCAAAATTCAATTAGGAGATCTGAGAAGCTGGCGCGACTTACCGCACTCTCGACGATACATCCTGGCTCGAAGAACCTCTTTGCTTTTTCACCAACGGCTCTCGTTCGGAAAAGGTCGGATGGTCTCGACTCCGCTCTCGGATAAACCTTCCCGTGAACCCTCGTCAGGACTAGGACTTACGCATTGTCTCAACGATAACGAGTCACCGCCTCGCGAGTCAGTCTATGACCTCGGCGTCGGATGACGAGCTAGCGAAACGCGTTGAGAAATCGTTTTGCCTCGTTTCGTTCCACGGAAATGCCATAAGCTCGGCGATTATTACGAGACCTCGTTTTATTCGCGGTAACTACACGGCGGAAAAATAAGTCACTTGGAATTTACGCGTAAATTGCGCGTCGTGCGGGAAAGTACTTTGCGCGAAAACGATGAATAACTTGATATTTTCCTTGCAGTGAATTTCCTACTCTTCTGTTGCAATTCGCAAGCAATTCTGGTGAAAAATTACAAATACTACCCACCAGTTATTTCTGTGTATCGCCACTATCTCGTCGCCCACAAACACTCGTTTGATATATTAATATATATATTAATAATACATATATTAATATATATATTAATAATATAATAATAATAGCCATTCACGATACGAGTGGTTATTACTGAAGTAATTTTTCAATTTGACGAACAGGGAGCTTCGAGTGACATCCGATGTTTAATAGGTATACTGCTAGCTACCTTAGAAAAATGTGTTCGAGAATTTCGAAAATATTTAATTATGTGAGTAGATAAAGAGTAATCACAGATGATGAACAGCAATGAATTATCAATATTAAATTATTTCGTTACATAAAACTTTCTTTGTGGCTCTTACATATTCGCTGTATAATTTCTCTCCTCGACTAATATCGTGTAGGCTAATATCGAAGGCTCGTGATTTTTTCGGAAGCACACGCATTGGGACTATTGTTAGAATAAAAATAATACGTTTTCCCAGATGGAATGTATCACGCCTTTCCAAGTAACGGACGACAATACCGTGACACTGGGGATATGAATTTTTTGCTAATAACACAAACTGCTCGTCGCTGACCCGATTCACATTTCCTGTCATATCAACGAATTAACCAGTAGGCCAATAAATACGAGTATAAGTACGATGAACAAAATCAAGAAGATGATCAAAGTTATCACGAGATACGGTCCTGCAACAGTGGAAAATCAGAGGTTACTCGTCTTGCGTGAAGAATATACGAAGCGAGGAAGCGGTTAGAGGCGATAAAGAACGTGAGTCATACTCCTGTTAGCGTTCGTCACGGTGATTCCCAAGATCGAGGCGTTTCGGAGACCATGCTCGTCAGATTCGTTGTCGCCGAGCACTCCGTCCCGGCGAGTGGAGTTGAATTGGTATCGTTGAGAGTACAGCTCGGAAGCGTAGTAGTGGATATTGGCTGATTTAAAACCTTTCGGCTCGTCGAGTAACGTATCCGTTGAGGCTATGAGCGAGGCGGATGAGGCGGCGTCCTCTGGATCGTGTATCGTTGGAGGATCACTAGTCGGATACGCGGGTGGTTGCGAGGGGTCTGGATTTTTCGGTTCAGTGTACCGAGAGTTCTCTTGCCATCTCTCGTCGGCACGACGGTCCGGACTAGGCGTCGTGCCCCGCGCTGGACTCGAATGTCTCGAGGGCACGGGCAGTGGTGGCGGAACGAGCACCTGGCCTCGCGGCTCAGGAGCGGGAGGGTGGTCCACGCAGCACGGCAAACGGCCATTCTTCCCGTGAAAGTTTCGAGAATCCACGGAATGCCGCCCCGGCCTTCCTCCATGCTGGATATTTCTAGGACTTCCGGCATGCGGTACCCGACTTCCCGTTCGAAGATCACTCGCGGATTCTACAGAGCGAGTCGTCTCAGCGTCGGACTTGTCAGCGGCGACGGCGCCCAGAGAATGTCGAGCTCGTCTCGTTATTTCTTCGTTATCGCGAGACTTGGTCGAGAGTACCGGAGTGTGAATTGTGACGGGATCGGGCAAGGCGACGCTCATCCGCGGTAGAGTGTTGCATTCCCTGCGTTGATTCGCGGACTCGAGGAGAGGTGGGAGAACAAGACGTTTCCGGCGCACACTTCTCGTGGCACCTTCGAATATGCCCGGGCTTTTGGATCTTGGAGGAAGCGGTGGAGGCAGGAGTCTCAACGCGGCATCGTCGGTAGTCATCTCGCAGCTGGGAGCGGAAGCCGGTGTCGAGAGCTGCTCGAGTCAAACAGAGTATCACTTACAGGTGACGAAATGACGAATAGTTCTTTATCCACGCTTTATCTACAAGCGACTGAGGTGGAAATATGGAAAAATGGAATGCACGCGACTCACTGTTGTCTGAAAGGATGTGGTGCTACAGCCTGTATCGCCGGGTTTCTCACCACTGATGCTGTTATCTGCCGGACTCATGAGCTGTCAGCTGTCTCATACAGCTCGTGGTAGCTGTCCCGATGACAGCTAGTTAACAGCTCCGGTCGTGAAACGATCCAGCATGAATTGAAAGTCCACCGCCTCGCAATCTACGGATCAACGCCCGGGAAGTAGACTGGACAAATTACAAAAATACAGCTCTGAGGATCTCCGCACTACACGTAACGTCAAACTTGGACTCGCGGCCGCACGATTTCAGCTGCATTTCGAATGGAATTTTTCATCTTCTACTCCGCTATTTGATCTACTGGCGTCTGATGTGTCTGATGTATCTATTAGCTCGCATCTATTTAGATTTTCCTACACGGGGTAGGTCGATAGGTGAACGTCGGAAGTACGATACCTGTTTGACGATGAGTGAATCCCAAAGGCTCCTTCCAAGTGAGTATTTCGGGAAAAGCACCGAAGGAACGACTCGCACGGACGATGGTCAAGGAACGTTTGCGTCAGATTCACTCACGCGCTGCAAGCGAATGAATATAGACAGCGTACTCGTTTATCAGCGAGATAAGGTAACCACAACGGATGTGGGATCGCGCAACGTAATTTATCCCAGTACGTTTCTCCCCAAGTGAATCGCATCTCGCTGAATCCGGGTAGCAATTAGAGGGCCGTATAACGTGACAATGCGAATGTTCTACCGTCTGGAGATAGATCCATCTTCCAGCTGTCCCCATCCGTCAACATTTCCTCGTGAAACGTGCGAAACGAAATCGAGGAATCGCGAGTTCGCGACTGATCGTAGCGAAATCAAGTTGCTTGTCTGGATATAGATAGGAATTTCCATAGATAGCGGTTCACGGCCGTAATGCGGTGGACTAGTCGTATCCTGTACGAGCCAATGGAGGAAATCGCGAGATTTTGTTCTCCGCATAAGACGAGTCTTGCGAGCTTCTTGCAATAACAAATCTTCGAAGCCTTCGCACGATCTACGATTTGATCGAATCAATCAATACTACTCTAGTCTCCGATGTGTACATGCTAGAGAGTCTCGTTGCCACAAAATCACAGTCAATAGATTGCTATTCGCGAATCGAGACAGCTTGCGAACGAGGAGCGTAAGTATTCGCATACAGCCGTGACGTTTGGGTTGCCTGTATCCAGGCGCGGAGCATGCGGTGTTTGGCACCAGCTGTGACAGTTACTTTTCTGTCAGTCATCCCAGAACCGTATAAATTCTTCGCAGATAACATAAAATAGGTGATAGAGTGGTCAAAAGAAGACATACAACGTATAAAATATAAAATATATTTCATGGACTCCTCGATATCGATATCGGTGTTTCTAAAAGTTAGAGGGAATCGGACCGGAATTTCCGTCTTGGATGTGGGGTGAGAAAATGATTAGACCACTAAGAATTGCGTGTGTTGAATCAATTTCATTGGACAGGTTCGCAGAGTAGGTACATCGTATTTTGAAAAACAACCGAAAAACTAATAGTCACATTTCCTAACAATCGCGTTGATTCTCTCGTCGTAAATTATACCAGTATATATTCTCAAAAACATAAATATTTCATTGGTTGATCACAGCCAAATATTTCAGGTCGGTGAAGAGTAAATAGAATACGAAGAGGCGTCGCCGGTGTAATTTTATGCTTTGAATTATCACCGTTGTCGGATGAAGTCATCGGGCAAAAATAATTCCAGCAGCAAAGCGCGAAACAATATGCGTTTCAAAAAATAACTGTGCATAGCCAAAGTTCATTATTTGATAATTGTATAAAAAAAACTATTCGAATAAGTTTCTGTCCGTAGGAATGAGCCCCATTGCCAGAATTTCCCGCGAGACTCTTCCGTCACGCTGTTCGTACGACAACGATCACCTTTATCACCACGGCGATTATAGCGATCATCAGAAGAACAGCGAAGATTGCGAATATCACGTTCATGTTCGACATATCTGCAAGGAAAAGATTTCTCGTCAACACGGGAGATGTAGGCTACACGTTGGATCGTAACAGTTTTTCTCTCGTCCCCCAAGCGACATGCATTCATGCGATATCTCAAAAATTTATGGAAAAAGCTTACCTCTTCTTGGATTCTCTTTCGCTTGGTAGCTTCCAGGTACGATTCGTCTGGGCAGCTGCGTGTAGCTCGTGGATCTTATTGGACTTTGCGTGGATCTTATTGGACTTTCCGTTGACCTCGTCGAACTCTCGTACGGACGATACTTTGGTGTGGGGGACCTCGACTTGTTCCGCACAGTCACAGCGTTCGTGAATCCTATGGGGTTCTGAGCTTGCGGCGCGGACTGTGGCATCGGCATGCCGGATGGTCCATCCGTTGGGTATGGTGTCTTTGCTGAGATTATGGAGATATCTTCCATTTCGACTGGCTCGGGCATGGCGCCACTACCAGGCCTCGACGTCTCATAGTCTGTTCTGAATCCGAGCATCGAGCCCGACGACTCCGAAGGATACGGCGCTCGGTTGATCATAGTGGTGAAAGTGGGTGCCGTAGGATAAGGCGCCGCGTTTCCGTCACCGCGAAAGTTCGCGGGTCCTGTGGGATACGGTGGCTGAGTCGAAGAGTTCCAGGAGGAACGGAGTCGCTCGGAGTAGGGTCCGTCGGCGTTGAATTCGTGATCCGGATCCGTGCCTATGGTATACGGAGAATTTTGAGATTCTATGAGGGACGAACGAGCGCCGCGATTGCTCGCGGTGTGTCTGGAGTCGTCCGCGATAACGGAGCTGTACGACGGTGGATCCAGGTTGAAATTCACGGTGCGCTGGGAACGATGCTCGGGGAGCAGCGAAGACGATGCATCGATGAACGCCGAAGAATGATCGTTCGAGTTCATTTTCGTGCTTGGAAACGGGTCGCGAGTCAGAGGCTGCTGAAACCAACGAAATTCGTGCTCAAACCATCCGTTTAATAATTTCATGTGGAACGTTGGAAAAAGTACGCGAGAAATTGCTGACAATGGAATTCACAGCTCTCGTTAACGATCTGCCACGTGACGCGTCGTGGCCCGATAGACCTAATCATCTTTCCGCCCGTTATCTTTCTCTTCCTGCATTCTCATCGTCTGATACCGCAGTAATGACATTCAATTTTTTTTATCGAGATGAATTCCATCTAAAAACGGATGTACAGGGTGGACACAATTTAACGCGACCACCCCAAATATCTCCGTTTCTTTGACATCGAAACTCAGCATTGAGAAAATGAATTTCGATCGGATAGGAGCGGAAGGGGAAATTAGAACGAAATCGGACCGTGAACTTGGGCTAATTGACTTGTGCATAGGTCGATTTTATTTGCCGTAATTTATTCAAAAATACAATTAAACCGCGAGAGTGATACTTCGATAGCGTTCGCGATAACGCGCTATCGTCTTCTGGCGATTTTTAGGCGAGACCGATGTGGCCTTAATCCTCGATGTAACAGTGTGGTGTAGGAGACCCGTGTGTACCGCCATACGCACACGTCTCTGACGCGCTATTGTATACCCGGTGCTCGTATTACGCTCGTGTCACGGCATATCGATTCGTTTGATTGCGTCAATGGTTCCTGTGCGAAATAACCTTTGCTAGTGTACTTCTACTCGCCTTTCATCTTCCAATAACACTTTTTGTCGCATTGTCAAGAAACCAGTAAACGGAAGGGATCTATCAATGATTTCTGACTGGTTCCCATTCTCGACGAAAATAAAAGCAAAATGTCCCGCAAAACATTCGTTCGCGATATATCAGTCGTGAGTGAAAAATAAATACACTTTCGCAACAACGCATCGCCTATACGAGTTATATTCAACAAACCGAATAAGCTCATCGCCATTTTATATCGTCGGTCCGCTGTAATTCGCAACCACTTTGACCGCGCTACCGGATTTTTACGGTACATTGCTGCTCGTTGATCCCTAATTATAAATGTCAGCTACATTAGCACTAACGAGTGTCCAGTGGCCTTGGAGTAAGACTAGCTCATCGTCAAAGCGCCACGGCAGAGTTATTCAAAAACTGTCGTCAGCCACGAATCACTTTCATCGAGCAAACACCATTTGTCTCGGAATTCGACTTGCTTATTTTCAACAACAACGCTACGCTGCAAATGGAGTCGTTCGCGCGATAGTCGATAAAGTAGCGATCTGTGCGAAGAATCGGACGCCGTTTTCATGCTTCACGTCAGTCGTCCGTCTCTCAAGAAGAGGGCGCCTACTCTTCGTCGCGGATTCCGCTCAAATTTACGGCATATGCAGAGCTTGGCAAGAAACGAAGGTACCTGAACCGGGCAATGGAGATGACCAAGCGTTTAGAAAATAGAATTTTCGACGCGGCGCTGCCACCGTGCAAGTCATTTAAGTCAGATCCGCAATTCCAATTCCTCTCCTTAACTACGCCTGTTGTGCATTATTGAATAAATAAACGAATTGCCCATCACTCCGCTTGATTGCGACACAAATATTATAAATATTGGGACAGAGCTAAAAAAAGCCTCCGCACGGGAAGCTCCGTACCATGTGTGTGTGTGTGTGTATGTATACAGTATATCGTGTGCCTTGCAAGGCGAATATTGCATTCACATCGAAAGATTGAGTCGAATTCGTGGAGAAAAAAAAATGTCCGACCTCACTTGAGTGATACGAATAGCGAAACAATCACAACGCGATGTCACGTGACTGGCTAGCCGATTGTCGTGTCAGTCGCCGAAACTTAATGATGATAAATTCGTTCCGAGTTATTTTTTCCCCGACGAAAGGCGTCGTGAAACCGTGGCATCTGGTGCAGACAACGATCGATGAATCGAACATGAAACAATAATATTCGCAGGACTCAAACTTTATCTATGAATCCAAAGTTTATCTATGAATCCGCTGCTGTTGATATCACTGGCGCTGGATACTCACCGAAGTTGTAAAAACAGCGGATTAAACACCGTCAGCTCCCTATTCCTGGGGCTTTAGCACCGTGTAACGCACAATTAGGAGAAACTACTCGTCACCTCGATTGTATAGCTGCTCTTTAGCACGGGTGTGCCGCTAGGACCCACAAACAACGAATGGCTTCAGAGTCTTTAACGGTAACGTCACAAAGTGCGCACGTACGTTCTTGAATCAGTAAACATCAACGAGCGTCTGGCGGTAGTCGCGAGAACTAAACTCCGCAATGGTATAGAGCTTCACGCATAGAGCTTAGGGTGACGCAATCAAGCTATGCCTCTCGCCGCACCTTATCATTGTGTGGTGGTATCGCGTTACGTAGACGACAGACGATCGAAGGTTGACCATTCGGCTCACGAAAACGGAGTATAGATGCTTCTCTAACGGAGTAGTTTGACAGCTGGCCTGGGAAGCACTTGTACCTGATGGCAGTAGATCGCGATTCGCTTTTCCGAGTCAACTCCGTTCGACCACGATCAGGAAATAGAAGAAGCTTTCACGAAGATACGTGGATCGCGTTAAAAAAAAAAAAAATAGCTCGTGACAAACGCGAACCGGCGAGCTAGGATGGCGAACTGTGGACTGACTAGTCTGCGGAGACCTGGCATGTGGAATCGAACGGGAATTATTTACGCTTATAGTTAGTTCACGATAAATTTCGCGTTGCCCGAAGTATACCAAACCGTTTCTGCGTAGCTGCGTTGACGTAACCTGGCTATTCCGAGAAGGCTGTGGCTCTTGGAGAGGAGGATCGTTGTCTACTATGCCACGTTCATCCGGCGTGTTTTTTTCTTCTGTCTTTATCCATCGCGTTTTTTTCTCGCTCGGAGTTGTGATCAGGCTGGTGTCGTGGAAGTCACGTGACAAATGTCGGTGATGGATTGTTGTCGAACGCTCACTCGTCAAGTTCTTTATTGATGGTGCATGGACTGCGAACTGTACAATGAAATCGTCTAGGTCGAAGACCGTCGTGGGGATCGTCGCTGTGAGTCACGGACGAGCGTTTGTGCCCTAGATTCGACACGCGTCATCATTTTCCCGAACAACCTTACGGTTCCTGGCGTCGCGCAGGTGCAGCGTCTAGGTGAGCGGACAAACAAGTTTGGTGATCCTCTATACGCGGTGGTTCGGCTAGTCGAAGACTGCTCGTGAAAGCCGCACGATGCGATTACCGTAGAACTTTGGGGCCTAGTAGTGTCTACAAGGTAATTGAGTGGACAGTGAACTGGCAATGATCGACCCATGACGCCACGATACCGTTGATACGTACAGTTGCCTCGTAAACGCGATGGCATACAAGGTCATTCCAAGGTCATTCGGAGGAGAACAAAAGCTTTCACCAGACCTGCGCGAAGATTAAATTGAGAGTCACGTGGAGCAGAACTGATCCGTATCCGAACGAGGTACCCCGGCTTGTGAATCCCTACCCAACGAGCCATGGAAACTAATTTTAGACGATACAAGCACCGCAGTCACAAGCACCGTAATCACATCCACCGCAATCACATCGACTGCAGTCGCAGGCAGCACAGTCACAACCGCTATGACCGCAACAGCCATACGCATTACCGATAACTTTCCAAATGCAGTGACAAAGTCGACCTACAACATCACCCACGCACAACGCATCACTGCAGCCTGCAGCCACGGAAAAACAATCTGTAGAGCATCCCGCGTCATTAGCGATGCTTTCAGAATTGCTGTTGGTTACAACACTCGACGCCACTGGTGACCAGGATAGAGTTCGCGGATAATCGCCGCTGGCCCATCCAGTTGCGAGCGGTTTTTCGTCAAAGGCTTCACGTTTCTCTTTGCCCGGAGTATCTAGCTGGAGCACTCGATAGCCTAGATCGAAATTTCTGGGTTGGGTGGTGATCGGCGTTTCAGGACCTGTTCGATGCATCGATGTTGGCCCAATGTCATCCCTTGAGTACTGGTGCGCGATCCAAGGCTCCGAATCTTGTTGACTGATGCCAATACCGAGGCTCTGAGCCGAACTCGCCAACTTCGCGATTAGTATCTTCAGCTACAACGGAGACGAATGTACTGCCGATAGATTCAGAGAACTGCTGTTGTGGATCGGTACCGTTACGAAAAAAATTCTCATCGATGAGACACGACCACGGTTACGTCGATTGTCAACGGGAAAATGTGCGCGCGAGGGAAAAGGTTGTTGATCATCTACTTACCGCTGTTATCTCGGGTCTCCTCGATTCGCACCGAGAATCTTCTGTCAGATACAATCACGTGGTTACGGAAGAAACAGCAAACGTGTGAAAATTGCCATACACTCTCATTATTCCCGACTCGCTAACGATTCTGAAGCCGGTAGCGTTTTGCGAATGGGAATAGACGAACCCCGCTAATTTCGCGATTGTAGAACAGTCTCCCTTCAATTACCAGCACTCGCTAGTACTCGAACAATGCGCGAATAGAAATGTGTTTCGAGACGTGATTCAGTTTACAAAACACAAGATCTATTCACCCTTCCGTTCCAAATTGTCCAACACTCAAATAATTGTTCGAGAGAGACGTAATCTCTTATTTTTTCCGAGGCGAACTGGCCTTCGTACTGCTTTATCTTCCAACGTATTTGTTTAATTTTACTGGAAACAACCGCGACGTACGATTTTCGACTAAATTTGCTCGACCCGTCACGCGTGTATCTTCCATCCGAAAGCTCTCCCCGATTGCCTGTATTTGCTCACGGCTATCCAATCATATTTCAAAATGAAAAAACAACCCGTCGTATTTTGGCGATAAAAACTGTTGCGCACTGGCGGAGATGTAGAGCCAGACGAACCTTGTTCTTTGCTATCGGTTTTCCGACATCGATGAATCTCAGAATATTTTTTGGGAAGCTTTTCAGCCAGTGTTTCCTTCTCCACGTTCGTCTAGGCGAGTTTCGGTGTTATGGCGCCAGCAACGTGTCAAAAACAAATTGAAAAATCACGCGAGTGCGCCAGACGTTCGATGACGAAAGCTGCGACCGGTCGCGAATCGACTATCAGTATCATGACGCCAAAAGCAGGTGCTGTACTGCTACAAACGTGACCCTTGAATCGCGATAGCTCGTTGAAATGCAACAACAAGTTGTTGAGTAGGTCAGAACCGGCGCGGTGAATGGGATTCCGTTGGTTATGAGCTGGCAGCCGGTTGAGGGGCGAGATGCAGTCGGACGCATGAAAGAACGAGCGTCTTCAATGATTTTTTTTATAGTAACTAATCTTATTTTACAAAAGTGGTTACACAATTTTTTTGACTAATGCGATATTAAATTTGCTTTCAATTTCGAGCTCAACGAATGAAATTAAACTTTCTTCAACTTCTTCGACCTGCTAAATCCGAGTATCACAAATTCTCTCCAAAAAGTAGAGCATTCAATTGTTTATAGCCAATTATTTAAACAATTTGTCAAAAAATCATGATTTCTTGGGATAAATAATTTTTTTAAAAAATTTTTGGCAAATTTTGAAACGAAAGTCAACAAGGGCGTAAAACAAGGGCGTTTATTTTGTACCTGCTGCATTCGATAATGCGACTGGGATGAATCGAATTCGCAGCGATCATCGACGATCGATACAGGTGAGCGTTGTGTGGTTACAACTGATCAAAGTAAAGTCTACCGCGCAGAATGTATTTCGAAAATTAAAATGCTCGTGTAAATTGGATGTTTGCATGTTCTTCCAACAGCACAAATATATTCAACTTCGACACATGCGGGTGATTGTACATTTGAATCGCGGAGTTACCGCGAACGCGTTACATTTTCATCCGGCAATTCTGCTTCTGCAGCACCTGGCCTCACATCACACGGTAAAAGTTCCCTAGAGTAGATAGAAATGGGTAAAAACATCGATTTTGGTATCAATTTGTATTTTTACGCGCCATAAATATCATTTCTTGGGGGCAACGCATTTTTCTCCAACGAGTGTCGATTGATAGATTGATATTCAAGATTAAAATCGCAAACTCGAAGAGCAATAATATTTTCTACGATACTGTAAACAGTTGAGCTGACATTGCTTGGAATTGTCGTTGGATTTGCTTCGAGCTTCGGATCAGCGAGACTATAATTGACGAATTCATTTTTTTCAATCAATTGGCCTTCGAAACCTCACGTGGACTCACAAAATTGGGCAAGTTTTATTCGGCACTTGATTCCAGCGAGTCAAAGTTGCCCGAAGCTCGGTAACGATGCTAGTGCTTATCATAACGATCAAAAATGCATGTTCTGTTTCGCATTCCGCGTGAATTTCACGCAGGTACCGTACTCTCTACCCAACGAGGATCGTTATCTCTTCCATAGCTGGAGATAAAGTACTTGTCAAAAAATCACTTCACGTTGTCATTGTCGCGAGTTGTAAATTGTAACTGCACCGTTACTCGTTTCGCAATAGTTTCACAACAAATGCGACATTCTCCGAGGCACCGGAACCCCCGTATCGCTGGTTCCGGCGTGATTCACTCGCACGGTTCAGAAGGCTGCGTTCCTCACGGACTGCAATCACAATCGCAAGCACAACCACCGTCGCCACATCCGTCGCAACACGCATCGCTACAGCAGGCATCGCCGCAGCAGCCATCGTCGTCACAAGGGCAGATGATCTTCAAGACGGCGTGACAAAGGCCAGCGAAACAGCCTTCGACGCACGATTCGCAACATGCGAGACAACAGTTCAAGCACCTATGATCGTCTTCCGTATTCGTAGCCAACCCGCTGGTCGGGGTGGGCGAAACCATCGGGATCCATGGCATAGGCGGAGCGTAATCGCTGGTGCTCCATCCTGCTCTTGGCTGATTCCTTTCGGCAGCCTCGCGTTTTTCCTTCTCTGGGTCAACTGCTTCGGAAAGTGGGATACTCGAGTCGGAGTGTCTGGGCTGGATCGTGATCGGCGACTCGGGACCTATTCCGTACATCGATGGTGGCTGAAGATCGTCCCTTGGTCTGGGCTGGGCGATCAAGGGCTCCGCTGCCGGGTCCTGCTGACCGACGCTCGAAGGAGCGGATGCAAGTAGACGAGTCGCAGGGTCAGCTGGACCCGAAAACGTTGGAGATGCTGGAATGTAGGGGGCATAACGCGGCCCCGAAGGGAATCTACCGTCCTCGCGGTTAGCATCTTCGGCTACGACTGCGCTGTAAGGTGGCGGATCGTCCGAATAATTCGTCCTGCTTTCGTAACGGGGTCCAATTGACGCCGAACCAAATGGATCCGGAGGTGCGGAGGCGTGAGTGCTCCGATCAATTTCGCTTCGTTGAGATAAGCTAACCGTTGATTGCTACGACAAAAACAATGAATAGCAATGAGACTCGATCGCGATAGGCAATATCATTGGCAGTGTTGGAGAAGATTAGTCTGCGGGAAAAATACTCGGACGAGGCTAAACTCACCGCTCCGTTCTCAGGAACGCCAGAATCCGCGGAGCCACCTTCGTTTTTATGACCGGCATTTGAAGAATTCATAATGACTTGAAAGCGGATGCTCTATCATACTCTAGAATACCACATCGTCTTCTCCGAGCGCGTTGGCGAGAACTGTAAAGGAACGTGCTGTTTGTATTGCCCGTGCAAAACTTGCGAAGATAAAGATGAAAATGGGCTGGTCAAAATTAAAAATTTTAATTTTCGGATTTCATAGATAAAAGTTTCCTCAATTTTCTGGCATTTGATCTTATCGAGAGGAGAGCTAAGGGAAAAGGCAATTCACCGAATTTGGAGTTGGTTTCCCAAGGTCTATGATTCTCGACACGCGCGAGAGCTTCGGATGCTAGCGAACAGAACTCACCGAAAGGAAGCGTCAACGTAGGTTGAAGTTTATCACGTCGGTGATAATCTTGCCGTTCGGATAATCCATCCGCTGCTATCGCCGCACGGATACTTATTCAGGTCAAGATCACGTGTTGAAGCGAATTTCCGATAACACATGGCAATCGCATCGAATAACGGTACTCTCTCCGCGCACGGAGACCAAACGCTGTTTCGTAATGCGCGTCTGTATCCCCGTCTGGCTGCGTGCCTACTGCTCAAAATGGACGAATGCTCTACGTACAATGCGTCAACCACGCGAAGGCTGGTTCGCGATGCTCTCCGCAGTTCGACTCGAATCTCTGAGCAGTTGATGCTGGCGCCGTCCACGACGTTCTCAGAACATACTGGCCGGATATTCGCGACGACTACGGTGGTACTGCGGTTGACGAGTCGCGGACTTTGGACCATCGTGCAACACATTGCCAGATGAATTTTGTTCACGAGCTTTTCCGTCGTCAGATGATATTAACTGTGAGCAACATAACGCATTGAAACTGAACTATTCGACGTTACTGAAATCTCGAATATCCATAACTCTTGTCCGTTATTCGGGTGTTCCATGTTAGCTCGACCAGCCCCTGACCTCGAGCCCTCAGATTTTGATCTAGATTTTTCCCGTGGTTAATCTGATTAAAAAAGGCGCTCTCAAATTTTTTGGGATTTTTTCTACGGTTTGTCAGTTTTTGGTTAAGCCTGTAAAGTAGAAAAAAAACGCCAGGCTCTAAAAGTCTGAGAAAATTCACAAAATTTGGAGACAATGTCAAACGTTTTTTGCAGCTCATTGCAGCATAGTGAACTTCGTGATGAGCCCATTCGCTGGTACGACTCCAACGTTGTTTGTGAAATGAAATTTTGAAAAAATGTGAATTATATATTTCCACAGTCGCTTGATGCGGCGCCATGATTTCAAAATCATGGTAAACCAAAATTATCATTGAAACACGCTAGAGGTGATTAACGCGAGTCGCGAACATCGCGCACTCGGAAAATAACGTGGTGGTGGTTATTTTTTCAGCTGAGAAACGTGAGGTGAATCAAAATGAGTATATTCTCTAAGCCCTATTTTATTGTCGCGTTTTTCATTTTTGTGACAGTAGGATACAGGTTCATTCCATTGTCCTTGAAACCCCACATCGGATTATCTACATAAGAGTGACTCGGATGGTCATCGACAAGCATCGCTCGTGATCGATAAGCAATAATCATTGGCGGCAATCAACAATAATCGTCGCAAACAAGTTGCGAGGTGAACACGATCAAGCTCTTGCTATCCACGTCGAGATAACTCGTTTTTATCAGTCTATATTTTAGATTCTATAATTGTTACAATCTCAAGTTTCGTTGGGATCCTTCTTGTATGTATTTTGTGTACAAAAATCACAAATCACAGTTGTACGATGAGGAAATAGTGAGCAAATACAGGTAGATACACAGAATGTGGCAGAAGACTTGAAAATGCCGACCGAACTTATTATCAGTATTATCAACATATCATTCGAGTTCAGTTCTCCAGTCTATGCAACTATTCCAACCATTATTGAGCCGAGCGTACGTGAGAAAAGAGGATCTTCAATGGTCCCCGACTCTGATTACCTCGAAGTTGGAAGGACCACATCTGGCTCTTAAAAGTTCGATGCAACTAATTTTTCGCGGTAGGAGGTAAGCCCAGTTATGTTTTTTGAACCAAACACCCGTTAGCCACTACACGTGCACCTACGTCGAGTCAATGATACTCTCAGTAGCAGGAGTGATTCTTGAGCAGTTGTCGGTGATTGGAGCAGCGCCGATGATTTCCCGAAGTTCGCTGCTCACAGCACGAGACTAATTACTTTTGCAGTGTTCCGAGATACAGCTGACGAGTAGGGCGCAGCAGCAGTGCGCTAAACAGGTGCAACAAGCGTAACCGCAGCACTGTTGACACGTAGTGTCAACTTCTCCCTGCTGTGCAGTGTTCTGAGCAAGCGGAGGACTCGCCATGTTCGGTGGATACTGCTGTGCCGAAAGACCCGGTTGCCTGGGGTATGCACTATCCGATACTGGTCCACTCCCGACAGGCTGACTGACCACCGGCGTCGTAAATCCCGTCGGCGCCCATGAGCCTGCTGGATATGGCAAGGGTTGACCGTATTGTGGCCAAGGTGCACCCATCTGACTGGAAGGCCCGTACGCCGGAGCAGTTTGCTGTGGAAACGGCGACGTGGATACCGGGGGAGTCCCGTACTGTGCTGGACTTCCTTGCCACGGAATGTTCATCGGCATCGTTGGATAGAGCGATTGGTCTGGATTTCCGGCAGGAGCAGAAGCGTTGGGTTGATGCGCGGGTAGCGAGGGATATTGCAAGTGACGCGGCTCTGCGACCATCGTGGCATTGTCGTTATTTCCAGGATGATCACCCGCGGCTGAGTTATAAGCCGATGGATTGGCTGAGTGGTTGATTGCACTTTGAGAATGATTCGCTGACTGTAGCGAAGCCTGAGGTCCGGGAGGAGCTGAAGCATAGCCCTGCGATGGGTGCTGAAAAAAAAAACGGTCTATAACTACACATTCACTGCGTTGAGTGAACGAAGTTGTGGAAATGTTATCTCGTGCTTACAATTTCCAACGGGTGTCCGTTGTCGCGTTCTCCGTTGAGTTTGTTCATTTTGGTGGCGCCGCAATTCGAAGGACTCACGATACTGCTCGCATTCGACTCTCCTCGACGTTCGGACTCTGCAATGTGGATTCACTGAAAACGAATGAACGATACAACATGACGCATCAGCGATGGGGTCGGAAAGTTGTCACTGATTTTGGGGCTCCGTGATATTATGACTATCTCTTCCGTCACTCGTCGGAGTGAACTCATTCGCTTGATATCTACTACACCAGATATCTCGGTACTCGACGATAGCTGTTCGTCCCAATTTTCACATCTCCACTTGTCAGTATAGTTAATGTTCGTCGCATCGGAAATTTATGTCTCGCACCTTCGTAGAAAAGTAGCATTTTGCACGTTGCATGAAATTCTTTGTCTGCTATTGCCAACAACCGAAAGTGGGCATCACGAGGGGAATACTTTCAAACAGCAAATACAGTCTTGAGCTTCGACTTCGAAAATCTCGAGCCGCTAAACATTTTCGAGAACTTTAGAACCGTCTACCGTAGAACTATACATGGAAGAGTTGTGCTTGCAGAGACAAAACAGTTCGCGCACAGGCTTCAATCAGTCAACTCCGGTATGCTCCTCGTGGCTTGTAGAGAAACTCAGGGCTTCATTAGTGGTGCGAACAATTGGAAAACCGAGTAGAAACCTCGTTCCACATTCTGTACAGCAGTTGACTCACAACTCAGACACAACAATTGTACGATGCGTCGAGGCGTATAACTTCCTAGATGAATACCAAATTGTAATGAACCAATTCTAGCGCCGTCGAAGGAAAAAGAAGATAGGCTGCAAATTACAGGCTACGAGGATCGAAGCAGTGCTATTCGCGGATCCTCTATACCGGTCTCTGAATTCATTCGCACACTTTCCGTAGCTACGACTTATAGTCTCGATCAGCGAGACACTATTCCCTACGCTACAGGAAATATGCTGGGCCATTTCCAAGCCGACATAAGCGATACTCGCAAGCACTTCGTTGAGACGTTAATCGGAGGTTCCAGCTTGTCGAGAAATAACGTTTGCACGCGAAAGACTTGAAAAATAAATTCTGAATAATTCTATTGGATTGAGCGGCTGTTCTTTCGTTTGTATGCGTTGGTGTCAGGTATAAAATGCACAATGACCATCGTTGTCCCTACAAGGAGTGGCGAAAATTAGATCTGCGAAGGACTATACCTGAGCACAAACAATTATACCTCGCATTTTCCAATTAGTTTTGTAGAAAATTATTTCGATTGATACGATAAAAATAAATCGGTCTCACCGATTTCTTTTTTATTTGCTCTCATCGGCATTCTGCTTCACAGATAGTAGCTACTTTCCGGTTCAAATGTAGAAACTAAACCGTAAGAACTACAAACCAACTTGAAGTATAATAGAAAACATCTAGTCTGGCAAAACCGGAAATAACAAAAATATCCTGGGAACTAGTTTTCGAAGCGAAAGCTCATCAACCGAATGCTGATTTTCAAACTAGTTGATGTATTGTTAATAATCGGGCGTTGATAATAATTATGTACCATTGTTGGGGAAAAAGAATTTTTCGTCGTGAAATTATAGTTTTCGCCAGATCAAGATGCGGCAAAATTCGAATGTCGGGTAGAAAAGCAGCAACATCCACGCGGATAATTCACGAAGCCGGAAGAATTCGAACAACCATTCTCATCTTCGTAGCCATATTTCATTTCAGCGGCGTATCGTTTCATTCTTCGAACTAGGAATCGATACTTTCACTACGGATGGACTAATGCCCATCGGCGTTTTTGAGTGACTCACCAATGCCTCGGAAAAGTGCTCGTATCCAAATTTTATTCCATCTCGTTTTTCCACCTTTCACTTTTCGCCGACACTGTTGACAAAATCAAAACAAGGAAGTTGAGCGCACCGAACACTGTAGCTTGGGTAGAACGAGACTGCCAGCCGGTATGACTATGTTCTATTCCAAGTTCTATGGAATGGATGACGGTCCGTAGAAGGGATTGCCGTCAGGGCCGTCGTGAGTGATTTTTAATCCGGACCAAAGAGAAGGAAACCGCATATTTCGAATCTTTGCAATCGAATGTCGCGAGTTCGTGGGTAAAACATTGATGGGATGAGAAACGCTACGATTTTTCGACCGGCTTGCAAGAGGTACACATTTTTTGCGTCGCAACCTACGATGAAAAATGACGAACATTTCGTCAAAAAAATTAGTCGACGACTTAGTCGAAATCTTTGTTTATTCGCGTGCACAGTGAAATATCGGTGACGAGTCGAAGGTCCAGAAAAATTAGATTTTCCCTGGGCGCCCTTCTCCCACTTGTATCCCACTTCTGACGCTACTGGAGGGTTGTTCCCCATGAATTCCTACGATAGACCAACGGAATAGGGGCGACACCACGTCGCCTGTGCGACTCTGCTCGAAGTTAAAACCAGGGAAAATTCTATCCCCACCGTAAAGTCCTGAAAATTGATCACAGCACAAATTCGCTATCTCAGAGCCGATACTTCGTTTTGCAACGGAAGTATTACGATTAAAAGTGATATTCCTGTTGCAATGTGTTTTTTCTAGATGAGATCGAATTACGATACTCATCAAAAACTGGAGGCGAGTTATTTTTTCGCTAAGATCTGCAAGCATCGTATTTCGTTTTTTATAACGCGATGGTCGCGAAGAAAAATTGTTACTGTTACTATTAACAATTGTCAGGAATTTGTCGAACGAAATTCGTAAACGAGAAAAATTGTTATTCGACGAGAATCGTAACATCTATACGAGTTTATTTGTATTAGACGGAAGAAAAACGAGCAGCGTTACTGAAAAAATATATTTTGTAGTTGGATAGCTTGTTGATCCTTCGAGAATGGTATGAAGGACCAGAAAATATAAATTACAGACGATAATGAGAGCTGCCTCGGTCGAGACAGAATACAGATAGTTTTTGAAAATCACGTGACTCGTTTTTATCTACGAAATCCAAAGTCTACATTCCGAGGATATCAACCTAGTAGGATTCCGTTGGCAGAGTCACGTGGAAGAAAAATCGAGCGTTGTACCCTCGGCCGGTACGTAGGCATGTTCATCTAGCTGTGATATAAATAGCAACGTTGATAATAAAGTTTGGTCTGGTATAACTCTGCGCAGCCACTGTCGCGCATGTAAACAGGCTTATACAGTGTGCACGATGGCGTAACTTCAGGTCTGGTAGCGTACTGTCTCGAGCGAACGGACTGTGCGTAAATAGGTCCGAGCTGCGAGTGTGCCACGAGTGACCTTGACCATTCTTGCTGTGGAACACAGCACAACTGCTGATATCCGATGGTTATGTAATAATAAAAAAAAATTCTCGCACGAGAGAATTGGTATGCAGCCGTGGTCGCCGATGCTCTCTGCATTAGCCTTCTAGGATGCGGCAATTGGCGTGAAATTCTAAAGTCCAAAGCACGTTGCCCGGCTATTGTTCGAATCGTGTTCGACAGGATCGAAGTGGCAGGTAGAATATGATAGATACCAAAAGCGGTGACTCTTCCCAAATTCCACGGGGAGTTTTCACCAAATATTCTGAAAGGTAGATAGCTAGAGACACCTGAAAGTTGAGTTTTGGACGCAGCAGAGTGGATCTTCCCGAATATGCCACGACTTGAACGACGAGACAGTGCAGCTAGACGGTTAGAATTCTGATGATCCAATTCGCGAGGGCTCAACTTCTGGCGAAGAAATGCGATTGAGAAACACTATTAGAAAGCACTGCGACCGCCGAGAAAAATGATACGGAAGTGCCGATAGCGAACGTTTATCATTGGGATTATATTTGAGTACAAGAGTGTACAGCAAAATGTAATCGAAGCAAATACGTCGTGGGTATCAACGACAAATTCGTTCGCTTTCTATTATTACTTGTTCTCTCGGATTCCCTTCAACACGCGATCACGAACAACGAGCGTCAGTCGAGTTGTCACGTCATGTAACGCGTATACATCGTGTAATTGTCCATGTTATTTTTCACCATTAATTCTTGCAGAGTGAAAGTAGTTCTATGCAACACCTCATACACTCGCAACACACCACGAAGCAAGCCAAAGTATCGGCATTACAGCACGAGTCGTCGTTGTTCACGTGTGTTTTTGGCGGTTCAGCGAATTGATAGTGGGTCGGATATTGGCTTGAGTTTGCATAGCCGTTGGTATTCTGTAGCGGAGCCCACGTGTGTGGATCCAGGGCGACCGGTTGCTGGGCGCTTGGATACTCGTGTGGATAGATGGGGCCGCGTGATTTTGGTTCGGTGGTTATCGCAGGGGTGCAATCCATTGGATTGACGTGGAGACCCGGTGCGGGAGGTTGGTTCGTTGCTTGCGGTACCACAAAACCGAAACCCATATTTGGCGAGGGCTCCGTTGGATACGGTGGACATGCAGCTGGTTCACTCGGGTAAGGAGGGTTCGAAACTGGTCCTGACGCCGTTGGATACGGTACTCTCGGATTTGGAACGGAGAATCTCCAGGGCTGACTATCAGCAGCCATGACTGAATTATAGGACGGTGGATCTTCCGGGTACTTGCTGATCTCTTCGGAACGAGCTTTGGAAAGGGTTTGAATCTCAGTTTCCGGCGGAGCCGTTGGATGTATACCGGACGTTGTCCCATCATTCGGACTAACACCGCGTCCTAGCGTGTGCTGAAACACCAAAAACGATCTTTAGCCACTCCTTTGCACCGAGACTAGAGAATTGATCGCACAAAATGACGAATCGTCGCACTTACCACCTCGATCAGTGACTTGGAAGCTGGTATTCTGGGGGCGGCATTGCCGTGGCCATCGGGATTTGCCGGATCCATTTCACGGGTTAAAGTTCGAGTGTTCGACAGAGAAGCCGCGACAGCTCGTGGAAACTACGAAACTTATCTGGCTGATCAAACCTGAAAAACATTATCACGGCGCGTGTAGAAATCATCGGAGATTAGATAGACGCAGTAGGGCAGTATGCACCCGAACGTCTATTAGGGAATAACACGTGGGAAAAACATCGTTACGTTACGTAGAAAACGGAAACAGGTTTTTCACGTTTCACAAACAACACGTCGTTAGGAGTGATATGCTGTGGAGGCGAGTTTAATTTCCTATTTCTGAAACATTTACCGATACACTTTTCGTTATATCCCATTCGAATCGCGTAAAAATTCACTCCCACTATTGCGAATTACGAGCACTTCAGTTCTCTACAATCCTATTACGCGCACTCGTTAAAGCTAGCATCGCCGATGACTCGAGCAGCTGCATTTTATACCCACGCATTTCTGCGGGTATATTTCAGAAGTATAAGATCAATCTGTCACCCTCGACGCGTCTTTCCAAGCATTCATCTGCGAAAGATCGAACGAAGACAATAAATTGAGAATAAATCGAGCAAGCGAGGGAGGTCTACCGCTACTATGATAGAAGAAACTCGTCAGTTTACGAGCACGAAACGGTAAATATTTCTGTGAGGTAACCTCGTCGCAGAGGCGAGTCTCGGGCAGGTAGAGAGACAGATGCGCGCGTCGATTCTCGTCACGGCATAGTTCATTGTCCAGAGCTGTAGAGTCCACGTTTTCGTCCAGGAAGTCATTTCGAGTGATTGTACTCGAAACTGTGGGATTTAAGGAATAGATTCGACTCGTGAAACCTTTTATACGTTTATTCATCAACAACTTCC